>OZ024742.1:241889565-241899565 GCA_964016885.1 Eledone cirrhosa
CAAACACTACACTTGTGACAATTATTGACACATAGTGCTAGGCCCATGGTATCATGTGACAACAAGTGGTGAGAGATCTCCAGATATAAAGCAATGCCTGTGCCGTGAAGCTTTTATAGTGAGCAAAGGCACTGCACAAAGCCAGTCCCACTCTCTTAACCAAGATGATATTTACCAAAAAGAAGAACATCATTGGATACCATCAGGATTGCAGGTGTTATATTAGAGTTTTCCTTCTCCTAGAATTCTGCCTTGACAAAGGCTAAGGAGTCATCTCTCCCAGACATACATACATACATACATGCGCCATATATATATATATATATATATATATATATATATATATATATATATATATATATATATATATATATATATATATTATAGATACATATATATTATAGTGAGCGAGACATATACAGTATATATATATATATATATATATAAAACGAAGGAATTGTGGTAAGGAACCAGATGGACCATAACGCACCAAAGTACTGAATACTTAGAGTGGGTAATAGGAACAAGTATGACCCCGACGGCAGAGCTTAAGCCGTTTTGATGGCTATTTCTGAACAGAAATAGCCATCAAAACGGCTTGAGCTCTGCCGTCTGGGTCTAATATGTTCCTATTACCCACTCTACTACCCTAAGTATTGAGTACTCTGGTTATGGTCCATCTGGTTCCTTACCGCGACTCTTTCGTTATATATATATGTATATATACATATATTTATATATATATATATCCCAAAAGTCATCTCAAAAGTGACACAGAGAAGACTGAGGTTAACTGGACATGCTCACTGACATCCAGAGCTGACATTGCACTCAGTACTCCTTTGGGAGCCCCTACATGGACACACTAGAAGAGGAAGACCAAGGTTAACGTATGATGATGCCCTAAGGACAGACACTGGTCTGTTGGAGACGCAGGACATGGCAGCGATAATGAGGGACAGAGACCGCTGGAGAGAACTCGTCCATGGATCTCGGGAATTTTACCCGCCTTAGATATATATATATATATATATATATATATATATATATATATATATATAATATAAGATCAAAAGATGGTTAAAGGAGTTCCATGTATTTTATTATGCGCATTTATATATATATATATATATATATATATATATATATATATATATATATATATATATATATGAAGATAAACGAGTGTATTACAATTTTGAAAACTTTTAAAAATCTTGTTTATAATATTCAAAGAATCACAACATCTCTTGGATCCTTATTTTCAGACACCAGTTGACATCTCGTCGCTGTCTATACACAACCACACATTCACTCGTATTAAAGATATACACCTTAACCATCATCACAATCAGTTATAAGTCCAAGTTTCATTGCTCACACAGATTAAGCGCTTTGTCTTCAGTACAGCTACTTGCCACTTCTTTGTAGTATCCTTTGCTGTTAGCTTCGCTTCCTTGTGATCTGTTTCATCACCTCTCTGAACGTATTTCCTGGTCTTTCACAGCCACATCTACACACACACATAAACATACACAGACATGCACACACACACACACACACACACAGACACATACGCACTTAAAAATTTGATCATTTCACATCCATATGTGCATGTATGTGTATGTACGCTTGGAGACTACATTTCATATTCAAAAGAATTGAATTCTTACTAACACATGTATGCGTGAATTCGAAATCAACTAAATGGGAACAAACAGGAACCTCCATATATAATTGACGATGATCTCCTTTATGCGTATTTGTTTTTCTTTCAAATTAATTGACTGATTATTGAAATTTTCAAAAGATAATATTCAAATATTTGTCATCTGATCTCATATGTAAGGCTTCAAATGTTGAATTTATGTATAACTAGCAGTGGTACCCGGCGTTGCACGGGATAAGGTATTTTGGAACGCGCGCTGCCAACAGACCTAATCGTGGAGAAACTGCATGCCTGGACAATATGTAAAGAAAATAAACCGAATACTCTGATGGCTGAATAATCATTAAGATTTTCCTCGATGAAGCAGGGAAAATGCAGGTTTTCACCTAGGGGATCAAGAAATGAATTTTTTTATCTGCCTTGAAATTTCAGGAAAATCGGCTAGACGTAACGCCTCAAAAAAGCCCTAAAAAGCTGAACAAATGAAGTTGTTCACCTAATGCAGGCCCTAGGCCATAAAAAAGTTGAATTTTCTTTGCTCACGGTATGAAGAAGAGACTGATTAATACATAGTTACAATTTCAAGGAAATCGGTCTGACGTAACACCTAAAAAAAACAATAAAAAGCTGAAAAAACGCAGTTTTCACCTAATGCGGGCCCTAGAGGATAAAAAAGTTGGATATTTTTTTATGTGCATAACACTCCCTAATATATAAGTAATACATATGTAAAGTTTGCAAAACATCGGTTGGGTACTTCTCGAGCTTTAGGGATTCAAACTCACAGACACACACAGACAGACATCATCAGTTTTATATATATAGATTAGACATGTATTAGGAGGGAAGATATATATTTCCTGTAAAACTGATGAATGAGGCCATTTCAGAATACCTTCTGTATATTGTTTTACATTACTCATGTTCATTAGTCTCGATATCTTGTATTCACAGAGTCATTTTGATATTATAAATGGTTCTATTTTGACGAGCATTGCTTGTACAAATATTAACGTCAATGATGACAAATATTTGTGTCAATGTACAGTTATTAAACAATAAATCTATGAACGTAGGGTGGTGTAAATAATATAATATGGTATGGTGATATCACGGGACTCTATATTTGCTGAATACCAACTGACGAAAGCTGGAGCTGTTGTATAGAAATATTCTACAGTTGTTATTTTATTGCACTACATGACTAAATATATAGTGAGAGAGTTGCTACTGAGGTTTAACACCACCTGAGCTCTGATCATGCTAATCCATTATCAAAGGTGTTTAATGTATATCATCTAACATTGAGGCAATAAGTCAACAACTGCATTATCCAGTGGCATCTTTCTTAGCTTTATAAGGCGGTTGGTGGTAATTAGATTATGCTGCTATTTCTATCTGGTCTATCAACCATGCAGGGGCTCATTCGTTTGACCTGAATACTGAGTTTGGGCGGTCAGACTTGATGGTGGTGGTGGTGAGAGGAAGGAGGTTGGGTAGATCGGTAGGTAATCTTTGATTGGTGAGGATTCATATTCATAAAATTCCCTCGTTGAAACAATTTATATACATGTCACGCATCTATTTATCTTCACAATAAGCATATAGGCATGCACCCTTTGGGAGAGGAATGGAACTATTTTATCGATCATAAGATAGAGTCAAAGTTGACCACGGTGAGATTTGAATTCTTGAAAGAAATGGGGTGCAGTTATATACGGCAGAAATGTTTGCACGATAGGAGGCTTATTCTAACAGTATACAGTCTTTAATAGGATCAATTAAATAGAAATATTAAGTATACTATCAAACAAATGCATGTTTATAAAAAGGCTAAAAATCATGTAAAATTACAGATACGCACATAAACACATGTTTGTGTGTGTACATGTTTTGCTTTTATTTGTATATCTTTGTAATTATGGACATTCTTCCGACATTGTGCGCATGTTTACGTTGAACATGAAAGTAAGTTTTGCTGGAGAAGACAAAACTAACGGAATAATAATAAGTGGAACGTTAAACTGAATTATATATTTCTAGTTCAAATAGATAGTAATGTTTCCTCTTGATAAACAGTTAAATTTACCTTTCATTCATGCTGACATGGTAATACATGCGACTGGATATTCTGGAGCAACGATTTATGGCATCTATTATATTTAGAAATATTCAAACACTTCATAGACTATAGAAATTCCGTTTGATCTCTCTATTTACAACTTCCGCCTTGTCATTCACACCTAGATACTTCTTTCAAGAATAAACTTTCTATTTAAGACATCAGCATTTATTGGTATATCCACATATGTTCACATATATACACCTCAATAGTAGATGATAACTATAAACACAAATAGTTAGTTTTCTCATATGCGAACCTATCTCCAAACTCTTTACTTGCAAGGTGGAATTCAGTACGTATGATCTCCTGTGTATCGTAGTCGAGCAAATAAACATACACCCTTAAGTCTATGCAGACGTATATTTATACATATAATTATTTATACAAAGAATTATGTTCAGAATATAGTTGACGAAAAACACTTTTTAAAACACTGCATGACATTAAAATGGAGCATTCTGTTAGTATTGTGAGGAGATTTTTTTTTCTTCTCATAAGGGCAGCAACGTAAAAAGACAATCAGGCGTATTGCATACAGACCAGACTGCATGCAGAATATGAAGAATAGGAGTCTAGATCGCTCCCGGATTTGAGCTGGTGTTAAACAAGTGAGGATTGTAATTGTATATAGATTAGTATATACTGCTTTATCGATCTATTCCCTATCTAATATAGATGAAATGATTGCAGCCGTCAGGCGCAGTGCACTGCACAAGAAGAAAGGAAATAAAATTGCTTGTAGCGGATATTATCAGACATATCAGCATGATTTTCTCTACTCACCACGATTGCTATCTCTTCTACTTCAATGTTGACACATTCATAAATGTCTTGGACTAAACGGTGTCCATAGCCCATAGCTTGTTTCAGACACCTGCTAGGTTTCCTTGCCATAACAATTGATTATTCAACATACATTGTTACTGTACGTTATTCACTATTATTCATTATTCATTACTTTTTTTATATTTGTAGATATAGTGTTTCAGTTGAAAATACATTTATCAATATTAAGTATATATATATATATATATATATATATATATATATATATATATATATATATATCTATGTGTGTGTGTGTGTGTATATATATATATATACATATATATATATATATATATACATATATATATATATATATATATAAATGTATATATATGTATATATATATATATATATATATATATATATATATATATATATATATATATATATATATATACATATATATATATGCTTGTGTGAGTGTGTGTGTGTCTATGTGTGCTTGTGTTTATTTATGTATTTGTGTGTAATTTAACGAAGTTAGTGTTGCAGTATATGTACAAACGTTATTTGCAAATTACTAGAATTTCAATATCGATCAACCCAGGGTACAATCAAGGTAATGGGGCCCCGACACCTTTTCGCCATCTCGTCAGATATGCGAGCTGTAGACGTGTCTTTGCACATATAAGCTCGCATATCTGACAAGATGTCGAAAGAGCGTCGGGCTCCATCACCTAGATTGTACCCTGAGCTGATCGATATCGAAACAATTGTAATATGCAAATAAAGTTTGTACATATGCTGCAACATTGACTCCGACTCTTTTAATTATCTCTCTCTCTCTCTCAGTATATATATATATATATATATATATATATATATATATATATATATATATATATATATATATATATATATATATATATGCCAGGGAAGTCTTCACGAACCAAATGATCATCTTCCTGTTTTCCTTCGGTTGCAACGTTTTTCGAAATATTTACTTCTGCGTCCACAGATTGATATTTTTTATATTTGATATATATTTATCCTTGTCGAGCCCTCTTTGGATTTTAGTCTTCAAATTTATTATTACTATATATATATATATATATATATATATATATACATGTGTGTGTGTGTGTGTGTGTGTGTGTGTGTGTGTGAATATATATATATATATATATATATATATATATATATATATATATATATATATATATATATATAGTTTTGCGAGGTTTTTTATATGAAATCGTGTGTCGAAACAAATATTGTTATACTTGGGGAGGGTCATATTTGTGTAATATTGCCAGAATTAATAACAGAACACACTCACTGTTTGGTTGGTTTTCGCTTCTCGCTTCTGTGTCTTTTATATCGGTAATCTAACTTACTCGGTCCTCAATGTTGCCATTGACTGACCGACGGTCAAAAATATTACAGATACAATATAGACACAAACACATATATATAGTTTATCATAAATCTTTCGTTGCACATCTGCAACATCGTCAGTGGTGCTATCTTTTCCTCCTGTTGTATTGTATATCTAATACAGGTAGTCTATTGTTAGACTACCTGTATTAGACACAGAACTCTGGATTAACACTATAGACGAGAGAGCCCAAATTCTCCACTCACACTATGCTAAACCCATGGCCTCCAAATACCTGATACTCAAAAACTCAGCAATGTCCAGTAGTGCTAAGTTTAATATTCTGATCGCAGATTTGGTACGAGTGATGAAGAATGTGTCCCGCATGTGCGACCCAACAGAAATTGAAAGACACATCCAACACTTCATCAACAGAGTCAGAGTATACGAAGGAGCCATGGAGAAGTATAAGACCCTCATAGAACTGGACATGAAAGGAATTTGCCCATTGTACAGGAGCAAATCATGGAATAGCTTAGATAGGGCTAGACATAAGATAGGGAAAGCCACCTCATGGTACGACAACCAGAGATACCAGAGTGTCATGTTTGTGGACGCTACCCCTGGAGGGAAATTAGTTAACCAGTGTAGAAAGGCCCTGAGAAAGACCCACTTAAAAATTAAGGTGGTAGAAAAGCCAGGAACCACCATAAAATCCCTGATCAGCAAAACCTACCCTTTTAAGAAAACCCACTGCACCAATAGGAAATGTATCATATGTAAGGTAAACCCCCGGATAAACTGTAAAACTAGAAACGTAGTCTATAGCATAAGATGTACAGAGGGTACTTGCAGAAACATGACAACAACATACATAGGTGAGACAGCTCGTAGCATAGGTGAAAGGATAGACCAACACTGGGGGGAACTAAAAGGACGAAAAAACGGGTCAGTACTATACGAACATGCTAGACAACAACATGACGGTAACTTAGACAACATAAAAATTAGAATAATATCTAAACATAGAAATGACCCAGCAGATAGGCAAATCAGAGAGGCCAGTGAAATAGAAATTAGATGACCAAGACTAAACAGAAAGAATGAATGGAATAACAAACACACAAACAACAAACAACACTGACCTAAGAGAAGTATAAATAAGTAAATAAAATAAAATAAATAAATAAATACATACACAAGCACAATAACAACAAGCACATACACACACACTAGTCACCCATCACACAGCAAACAAAACACTATACACACACGCAAACGCATGCGCAAAGAAGACAAAATAAAATAAACAAACAAGCAAATAAATAAATAAATATATAGACAGACTGAATAAAAATGGCGTAGACATACAATACAACAGGAGGAAAAGATAGCACCACTGACGATGTTGCAGATGTGCAACGAAAGATTTATGATAAACTATATATATGTGTTTGTGTCTATATTGTATCTGTATTATTTTTGACCGTCGGTCAGTCAATGGCAACATTGAGGACCGAGTAAGTTAGATTACCGATATAAAAGACACAGAAGCGAGAAGCGAAAACCAACCAAACAGTGAGTGTGTTCTGTTATTAATTCTGGCAATATTACACAAATATGACCCTCCCCAAGTATAACAATATATATATATATATATATATGAAGGTATGGAATGGTATTCACACATGTTAACATGCATGTGTTTGTTTATAAAGTGTACAGGATAATTATGTCATCGACATAAAATCGAACGGACATTTTTCTTATAATTACTTGATAAGTTATGCAAGCACATCATATTCTTTATTATTTTCTCTTTCTATGACGAACAAAATCTTTTCATTCATCCATTTCGTGATTCGTGTCATACTTCTCCGGAACTACCGAAAAGTGCTTATATTAATAAGACAATTTCAAATTTCAATTGAATATTAGGCGTTGGGCAGATTTTATTCTTGTATGTTTCAATGACATCCGATAACACTATATATGTTCCCACCATCGAGATATTTTTTCATTATATTCATTTCCTGATGTACTGTTTCATTGCTATATCTCTTTGTTCTATGAGAAGAATTTGCTAGTCTGCTCATTGATTCCCCATTTCTATGGAAAGGGATACCGTGGGTAGTTTTACCACAACCCTTCACATTCTAAGAGAGAAAAGTGATATATAGATAGATCGATAGATAGATAGATAGAGATAGAGAGAGAGAGAGAGAGAGAGAGACAGAGAGAAGGAGAGAGAAGAACAACCCCATTACTTGATTTATTTTATGGTTGCAAGAAGTATTAAAAGGAACGTTGACCTATATGGTGGGATCAAATCTTAATGCAAAGAAGAGGGTAAAATACCGAAACACAGTTCATCCGACATCAGAAAGAAAGAAACAAACAATATATATATATATATATATATATATATATATATATATATATATATATATAAAGCAATGACGTAGAAGTCAATAGGTTATAGTTCACCTCATTTATTTGTTACATATATATTTTGGTAATTTTAAACTGTTCTAGTTTGTATACATTTTAACCTTTTTACATATTGCAGGTTAAACCTCAATGCTAGGGTAGCTACAGTCCATCGACTGAAAATAGAAAATGACTAAATACGAATTCGATTGGTGTTAATGAATATAATAGGCGTGACGAGTGAAAAATCTAGCGCTTCAGGTTCATGGAAAAAGATGAAGGTGGCATTGGCATGGCTGTATACAGTGAATAATTAATTGACAGTTTTAAACATCATTTTTCATGTTGGGGAATACACACCTGAATTTTTAATACATCTTATCAAAACCATATAAGGGCAGGCGTAAACGACGTATGGCGTTTAGCTCACCTCTGCCCACTCAACACGTTTTTTGTGGCTTATATTTCTGCTGAAGCATTGGAAATAATTAACTAATCCTCTTAACAATTTACGGTATTCTTCATAATGATCTCAATTAGCAATTTGCAAGATATAATTATCTTCAGAATGTTTATGGTAATTCGATAATGTAAATCAAAATTGCTAATATCTAGTTTTCGTACGAGTCAACATGATAATGTGCTAGAAATAGCAACCAAAGTTCCTTTAAATCACACATTGCCATATTAAATATGATGATTTCTTAGACTACACCGAATAATGGAAAACATAATATTACACACACGTCAGCCGAAGAAAAAAAACAACGGAATGGTTACAGCTAGAAGGCTTTTGATCATAGGTCTACTTAATCATACTCAGCCTGGGGCTAAGCAGTAATAACAGCAACTGTTTCAGTAGTAGTAGTAGTAGTAGTAGTAGTAGTAGTAGTAGTAGTAGTAGTAATTGTAGTAGAAGTAGTAGTAGTAGTAGTAGTAGTAGTAGTAGTAGTAGTAGTAGTAGTAGTAGTAGTAGTAGTAGTAGTAATTGTAGTAGTAGTAGTAGTAGTAGTAGTAGGAGGAGGAGGAGGAGGAGGAGTAGTAGTATTAGTAGTAGTAGTAGTACTACTACTAGTAACGGCAACAACGTTGGCGGTGTGAAGGAATTCATTCATCTCTTTTTTTTTTGTATTCAAGAATTAAAATAAAATATGCATTGATTTGGAAATACATTTGTTCACTAATTAAGTAATTAAACAATAGAAATGTGTGCAACTCCCTAAACTGCTCCAGAACTACTAAATACTTGTTTCTCTTTTCCTAATTTAAAATACAATGAAAGAGGCATTGTCGTCGCTCAACTCACCTCTTTCTTAGCGCTGCTTCACCTGTCGAACTTGTAAAATGATACCAACCAGTTTACCCGACATGTATTTGCAGGATATTGGCTACACACACACACATACACACACATACACACACACACATATACAGACACATACCCCCATCCCCTCTCTCTCCTTCTCTCTCTCCCTCACACACACACTCATATAATATATATGTGTGTGTATATATATATATATATATATATATGTATATATATACGTATATACGTATATACGTATATACGTGTATATATATATCCTCATTTTACTGTAATGTTCTCGTCTGTTCTTTTTCTTCCTTGACT
>OZ024742.1:241904565-241912065 GCA_964016885.1 Eledone cirrhosa
CACAAAAATTTACAATTATCATGGCAAAGGTCTTACCACACTACTTAGCGGGATCAATTGTCTACATAATGGGTAACTGTTTTCTAAAAGATTATATTAATCTACCAAAACTCCCAATTATCAAAATGAGACAATTATTTACATAACACAAGTAATAATCTTTCAAATCCTGCTGTAAAGAATCATTTATAGTTGTATTTTTGCATTAATGGTTTGAAGAATTATTCATTAATGTTATGTTTATATTTTAAATGATTATCCATTCATTATACACACACATATATATATACATATATATATATATATATATACAGGTTGTCCCCCAAAATGTATACATACTTCAACAGATTTCTAATAAATATTGCCTGTACAGGTTATCAAAGTGTGTATACAGTTTTTTATGGCGCCATAAACATATATATATATATATATTGGTAAACGGAATAGAAAATGCTGACAAATTCTTCACGGTTGAAAAATGGTTTAATTAGGAATAAAAGAGTATTAGTGATTGTATGGGTTAGTATTCAGTTGTGGTTTTAAGTTTTTAAGTTTTTACCTGTTGCGCATTTCTAAATGCTTTTCAAAAATAATTTTGAGATAGAGTGTCCGTGCTGTTTGCTCAGATCAGAGCAAACAGCACGGACACTCTATCTCAAAATTATTTTTGAAAAGCATTTAGAAATGCGCAACCGGTAAAAACTTAAAAACTTAAAACCACAACTGAATACTAACCCATACAATCACTAATACTCTTTTATTCCTAATTAAACCATTTTTCAACTGTGAACAATTTGTCAGCATTTTCTATTCCGTTTACCAATATATAATAACTTGTGTGTTACACCTCTATTCTTTTAACTATATATATATATATATATATATATATATATATATATATATATATTACACTAACTGTTGTCATTTCAGGTAGAAATATTTTCACTGGGACCTGCTTCAGAAATATCTGAAAGAGGCATCTAATAATATATGTGTAACTGAAATAACAGCATAATTAGTGAAATTAATATTTGTATACCACATCACCTCGCATGGAGTGGGTACCCTTCCAATTTTTGGATATCATGTAGCAAAATCAATTATATGTATGTGTTAAACTTTCATAAGATCAAACTGGAGAACATAAAATTACTGGTATATTGTATGGTGAACAATAGTTTAATTCGTTACAGATTTCTAATATATTGCAAAATGTTATCGCTATAAACCTCAATTTATTTAACATTTATTGATACTTCTGCTAAAACAATTTACATAAAAATTAAACTCGTCATGCTTGTGAAAACATTACTGTTAGCTCATTTCTATAAGTTGATTATAAATACTATTTATACACAATTTATCTTGGAAATTAATGCTCTCGGATAAAGATTTTACAAAATGTCACAAAAGATTTATCGATATTTCGGGTGAATTTCCATTTTTCTGATTTAGCTTTTTGATTCCAGCCATCTATACATAACCAGAATATCGCTCTTATAATTTTCCTTTTCCGTCTTATAATTTTGAAATTGCAGTATATATTCCAAACAGACACAGACACAGACATATATATATGTGTGTGTGTGTGTGTGTGTGTGTGTGTGTGTGTGTGTGTGTGTGTGTGTGTGTGTGTGTGTGTGTGTGTGTGTGTGTGTGTGTGTGTGTGTGTGTGTGTGTGTGTGTGTGTGTGTGTGTGTGTGTGTGTGTGTATCTGTTTGTGTGTGCCTGTTAGAGGACTACTTCCCCTGTTGATCAGAAGAATGTTTCTCTTTACGAACAAACCAACAATAGGACGACTTTATGAAACATGCGATGTGATGTGCGATGCTGCATGGTAATGAAACTTTGGCTGTGACAGCGGAGGATACGCGTAGACTGGAGAAAAAAAACAAAAAACCGTGCTTCATTGGTTGTGCAATGTAAATGTGAGAGAAAGGCAGAGCTTGGATGAGCTGAGGGAGAAGCTGGGTTTCAGAAGAATCCGAAGCACTGTGCAGAAGAGGAATGCGTTGGTACAGACACCTGATGCGCATCGATATTGATTGCTGGGTGAAAAATGTCAGGAAATACCAGTAGAAGGAAGCCGCAGTAGAGGTAGACTGTGAAAGACCAGGGCAGTATTAGTGAGACCTGATCTTAAATCGCCGAGACTCACAGTTGAGATAACGAAGGAACGCAATGAGTGGAGAGATGCTTATCTGGAAAGGAGCCCTCCAACCCATGCATAGAGATACAGCGAATGGTAACGTGCAAATAAATTTCGTAACAACACATCTAAATCTTCAGTTAGGCCTTTAACAACAGATACATTTTCAGACGGTATCTAAATAGATCATATATGTAAACAGTAAATACATTGCAGTATTTAGTCGCCCCACCTTATATTCAAACTTGAACTCGCAAATGGTTTGACTGCACTTCAACGTCCCTCATCCTCGGGCTTTATAGAATATGTGGCTGCAGTAATGTTCCAGAGTTAATTCAAACGATTTCATCATTCTTTCTTTTATAAAATAAAACTAGGGTTTAAGGCATATGTTTAGATCTTGATACTGATGTAATCTGGTAATTAACCGTTGGAAACGATATACATTTCAAATACTACTGAAATGTGACGGAAAATATTTCATTGTAATTTGGTACATATTTATGAGTTTCAAATGACATCGATTATCACGTTGTGACTCCACGGGACCTATCCTTGTAAATACTACTATCACAGCTGGAATAGTTTTTTCACTCAACTCACAGGCGTTCTAAATTACATCAATTGAAACGCCACGTGACTGATTTACATGAAAAACGAACTCCAACATCCGGCCCACAAACGTGCACGCCCTTCATAATAAGTCTGCCGTTATCAAAGTCACTTCTGCTTCTTGCTTCTCGCTGGTTCTCGTGTCCCCTCCACACAAGCCTATCAGATTAACTCGTCTATTCCCCATTTACAATCCATATCTTTCCACAGACACAGCAATAACAAATATTTCCGTGTCTTCCGCCTTAGATTTCCGCAATCTGATCCTACATTCTTTGGAGATGTTCTCAAATTAAAACACACGAATCAAACTCACCGGAGTGTGGGAATGAAAGAATCTGTAAAATTATTTAATTGGTTCTTGTAACAATGAAAGTTAAAGTTGATTGCGGAGACATTTGAACTTTGGGTGGAGTAAATCAAGATTTAATATAGTAAAATTATAATTCTGATACTCTTTTGTGCCTGCAAATTAACCTATGTTTGGTGTTTGGCATGTTATTTATTTTACAGACCATGAAATAACGAAATACAAAGTTGACGTCAACAGGATTTGAACCATATGTTCTTAGTTCAAATCCAGTTTTGGTAAACTATAGCCTTATGTTATTCTAGTGAAAATAATATAAGACACCGCTCAAGTAATGTTTTCAAAAATGCGTGATCTTATACCAATGGTAGAAATCAATAATGGGAATATAAACGGATTTCTATGTAGCTGCCAATAACCTGGATGTCAGGTGAAATGAACCGAACTATAATACACATTCAGACACACACACATACAAACACACACAAACACACACAAACACACACACACACACACACACACACACACACACACACACACACACACACACACACACACACACACACACACACACACATCTATATGTGTGTGTGTGCATATATAAATATATATAGAGAGAGAGAGAGGGGGAGAGAGGGAGAGAGAGAGAGAAAGTAGGGTTAAAAAATTATGGTATTAGTTTCCCTTTTTCCTACAGACGTCGTGTAGTAATCTACAAAACTCCAGCAGTAGAATATATTTACTAATTAATTTTTAACGCTTCTATGAGCATTCACGTACTTTGTGCTACTTAAACACATTACTTCTCGATAGAGTGGTATCTCCATAAACTTGTGTTAAAGAATTAAATGTTTTGGTGGCAGATTTGTTGAATTTCTCACAAAATTTGATCTTGTACCGTTGTTCGATATTTTCCTGCATCGCAAACTTATATATAAACACGTTATAACACGCCTGAACATAAACAAAGATAACTCTTGAATGACACAATCGACCATGTTGAAACAAATATGTACGTAGAGACAAGCTCATAACCAACACGCCTATGTACAGGGTGGGCCAGAATTCATGACTCACGTGACCTGTTTCATCAACTAACTTATTAATCCCAGCAACAGTCTTTCTCGTAGGTGCCGTTGGCCCATAAGTTGCTTCCATTACTCTGCAGACTTCAGTTGTGTTGTCTGTTTTAGCAAATAATCTCACACATTGAACACGTTTTTCCAAGCTTAGCAAAGGATGAGCCATGTTTAATCAAATTTAGAAAAAATAAATAAAAAACATGTGAGGCATATTAAGAAATAAAAATATAAATTAAGAAATCTGCTAAGCATATTAAGAAATAAAATAATAAATTAAAACAATACAATGACTATAATATAAGCATGTAAAGAAATATAACTAATAAGCGAGTCATCAACGAGGTGCTGCGTTACCATCTCGTACATAAAATATTCAGTACCTTTACTTTTGGGACAATAAATGCCGCAAATATGTTGTATCATGCTGCCTCATATAATGTGTTCGCCCAATCCCAATAAAATATAAAAGTAATATATCTGCGATATTTAATGATGTTTCAAGCACCATTTAATAATTGTAGACTGTAAATCGTAGCCTCCACCACCCCTTAAACTGATCTTCATTGACAACCACTAACGCAAAGAATCATTTTCACTGCACATCTTACATTCTCTAGACTTTATATTAGACATAGCGTATTACTTCCAGATGTCTGCAACTTCACAGTCAGACGTCTAGTGAGTTGCTTAATGCAATCTGTTTCTTTCGTAATTCAGCTTCAAATCCATGACATTACAGGCGATCAAAGTATAGCATTTTAGTAACATGTTGAGATAGGGTCAACTTCTTGTCTTCGTTCTAGTTTTATTATCTTTTTTAGCTGTCGTTTGATAAACCTTCACAGACAATGCTCAAATATGGTTTATCGTGTATAGTGTTATGATGGTGTATATATGTGTGCATTTCCTTTTGTAATTTTAATAATTACGTGTTTCTATTATCCTTGCAATTTAATGGTAAATATCATCAATCGTGGGTTCATGTATAAGACTGAATGTATCCAAGAGAAAGGTGATGTATCTAGTACTGTGTAGCTAAATGAATCTCCAATCAAATTTGTATCCTATTTATAGATTTATAGATTAGGAAATCTATGAACCCACAAACCATATTGTCACCATAAACAATAGAGACTTGTCACTTTTTCCTAATTAAAGTCTTCCATATGGTGCCTATATGGATACTAATACTACTGAAGAGGTTATCGAAGCCAAACATAAGCGCTGACTCTTTCATTCGTCTTATCTTCTAGCATGGTTTTATATCTATTATTTTGACTTTGCTCCAGTAATAATAATCCGTTATTCATTAAGTACAAGAATAAAAAAAAAAACGTATCATAATAAAAAGGATACAAATCCGGTTAGAATGTTCGTACTTCTACATCTCTCTCTCTCTCTCTCTCTCTCTCTCTCTCTCTCTCTCTATATATATATATATATATATATATATATATATATATATATATATATATATATATATATATATATATATATATATGTGTGTGTGTGTGTGTGTGTGTGTGTGTGTGTGTGTGTGTGTGTGTGTGTGTGTGTGAGCGTATGCGTGTGTGAGTCCCGGGTTCAATCATGGGTAATCAAAGTAAGGTACTCAATACATTAGTAGAGCGTATACAACAATATATATATATTTCTATTTTTAATATAGAAATGGCTTCTACAGGACTAGAATTGTTTCCTGATGTTTTCTTTCGAATGAAACACTTATAGTCCTGTAGAAGCCATTTCTATATCTAATGTGTTGTATATAGTAAATATATATATATATATACATAAACGTGTGTGTATGGGTGTGTGTGTGTGTACAACAGCAACAAAGTAGTTGTGGGATTCACTTCAAGAAGGTAATGCAGTCCCAGGTTCTTTTATATTCTTAGGTCTCCTTTTATATCATTAATTTTTTTTATTGCAATCAGGCGGCTTTTGCCAACAAGCATGTAGCAACATGGCTTTCTGCTCTGCATCAGCAATCGTACTTTCTCTTCATTCAGTGGTGTATAATCCCAGGATAGTCGTAGGATCTATGAGGCTAATTAAGATGTGGATATTCAGAGAGACTTTATCCCACCACATGTTGTGCTGCATTACATCCACGTTGAACATTTAACAGTACTGTTCTGCAAATGTGATAGCAAACCAAAGGTTAATATCAATACTAATATCTCTGTCGTCCATCTTCTTGTAATTCCTTTTTCATACTTATTGTGACACAGGCCCGTGAGTGTTCATGTTAAGCACAAGCTATGCCTGTCTTCTTATTTCATATTTGGACTTACACAAGCACACGCTTCCATAAACTTTGTCTCTGTCGAGGGAAGACATTTACCACAAAACATTAGCTATGGTTTTCAACATTTATTTTAAGATCATTAGGAAAACCACCTTATTGCTTGATAAAATAAGGGATGTTTTCTTCCTTCTCACCCGTTCCCAGATAAATTCCTCCGGCAATGAACGAAGTATCGTTTTTCTTTACGTACCTTGTCCATATCTCCTTCAATAAGATGGCTTATATTGAAGATTTTGTTATGACTTATAGTGTTTGAATCGGATGAAATATTGTTGTTGTTGATGTTGATGGTGCAACCATACCTGGCATTTAGACGGTGGATTGGCAGTATCGGTAGAGGGTCGGACACCATGCTTTGACGCATAGAGTTACGGCCCTTTTCATTCTGAGTTCAAAACCCCGCCGAGGTTAACTTTGCCTTTCATCCTTACGAGGTCGATAAAATAAAGTACCAGTAATGCACTGGTTAATTGCTGGCCTTGTGCCAAAAGTAGAAACAATTATGATTTTGTCATCTAAATTAATATTTTCAAAGATACTCATATTATTTGTATTCTATTGTGAAATTGAAGGTTTGATTTCTTTAATGTCACATTGCTCTATGTTTTAAAATCTACCTTTATGTTTGTAAATAATCGAGGAAGGTGTATGTTCCTAAAGAATATTCTTCCTGCTTCCCCCTTTGTATCGTTAAAACCTATTACAAATGGTAGGAATATGCAGTTAAACAATGTTCAACGGACGTTTTTTATCAACCTTACGGTCATGCGATTTATATCTAAAACTCTTTGTTGCTAAACAAAGGAAAACAAAAAATTGAACAGATAGAATTTCACAGCAACGTTGACTTAGTCAAACTTTCAACACTATTGATAATAATAATATATTTTATGTAATGTAAGATCACACACACAGACAAATACAGAGAAACGCATCCACCATTCTCACTCACAAACACATATGCATACATGAATACATGAATACACCCCCATATATATATATATGTATATATATGTATACATGTACATATATGTGT
>OZ024742.1:241914565-241927065 GCA_964016885.1 Eledone cirrhosa
GTTTATCGGTATTTATAGCTGCTACGCAATTGTCCAGATTTACACTACTCTCTGCAACCTAACGTTTTACAGATACTTTTGTAAACTTGTTAAACCATCCAGAAGTTCCAGAAATCGTTTCGTTAATTTCTCTCAGAGTCACCGTTTTCTCCCTCTAGGCTTACCTTTTTTGAACAGCTGCAAACGGACTGATAAATCTAGTTTTGTTGGCCATTTGCTGTAAAAGAATACGCTTTTGTCAAAAGAAGTTCCATTCCCATCATTATAGTGCTTTTGTTTTTTGGTAAAGCAGAACTCTATAATATTCTTTATAACGTATAATACACGGCACAGTCGCTTCGATAATAACGTGATCTCATCCATTCTTGACTTCAGTAGAATTATTTTCAGGGATACTTATCTTATTATGCTATACCTTTATTCTTTGTACTTACCACTTATACTAGCAATACTAGTGCTATACTTGTACTAGCAATACTAGTGATTCTTCTTCTTCTTCTTCTTCTTCTTCTTCTTCTTCTTCTTCTTCTTCTTCTTCTTCTTCTAGATATATATTTTTACTTAGCTCTCCACGTCTGAAGCATGAAAAGGAAATAGAAATAGAATGAATGATGAATGACGGTTTGCAGTGACGAAAGTTGAAAAGCTACGCCTGATAATTAGTAAACTCCCACAGAAAGTTAGTTTATTTTACCTGTCTGTGGTAAAAGTGTGTATGTCGTATATGGAGCTTAGTTTGCCAAGAAGCGTTTGGTCATTGCCCTGGTGGTGACTTCCCAAGAATTTTTTGTTGGTATGCTAATGCATCATATATATGCAGAGAGAGAGAGAGAGAGAGAGAGAGAGAGAGAGAGAGAGAGAGAGAGAGAGAGAGAGAGAGAGAGAGAGAGAGAGAGAGAGAGAGAGAGAGAGAGAGAGAGAGAGAGAGAGAGAACGATTGCATTACGGAGGCAAATGAAATAACATGAAATTCAATAAATACAACATAGAATAGAGAAAACCTACTTGCACACATTACAATTTTCAATTTCATTATATGTAGAATATGCAAATCTCTCCATGTCTGCCCTTCTTCCCTGTCTATATATATTGATCACTACTTCCAACAATATTTCGAAAATATAAGGCACGTCTATGTTATTGTATGATCTTGTAGAAGAATGAACATTTTCTTCAATATCATTAATTATATAAGCGAAATATCTAGATTTCTAAAATTAACTCCGCCATACGAACTTACTAGGAAATCAAATATATTTCAGTTTCTGATTTCTTTTAACATACAACCTTATTAACATACAACATGCTTATTAACAAATTTGAATTGGTATCGAAGAGCATTCATATCTATGGCAGTAGCAAATTATTTCTATTGCAGATTGTTTATTCGGAACACATTAAAGGCAAATTATATACTATCAAGTAATAGTTAATTTCAATTCAACGAAACCGTAAGTCTTACCAATAGATGCACAGATATCTACAGATAGAGAATTAGCTCAAGCTAAAATATCATTAAACGTTTAGTTAATTGAGGTAAAAATTTAAAGTATCATCCAATATATAATTAAGTATGTTTGAATATTTTATCAGATAGATACATACAACGAATGTCTAACAGGCTGTGTTAAACATTTGCTTGAGTAATTATTTGAAAGATAGGTTTTCTATATAACCGAGTTGCCAAATATATTTATACTTATTTCTTTAATAGGCAGATATATAACTTATTAACTAATTTTATTAATATGTTAACGGTGTACCATATTCACAGCTGAATTATTTACGACTTGAGCCTATTTGGAATTTATTACATTAATAGCGGTATCATTCATAGCATTAAGTAAAGGTGTTATTCAGAATTTCAACATGCTTCTTCTTAACGCGATGAAATGAATACATAAAAATGTTTTTCGTAGACTGCTTGCTGTATATGCAAACAATCGTCAGTGCGTAAATAAACTGTTAGCTATGGTACGTTTAACACAAAAATAGATTTCTTAGCGCTCATATCGTATATGTACACTATTACAGCACTTAACACTTACAATAACAATTAAAAGAACAAAGAAACGACATGACAAAAATAAAACACAATTCAACGGCAGCAAAACATTGAAACAACAATAGAAAAATACTTCTCATTTGTTCTTAGAAAGACAAATAAAAGAAGGTAATGAAGGCGATGTGTTCACATGATCTTAGACAGAAATAGACGAGTAAATAAATATTAGACTGTAAATAAACCCCATCAAAGAGAAGAAGCTAAATGCTTTGGCTGGTAATGGCGGCTGAATGAACAAAAGCGATGGTGAGGATTTAGCAGCTAAAATTGAAATTCTTGATGACAGTTAATAATTCACAATTTGTTTAATTGGTAATTTATTTGTTGACCTTTTAATTTGCAGTTGAAGCTACTTTGCATTGATTCATTGACACATATTAGCAATTAAGACAAGCTTCATTTAACACTTCTCAGATGGCAGACTTAATGACAGGGGATATTTATTTACGTGTCTGAGTTCAAATCCTGCCGAGATCACCTTTGACTTTTATCATTTCGAGATCAATAAAATTGAATATCAACGTTAAGTGGTAAACTTAATCCGTCGCCCGTTTTATCACTCTGACCTGTTTCATAATTGACTTTAGCGGAGTTCACCCTGTTGCAAACTACCAAGCTATTACTCGAGTTTGAGAATAACTTCCACACTTCTTCCCGCCAGACTTAAAAATACTGTAAAGATTATTTTTGACTAAAAAATAATTTCAAGTAAAACGTACTGGAAGCAAATTGAACATCAATAATCTGAGAACTGAATAGCTTTAATAGGAGCGGATGAGAGCAAAACAATTTATCGAACAGTTATATAAGAACGTTCTACTTTGTATTTGTATTTTATATTCGTAGTGAGGTTATAAAAAAGATATGAATAATGAAGATATTAAAGATCATAAGCGTTTGAATTATTGGTATGTATTTCAAACGCAAGCAATGAATAGGCAAAATCGTTATAACGTCGGATAGAATGATTTGTAGCATCCATTCTAGCTCGCTGAGTTCAATACCCGCCGTGGTTATCTTTGCCTTCCAGCTGTTTGAAGGCGACAAAAAGAAGGAACCAGCCTTGTATTGGGTCAATTTTTTCTCCATATGTCTCTCTCATTTCCTGACTCTCTCTCTCTCTCTACCTATCTATCACTTGCCCGCTCTCTTCCTCTGTTCAGTTCCGCAGAGAAGATGGGTTTTGACAGGTTTAATGTGCTCACATCAAGTATTTCAGGACAGCACACCTATGACTCCTCCAGGAGTTACGTGTCCAATTATACACATATTTCAACCACACTAAGTTCTTTTATTCTAATGTAAAGATATAGCTTTTTTAGTTCAAATAGAGATAACGCCTTGTTTTTACATTGAAATAGGAACATCTAAGCCGGTTGAAATGCATACCTGTAATTAACACACTTATGATTATATTTTGAAAATATCTCCCTGTTCATAACTTCTCTGTTCATAACTTCTCTACAGTTACCTTAATGTCATATTTAAACTCAACATTAAACAATGTTTAATTGGATGATAAAATACCTTATGTAATAATAAATTTACGAATTTTAATGAGAAGAGGAAAAAAGCAATCTTTAAGATAAAAATTCTCTACCAATCAATCGATGTAATTTTAATTAGATATTTGGGGATTAATAAATGTATTTGTTTGTAAACTGAAGGCGTTAATTTTGAACATTAAAACACTGATACATCATCAATTTGAAGCCAAATTATTAGAATGTTCTCTTATTCACAGCATTAAAAAACCCCATTGATAATTAACAAATTGCTTGTTTTCAGAGTTCGTACCCCGTAATAAGAGGTGTTGATTTATTTATTGAGTCTATAGCATATCCAATCAGAGCTACACGAGGCGTGGCTTCATTTCGTAGAAAACCTTTTTATCAAGACATCATCTCTAGTGGACAGTTTTATTGATATAAATTGTTGCACTTACTCTGCATTGCTGTATATTTTAAATCCTACTTTATCGTATGTGTATACGACAAGACACGTTGTTCTACTTGCCAGATGTCATTTATGTATTTATCAATTCCACTCGACATTTATATTTATTTGAATTACTGTACTTAACTATCATATAATGTAGAACTAATAAAGGCATTGTTTAATACAGTATTTACGTCTTCATTCATATTCTACTGAACCAGTGTTCGTAGTAATGATTAAAGATCTTTCATACTATCATTGAACATATTTTTCAAAGGCTCCGGTTTCACCAATTTCTTGTTTACTGCAGTTTATTGCAGTCAACTGTATGATTAAGAAGCTCGTTATTCTTCACAAGAAGCCTAGTTATGGGCTCTAACCAAAAACAGGTTAAGTATTGTTAGATACTAACAGAGGTTACAGCGTAACTTAATGGTTAGAGAACTAGATTCGCAATCGCGAAGTTTCGATTTCGATTCCAGACATAGCAATTCCCTTGAACAAGACACTTTATTTTATCTTGCTCTTTCTGCCAAGAGTTGCGACCGGTAGATAGTATCACCAATGGAAAGACCAATAGAAACATTATTTCCTTGTTCCAATTTCACGCGTTCCCCCTCACACGGTAAGAAGTATCTTCAGATGAACCCGGACCAGTCCCCTCTGGCTGTCCTCGTTACCTCGATCGAGACAGTATCCGCCGGAGTCACCCCATGTCTAGTCCTGAGGGAATTCCAGGAATTCACTGTTCTTTTCCCTTTCTGGGAGCGATAATTAAAACCTTGCTGGTTTTGCAGGGGTTCATCGCATGTTTAATAGCGAGGGCCATATTTTCTGTCCCTCGCTATGTACTTGGTGTCAACCATGATGCACCTCATCGCAGCTTGAATTTCGGCTTGGGGAATTATTGCCGCTTTTTTCGTCTGGGCTGAAATGCATCTAAAGTGCACTGTTCTCCCCTCCACCGCTTCTATGGCTTCCGCCGGGGGAGTTAAGGTGGTCCAGATTTGCTCTTGTTTGATGAGCTTCCAGGCCTGGCTCAACTTTTAATCCTTTTCGCTGAAGAATATGCTGAAGTATAGCCACTTATGGCTGCTGCCGCAGCGAAAGTGCTCTTGCTGTTGGTGATGTTGCTGTAGGTGTTGTCGTTGTTGTTGGTGTTGTCGTCCTTGCTGGTGTTTTTGTCGTTGTTGTTGGTGGTGTTGTGCTGTCTTTGCTGTTGCAGTTGTTCTTGGTGCAGCTGTTGTTGTTGTTTTCTATGTTGCAGTTGATGTTGATGTTTTTAACTTTGTTGTTGTTTTTGGAATTGTTATTGTCGTTATTATCTTTACTTCTTTAGCTGTTGTTATCGTTGCTGTCGTTGTTCATGTTATTTCTGGTTGTGTTGCCAAATTTGTTGTTGCATGTTGTGTTTGTAGTAATTATTTTTTCAGTTGTGCGCACAACGGTGCTCGTTGTTGACATATCTTACAACTTTAAAATCGTCGTCAGACGGCAGAATCAATGTTTTTCTTTTTCGAAAACAAATATTTGCGCCAAGAGGACCAACTATTATAGAGTGTCCCTTTCACAGGGCACAGACGGAAGTCGTATGACCCCGTTGTCACAAAAAATACAACAATTATTTCAATGCGAAAATTTGAAAAATCACTAACTCAAGCATCTCACAAAAGCACGTCATCCCCGTCCTAAAACTAATAATTGTTTCCACTTTTGGCACAAGGCCAGCAAATACGCAGTGCATAACTGGTACTTTATTTTATCGACCCCGTAAAGATGCAAGACAAAGTTGGTTTCTTATATAGGCACAAGGCCAGCAATTTTGGCTGTGGGGAAAGTCGATTAAATCGACCCCAGTGCACGACTGGTACTTTATTTTATCGACCCCGTAAGGATGAAAGGCAAAGCTAACAGCAAAGGGCCATAACTCTATGCTGCAAAGCATGGTGTCTGACGCTCTGTCAATACTGCCAATCCACCAATAATAATAATTGTTTCTAATTTTAGCACAAAGCCAGCAATTACCCAAATGCATTACTGGTAATTTATTTTATCGACCCCGTAAGGATGAAAGTCAAAGTTTACCTCAGCGAATACAATATAACTAATTGTTTATAGTAATTATGCGCTTGAAAATAATATTCTCTTCCACAATTATTAACAGCAAGGAATAATTGTTTCTACTTTTGGTACAAGGCCAGCCATTATACCAGTGTATTACTGGTACTTTATTTTATCGACCCCGTAAGAATGAATGGCAAAGTTTAACCTCGGCGGGATGTGAACTCAGATCATAAAGGGCCGTAACTCTTTGCTGCAAAGCATGGCGTCCGATACTGCCAATCCACCGCCTAACAGCAAGGAATAATGATCTTTAACCTTAAGGCGGTGATTTTACAGAAATGGCATGCTATAGACTACATTCTTTAGCTTATATAAATTCATCCGTGGATATTTTAAATTCAAATCCATGCAGTGTCGAATTACTTCTACATAACTGTATGGTCATTGGTTTAGTCTTCCTCTACAAACTATAGACATGTAACTTGTCAAATACAATTAGTATGTTTAGATGTTGATGCCGGTGATAATGATCGAAACATTCAATACTATTTGCTCTAATTCCTTATCTACTGGGTTCAAATCTTCTCATTGTTGAATCTCCTTTTTTATCTTTCTAGTTTTGATTAAATTTGTTATAGAGAAATGTCAAGTGAGAAATCAACGCAGGTTGATTCTTTGATAATAAATTCAATTATCAGCAAAGGAAGGAAATTGACGGATTAAATGCTTAACATTGCTATAGTCGGTATTGGATTTTATATCATCAAGGTGTGCGCAGAATATCATCAACTAAACACTAGTTACTATAAACGTTGTTGGTTAAATGAAAGGTGTTCCTAGTCGAGGATACCTATGATCCGATATATTCCATCAGTGAATAACTTGCTTTTTTCGTGGATGAAATTATTCATTCTATGCTGTTATCACATGGAAAAGGCTAAAGGCTTATTTTAATATATTTTGTTTCCTCTGATAAGAAAATGTGGTATTATATAATTATTGGCGGTGGTTTGGCAGTATCGCAGGAGCGCAGACACCATGCTTTGGAGCATAGCGTCATGGCCTTTTACGTTCTGAGTTCAAATTCCGCCGAGGTTAATTTTGCCTTTCATCCTTACTGGGTCGATAACATAAAGTACCAGTCACGTACGGGGGTCGATTTAATCGACTTTCCCCTCCCCCCAAATTGATGGTCTTTTGCTTATATAAGAAACCATTATATAGTTATTGGCGATGGACTGGCAGTATCGATGGAGCGTCAGACGCCATGCTTTGCAGTATAGAGTTATGGCCTTTTACGTTCTGAGTTCAAATCCCGCAGAGGTTAGCTTTGCCTTTCATCCCTATGGGGTCGATAAAATAAAGCACCAGTAATGCACTGGAGTTATTACTGGCCTTGTGACAAAAGTAGGAACACTTTTATGGTTATGTCGAAAAAAATTAACGTTACTACCTATCCTTCATCTATATATATGAAACTGCGGTTGTCTGTCTGTCTACTAAAACGGTCGGCACACATCTCCTCCTAAACCGTACGTTCAAACTTCAGTGAAATTGCTACACTTATAGATGAAGGTCCGGCAGAGACATCGGCAAAAAAAATTTTAAAATCGACCCACGCCAAGTGCAAAAATCGAATTTGTAATGTATTGATTTTTCAGTTCAAATGTATAAATAGAGATGAGAGACGAGTTATATCCCTTTTATGGCGTCATTTTGTTTACCTATTTACGTTACGAATACACGTCGCGTGCAAAAGTACAAAAATACGCGAACAGTTTTCGGACCAGCAAAATTTTAACCTGCAAAATTCACGAGTTCGAAGTTTCAACATTAAGCTTCCATTTTGCTTCATTTCCATTAAAAAGGTCTTTTAAAACAATATTTTTACTTGAAAACAAGTCTATTTAAATACACCGTAAAACAAGCAAACATTTTGTAAAATAATCATTGATCTCGAATAAAGCCTTATGAGATTTTCATTTAGAAGCAATGAATTTAAACGACAGGCAGTCGTGCAGAGAGGTGATATAGGCGATAAAGTTGTGCAGACAGATAGTCGTGCAGAGAGGTCATATAGGCGATAAAGTTGTGCAGACAGACAGTCGTGCATTGAGGTGATATAGGCGATACAGTTGTGTAGACAGACAATCGGGCTGATAGACGATGGAGTCATGCAGACAGACAGTCGTGCAGAGAAGTGATATAGGAGATAAAGTTGTACAGACAGACAGTCGTGCAGAGATGGGATATAGACGATAAAGTTGTGCTGGCAGACAGTCGTGCAGAGTGTTGATATAGGCGATAAAATTGTGCAGACAGACAACCAAGTGCATCAAATACATATGTAAGTATGTTAATAAGGGTTCTGACGCTGCTTCGTTCGGTATACTCAACGAAAACAATAGAGACGAAGTAACGCAATTCCAAGTAGGGCGTTACATAAGTAGTAGCGAGGCCTTTTGGCGAATCTTCGGTTTTCCAATACATGATAGGCATCCTTCAATTGTAAAATTTGATGTACACCTAGAACACGGTCAACGGATGCACTATGCCAACAAAAATGCCGCTGGGAGACAACTTTAACTGGACTTTTCAAACTGTGCGAATACGATGACTTCGCAAAATCATTGCTGTGTCCTCAGGTGCCATCATACTATACATGGAATAAAAAAACATGGAGTCGCGGATAGACTGGCCGACCAGTTATTGGAGTTCCCGGGATCAAATTCACTAATTGCTTGGGGCGAGTGTATACGATTCTTCCAAATCAACACGAGTGCTTCTATCTTCGAATGCTACTACATGAGGTCAAAGGTAATCGTGTTTGGTCTACATACAGAGATGCCTATTTGGCTCGTGGAATGCTTGAAGATCACTCACGATGGGATGCAACCTTGGCGGAGATCGCTTCATCACACTCAGCTGGAAGCCTACGAGAGCTCTTTGCAAAGCTTCTTCACTTATGTAACATTTGTGATCCCTACACATTATGGTTGAAGTTTCGGAACCAACTGTCTGAGGACTTCCTGCGCCAGGGTCAACTACTACTTCCTGACATAGAAATATATTTCAGTGATGATTTATACAATAAAGAGCTTATAGACATAGAGGACAGGATTTTCGTTATGGGTGGGAATGCCTTGCCAGCATGCGGTCTGCCATACACAAACCGCACTGATTCTAATAAAATTCCAACTCTCATCATCCAAGAAACATCTTATGATGTCGATAGATATGTGTTTGAAATGGAACCAAAACTACTTCCCGATTAGCAATTTGCATACAACACTATCACCGACTATGTATTTCATCAATGGGGTGGTATCTTCTTTCTTGATTCCCCTGGAGGCATTGGAAAAACCTTTGTTACTAAACTTCTTCTTGCCAAAGTTAGACAGAATGAAGTTATCGCAATAGCCGTTGCATCATCCGGTATTGCAGCAACACTACTTCCTGGCGGCAGGTCAGTACACTCTACCTTTAAGCTTCCGTTTAACTTGGTATCAGCTGAAACACCGCTCTGTGACATCACCAAGGATAGTCCAAGAGCACAACTGCTACGACGGTGCCAACTGATTGTGTGGGATGAATGCACCATGGCTCACAAAGGAGCTATTGAGGCTTTAGATAGAACACTGAAAGACATTAGAGACCGTCAGGAGACCACGAGGGTGTAAATCTTTTGCTTTCAAGGGACTTTCGACAAATTTTGCCGGTTATTCCAAAGGGCACCAGAACGGTTCAAGCTCGGGCCTGCCTGAGGTCTTCTCCATTGTGGCAACAGGTAATAACACTTCGTCTGACCACTAACATACGTGTTCAACCGAATGGCGATACTGTGTCTGAAAAAATTGCTGAAGACCTCATTCTTGGCAACGGCATAGTACCTTCAGATGTGGATGGAGACATTGCATTCGACAATATATGCTGTATGGTTAACATTGTCGAAGATCTAAAGGCAGCCGTTTTTCCCAAATTGGCAGATAATTACCGCAATCATACATGGCTGTGTTAGAGGGCTATATTAGCTCCTACAAATGTCACTGTCTCCGCCATTAATCGCCATTTGCTTGAAAGTTTTCCTGGAAATGATAAGACTTTTAACTCTATTGATACCAATGTTGATCCACATGATGCGGTCAGTTATCCCATTGAATTCCTCAATTCATTGGACATTCCCGGTCTACCTCAACATATTTTGTCGCTCAAGGAAGGATGTCCAGATAAACTTCTCAGAAATATAACGCCTCCCAAGCTTTGCAATGGTACACGCCTTGTTGTCAATAGGATGTCACAGCACATTATTTATGCTACGAATATGTCGGGGTGTGGAAAAGGAGAAGATGTTTTAATACCTACGGTAACTATTACTACATCAGGAGTGGATGCACCCTATTCTTTTAAAAGAACCCAATTTCCCCTTCGTGCTGCCTTTGTTATGTCCACCAACAAGTCCCAGACTTTATCTGTGGCAGGACTTCACCTGGAGGAGCCATGTTTTTCACATGGACAATTCTACGTTGGATGTTCTCGAGTTGGCAGCCGGAACAACCTCTTTGTTTTTGCTCCAAACGGAAAAACAAAGAATATTGAATACCGTGAGGTTTTATAGGGCTTTTTGGTTCAAAACGGCAATGTTACACCGTCTGCCTTAAATATATAGCCTCTACGAAACCTGTATTCAACATCCATGCAGTGCATTGACACCTAGGCCTCTAGGGACCAGCATCGCTCGCAAATCAAAGCGGACTCTGAAAGCGATGCTTTCGATTGTTAAGGACGCCTCTCCAGTCGCTGACAAGTCCGGCGTTTAATACATAGACACACACAACTTGGCGCATACATACAAATATTGTGCCCGTCATTTCTTTCATTGTTTCAATATGCATGCCGATCTAGACAACACGGACAACAGCATTTCTGGTGCGTCGAAGTAAACTTTCGTCATCATTCTCAATTGCATGTGAAGATGCAATGGAAGAAGCATTTCTGTTTTGTTGATTTCTGCGATTCTTTTTGGTGAATATGGCTTTTGCTGCAGCTGTCCATTTCGCATGCTGTGGCTGTCTATAATCTGCCCATCAAACTCACCATGGGTATGTTATGAGCTCTTCATAGTTTATCTTAAACATCTACGCTATTACATTGTCAATATTTTTGTATCACAGGTGCGAACCTCTTTGATGTTGCCTGCACCCTCGACTTCGGATAACGCATTTTTTTTTTTTTTTTTTTTTTTCAAAAATTTCTTTGTTTCAAAATAACTGATAGTTTGGTTACGCTGATGCTTTTCTCTGATGATGCTTTTCTCTGAGACAAGTTTGCACTGTTTACATTTTCGATTTTTGTTAATAGATTACCAGTGCAGTTTTTATCCCTAGCATCCTCTTTTGTTTTAACATTCGGCTTATGGTTATGTTTTCTTAACTTCACAAGGCATACTGTTGGTTGAGGGAATATTAATCAAAAGTACCTCATGAAAGTCTACACTGAAAGGAACTTAACATTGTAACTACTGAGTTATTACTGAGCAGCGCTGAGCAGCGCCGAGCATCGCCGGGTTTTACTGCTAGTACGAAATAAAATTAGCCCCGGAGAAAAAGCGAGAGAAAAGTAAATCAATATCCTCCGGTTATAATAACAGCTTTCGATGCAGATTAGATGCATTCCTGTGGTGCTGATATAACGACATAAGTTGACATTTTTAGTTCTATATATTTTACTTTCTTCTTTTTTGGACCCTTCCATCCGGAGAGAGTCATTGGAGCACTGTATTAAAATACGGCATTTCTAGGGCATTTTTTAAAACCTAGCAGTAATTATCTCCTCTCCATGGCTGAATACAGCTGATATCTTACAGAGATGGAGAGAGAGTGAGAGAGAGAAGGTAGAAAGAGATATATAGGAAGAAACGACTTGTACTTGACTGGTAATTTTTTATCGACCCCGAAGAGATGAAAGGCAAAGTTGATTTCGGTGGAATTTGAAATCAGAGATTCGAAATGCATATCGCAGAGCAATATATTGGACGTTTTAAAAACTCAGGCATTTTGCCTCTTTCTTATCTTACTTTGCTTACTGTAAAAACACGTAAACGTCACAACACTCTTTAGTCGCCGTTCTTAAAATACAGGGTATTTATAGAGTCCTCATTACGCTTGTTCGTATTTATCATGCAATGTAGTATAGAGTGTGTTTATCAATTCGGAAAGGTCAAAGAAGTATCGTTAATTTAATATTCCTCTATGTGGTTTATGAGTTTGTACATTGCTGCTGGATA
Source organism: Eledone cirrhosa (assembly GCA_964016885.1). Taxonomy (NCBI): domain Eukaryota; kingdom Metazoa; phylum Mollusca; class Cephalopoda; order Octopoda; family Eledonidae; genus Eledone; species Eledone cirrhosa. The sequence continues at coordinate 241,926,916 of OZ024742.1, forward strand.
TGAATATTTGAAGTTGTAAACTTCAAATAAAACAGAATGTGACTATCGTTGGTTGTTTTTATATGAAATCATATGATCAATCCACAATCGTTCCCTACGATAATCTTTCTGTTGTTAGATCAATTAAATGTCAGATATGCCAGCCTCTAA
>OZ024742.1:241932065-241939565 GCA_964016885.1 Eledone cirrhosa
AGTTTTTGTCCGTCTGGAGGTCCGGACCGAACCAGACCCCTAGCAATTTAACCGGTCCGTCCGTCCAGCGCCCGACGACGCTGTTGGACGGCATGGACCTGCCTCTCCAGGTGCCGAGCTGCAGGCCCACTGACTTTTCCTGGTTGATCATTGCTCCTGTCACCGCTTCGTATTCTCTTAGTGTAGTGCCGATCGCCTCGATGTGTTTGGCGTTCGACACCACTACGGTGACATCGTCCGCATATGCTGACACGGATCTTCCGCATCCTAGTTCGCGCGGGACTCCCCTCAACGTCTCCAGTTTGTGCAGTAATGGCTCGAGAGTCAATACGTACAAGAGGGACGAGAGGGGACATCCTTGGCGGACCGAGCGCATTATGTTGAACGGTTCCGACAGGTGACCGTTCACTCTCACCACAGAGCAGATGTCGCTGTGCATGGCAGCGATCCAGCCTCTGAAGACGGGCCCAAAGCCAGCCGCCCTCAGGACTGCCGCTAGGTAACGATGGTCGACCCTATCGAAAGCTTTCGACTGATCTAAATTGATCAAGGACCCACCCGTGCCAGGTTCCCTAGCTACCCTCTCTACGATGTATCGCATGAGGTGGAGGTTGTCGTGGATGGATCTGTCGGGAATGGCGCATGTCTGCGCCTCTCCCACCAGACCACCAACGACAAGCGCCAACCTCTTTGCTAGCACCTTGGCCAAAATCTTAAACTCTGTGTTTAGCAGAGTTATGGGCCGGAAATTGTCTATGTTATCCCCCTTGTTCGGATCCTTTCTCAGCAGTGCCACCGCTCCTCGGCTCACAGAACTGGGAATTCTCCCGTTCTGTTGCCAGTTGCAGTAGACGTCCGCCAAGAGGCCTCCGAACAAGTCTGGCATCTGTACGTAAAGTTCATAGGGCAGACCATCCAAACCAGGCGATTTGCCCCTTGTGCAGCCAGTCATTGCCTCCCTTACTTCAGCGGCTGTTATCGGCTTTTCGCAACACTTCGCCTCAGTGGCCGAGAGCCGCGGCAGTCCGTCGAGGTAGACACTAAAGTCCATCCCTCTACCCGGCCCCCCGCTGCCCCCGAACAGCTGAGCGAAGTGTCGCTGAAAAGCTTCATACATTTGCCCGGGATCGAGTAGCATGCGCCCGTCGTGGTCCACCAAAGACCGGATCGTGGCTTTGTTGCCACGACGCGCCTCCGCCACTCGGGCCCATTGAACGGCTTTCGTCCCCTCGTGTCTGAGAGCACGCACCCTAGCTCTAACAACGCAGCCTTCGTGCTTTGCATTGAAGAATTGGTCAAGGGCCAATTTCGCCGCAAGCACGTCGGTCGCAATGCCTTTGCTAAGCGCCTCTTCTAATTTTCTAACTAGTTCTCCCTCTGCTCTATTTTTCTCTATTGCTAAAGCCTTACTAAACCTAATCGATTCTATTCTAATCGCTCTTTTCAGAGCAAACCACCACTTGTTGTTGACGATGGCCCCCGTCAACGCCCGCTTAACTAGTTCGCTAATCCGGTCTCTGTAGGCCTTGCGCGCTGGTAAGGACGCGTTTAGCTTCCAGTAGCCGGGTCCTCGTCTATGAAGCCTATCTAAGTCAAGCACACAGGTCACGAATTTGTGGTCCGTGTAGCTGACTATCTTGAATTGTGGACAGCCTATGCTAGACCTATCTATTTCCCTACAAAATACTCTATCTAGATATGATCTGGATGACCCTATGCGGTTTGTCCAAGTCCACATTGGCACATTCGGGAAATCCAATCGGTACCTGTCAGACAGTTCAAAACGCCTGAGCAGGTTGGTGAGGCTCTTGCACCCTCCACCCCTATCCGCTAATCCCACACAGTCCCAGCGTGCATCTAAGATCCCGTTCCAGTCGCCCACTAACACTAAAGAGCGGGACGTTCCAAGAAAGGTCTCCAGACGCCGGAAGAAATCAGGCCGCCCTGCTCCTGTCGGGGCATAGACGGCCACTAGCCTGAAAGCTTGCCCGTCTCCGCTGGTCACGTCCAGCACCACCAGCTTACCCTCTGGGTCCAGGAAGATGGCCCGTATGGCGAGATCCAAACCTCTCCGAAAAAGCACAGCAACTCCTCCACCCGATCCAGGACGGCTGGGAGATGCATACACATCGTAGCCGCCGAAGATTGGTGCGAAGGCCCGTGCTTCGGAGATTCTGGTCTCGCTGATGGCCACTACATCTATGTTTAGTGACCTGAGGTCGTTGAGCAGGTGACCCTGCTTCCATGACGACCCCAAGCCACGCGCATTTATGCTGCCTATTCTGAGTGAGGTCATGTTTAAATAGAGTGGAAAAGATGGGAAAGACCACTTACCGTATTTTTGGTAGAGGAGGGATGGTTTTTACATCCCTTTTCACTTGATCGTCTGGTGAAGGGACCGTTGAATCGTCCCTTCGGCTGGTCGTCGGCTCTTCTAAGAGAATGTCTGAATATACTCTTCGATTAATGGTTCCTCCTAGGTCCCTGAAATCACCAACTGCGTTGGGGAATTTCGTTTTAATGTTTGTGTATTGTTTCTGTGCTATTTTTAGCAGTCTTATGTTAGTTGGCGTTTTGATTGGTGCTGGTATTATGTAGTCCTGTTGTGAAATGTCTGTGTGTTCAATTATGTAAGTCATTAGTTTCTTGTTGTGTGTGTTTATTGCCGTGCATTTGTTTTTCTGGGGGTGGGGTGTGGTTCTGCTATTTTCTTGTCGTTGTTGCTGGGTGTGTGTGTTTTGTTGTTGTGTTTGCGATGTTGGTGCTTGTGGTGGTGGTGTTGAAGGTGTTGTTGGCGGTGGGGTTGTCGCCGGTGGTGATGGTGGTGCTGGTGTGGGTGGTGATGGTGTTGGTGGTGTTGCTGCTGTGGGTCTCTTTGCAGTAGACTTTACCCTTTTCTCATTTCTTTCCTCCCTTTTCAAAGGCGACGATGCGCTGCTTCTGCGTTTGTGCCTTCTTGAGACCTTTTGCCATCCCTCTCCCACCTCACACTCCATGTCTGATTCTGTAAGGTCGGGGAGGGGTACCAGCTCCACTCTTTCACTTGTTGTTGTTGGTGATGTTTGCACTGGAGTCTCTGTTGCAGCTGCATTTGGTATTGCTGTTGTTGTTGTTAATATTTCCACTGCTGCTGCTGTCTTTGATTTCCGTGGAGTGGGTATGGGTGCCACGGACCTATCGTTCCTGGTTGCCGCTTGTCCTGTTGCTGGTAGCCGTGGAACCGGATTCGGGAGGAGGGGGGTTTTCTCCTTTCTCAGGGTCTTCTCGTTGCAGAAGGCCCTGAGGTGAGTCTTCGATCCACAGCGAAAGCATTTCGGGCGTTTGCCCTCAACACTTATGGGCAGTTGAGTGCCGTTATCGAAGTCTATCACATCCGGGATAGCTTCGATGCACTCCTGGTTGGTTTGGATTAGCATCTCAATGGAGGAGCCGACCCAATCTTCTCTTACTTTTTTCTGTACTTGCAGTACAGTTGTTTTATCCTCGATTCCGACGAGGACAGACGCGGCCAGCCAAGAAGGGGTCATTCCGGGGGGGACGTGGGTCAGTTTGACCCTCACAATTTTTTGCCCGCAGTAGGAGGGCACCAACACCATTTCCTCGCTCCTTAGGGTCACTACTGATTGGGCCTTTGCCTCCTGGGGTGTGGCAAAAAGTACGTCTACGGTGGCGTATTTTTTGCCTCGGGTGATGTGCGTTTTCCTCTGCCACACAGACCCCAAGGCTTTTTGTATTTGGGCCTCTGTGGCTCTTTCCACCCTACGGGATTTTGTACTTACTGTACGGTACGTGACCGTACAGTGCTCTTGGGTTTCGAAAAAATTTTTCGCTGCCTTGCAGATTGCTCGGTGTCCGTTCTTTGTCACCATCTTCTTCGCTTCCTCTAATTCCTCATTTGTTATGAGGATTGTTTCCAGGTTTTTCGCAATACCTGCAAATGAGATTGGTTTTTCTCTGCTGTTGTTGTTGTCGTCAGAGCTGCTGGTACTTTTGTTGTTGCTGCAGGTACTACGACTACTGCCTCCGCCGCTGTTGCTGTGGTTGTTGTTGGTGTTGCTGCTGCTAATGCTGTTGTTGTTTATGCTGCTGTTGATGCTGTTGCGGCTGCTACTGTTGTTTTCATTGTCACTGTTGCTGTTGTTATTACGGCTGCTACTGCTATTATTCCTGACGTCAGACGAATGAACTGGGTTTTCGTATTTCCCGCACACCTGTTTCGTCGCTGTCGTCGTCGTCGTGGAGAAACCTTGCACGCTTTGCACGAGACTTTTCTTTTCTTTCGTCGCTTGCGAAAGAGAAGGGAGGGAGAGAGACACATTTAAAGAAGGGAGGGAGAGAGACAATCTTCTCTCTGCTGTAGTGATGATTGAGGAAGAAGAAGACGGAATGAGTGGGAGTGACGTATGAAATTTCTTTTTGGTAGCCATGTTTTTTTTGTTTAAAATGAAATTTTGGGTACAAAACCCCAATAACTGGTTATTTAACCCCGAAGGGCCAAATAACGGACAGAAAGACCCCTCTCACGAGGAGGAGGATGTCTTTATCAACAATTTGGTTCAAGTTTTAAACAATTTACAATTGTTTTAACGGTTAAAAATTACTATACCTTACAGAGCCGAGCCTCCGTCAACCATGGCATTCAATAATAATAATAATAATAATAATTATTGATAAGATGGTAATGAGGAATTGCAAGAGGAGACACACTGGTCTTGCCATGGGATGGATAGACTACAAAAAGGCATTTGACACGGTGCTTCATTCTTGGATCACCAAAAGCCTAGAGATCTTCAAGGAGGCAGATAACATCAGACAGTTGTTGGGCAAAAGTATGAAGTCCTGCAAAACAGAGTTAACATCAGCTGGGAGGCGTGAAGATCAAGAGAGGTATCTTCCAGGGAGATAGTCTGTCCCCTCTGTTGTTTGTCCTTGCCCTGATGCCCCTGACCATTATACTGCGAAAAGTGAGAGCAGGATACAAGTTGGGAAAGGGAGAGCTTACCATCAATCACCTTCACTTCATGGACGATCTTAAGCTCTTCGGGATGAGTGAGAAGGAGTTGGATATGCTTGTTGACACTGTCCGTATTTTCAGCAATGATATATGTATGCAATTTGGTATTAGTAAGTGTGAAGTCCTTGTGATGAAGAGGGGTAAATTGAGCAGAAGCAACGGAATCCCGGTACCAACAGGTGAGATGATAAATGATATTGACACCGAAGAAGGATACAAGTATTTGGGTGTTCTGGAAGCTGATGACATCAATATCTGATACATTAGGAGAGTAAGGAGCGTATTAAAGTCACATCTGAACAGTAGGAATGCCATAAGTGCAGTAAATTCCCGAGCTGTGTCTATTATTAGGTACAGTGCGGGAATTCTGAGATGGAATGTTGCTGAACAAAAAGAAATGGATAGGAAGACTAGGAAGCTATTGACTATCTCAACATGTTCCACAAGAGGAGTGATGTCGATAGACTCTACTTAAGGAGATCTGAAGGTGGAAGAGATCTTATCAGCATAGAGGACTGTGTTCAGATGGAGAAAAACAACCTACACAAATACGTGACTGATAGTAAGGAGCCAATGCTCAGAACTGTACTGAAGGAGAGGACAATAGGCCAGGGGATGTCCAAGGAGGAAATAACATCCAGGAGAAAGAGCAGCCTTCATGAAAAATCCCTTCATTGTACCTTCTTTAAGAAAACTCAATTCAGAGATCCACAGACATGGAACTGGTTGAAAAGAGGAGACCTTAAAAAGGCTACAGAGGAATGCTAATGGCTGCGCAAGAGCAGGCCCTCAAAACGAAGTGGTTGAAACACCATATTTACAAGGAGGAGGCTAGCCCACTGTGCAGGATCTGCGGAGAGAGAGGACACTGTGGCTCAAATTGTATCCGAGTGTAAACACCTAGCCCAGACTCACTATAAAGGCTGGAGACATGATGTGATGGGTAGGGTGATCCACTGGCACCTATGCAAAGTAAACAATTTACCACATTCTGAGAAGTGGTATGAGCATAAGCCAGAGGCGCTGATAGAAAACGATCAGGTGAAGGCGCTTTGGGATTTTAGGATACAGACGGACAAGAAACTGGAACACAATAGACCTGACCTGGTGGTTTTGGACAAGGAAAAAAGATCGTGCCTGATTGTGGATGTGGCCTGACCATTCGACACGAGAGTGCAAGTGAAGGAGAGGGAGAAAATTAACCGATACCAGGATATAAGTGGGACGTAAAACAGATTTGGAACTGCCATGAAGTCAAAGTCGTTCCGATTGTCATAGGCGCACTAGGTACTATCTGAAAACGTTTCCAAGGATAGTTTAAAAAAATTGGCCCCACCACGCTTTTTGGAACACTTCAAAAGGCATGCTTGCTGGGAACAGCAAGAACCCTCCGATACGTCCTGAATATCTGAGGCTGCAGATAGTGGCTTGATATTCATTTCAACACACTTTCCAGTTAACTAACATCAATGACAGAGACTCAATAATAATAATAATAATAATAATTATGATGATGATAATAATTGAAAATATCCTAGAAAATGTATTATCCTAGAAAATAATTCTAGGATAATAAACATAGCAATGATGATTTCTATAGTTACTATAGAAGGTTTATTTGTTTCTTTGTTTATGTAAGTATTTATTATGTACAATGATACAAATTTTGATAGAACTCCCTATATATATATACATATATATATATATATATATATATAAATATATATATATATATATATATATATATATATATATATATATATATATATATATATATATATATATATATATATATATATATATATATATTGTTATACTTGGGGAAAACAAATATATATATATATATATATATATATGTTTGTGTAGCCTCTGCACACCCTCTGCACCCTACTATCGACGCCACCCCATTTATGGTTCAGCTAACCACTCGACTCCCGGGAATGAATATGACCGCAGCTAGTAAACGAGGACCCACACCCCACCCTCCCGCACCAAAATTAGACTTATTGTCCCCTACTTTTGCTCTTTACTCTCTTTACTCTTTGCTCTTGAATGTTTGGTTGGTAGAGTTCATAACACCAATCAAACCCCTTTTATAGCTCTGACGAATCCTACGGTTACGTAAGGAAGAAACATTGTAAACCAATAAAAATTTTTTGATGTTGTAGACGCTCTTGTGTTCTTTATCATATATACGGCTCTGCTCCAAAGCATAGAGCTAATTATTATGCTGCCAATACCTTATTGGGACACGGGTATACAATACCTAACTCCTATTAACCTAAGTATATATATATATATATGTATATAATATATATATATATACCTCTTTATCATTATCTTTTATTATTGATGTTATTGTTTTGATTCTCCGTTGTATCTCTATATATACCAATGCCATATGTAAAACCTTCAGTATTCCGATGATTTGATCAGAGGTAAAAGCTCTATTGATTAGCGACCTTTAGACTCACCTGATCAATGAA
>OZ024742.1:241944565-241954565 GCA_964016885.1 Eledone cirrhosa
ACACACACACACACACACACACACACACACACACACACACACACACACACACACACACACACACACACACACACACACACACACACACACACACACACACACACACATATGTACATATATATATATATATAGAGAGAGATGATATCGGGGTGATTGCTCTGGAAACCATTCAGAAGAGTACCTCATATGACGTTGCGTACCTCCCATGACCACTTCTAGCAAACCGTGACTAAATCTCTTGAAACAACACAACAAGTGTAGCATGAGGATTGGTGCGTCACCTCGCGTATATATACTCCAGACCTTAGGCCATATTGGGTTGGACAGAAAGTTACCGCCGCTTTTCAAACCAAGGTTGCATGAGCTGGTGGAAGCTGAGCCACGCTAACTCTCCAAAGTATTGGTACATTGAAAAAAATAAAACATACTAGATCACTTGCATGCAATAGGGAAGGTCTCCTTGCTGGATCAATGGGGGTCCCTAAATCTAACCATGGTTGTCGGTCTACAGCAGCGATTTCCCTGCTCGGCTACCATCGCAGAAGCAACTGGTTGTGTTCCTTTGTCAAAGGTAATGTAAAATGTTGTTTCTACGTTAATGTCAAGCGCAAGCGATCATGGGTTGATAAAGAGAATGCACCAGAACGGCAAGAATGTCCTGACCTGGTGGGACAGGAAAAGTGTTAGCCACTATGAGTTGCTCCCATTGAACACCAGCATAACCTCTGACGTCTATTGCCAAACATGTGACTGATTAGCGGCGAAAGGTGAGCTCACACCATGGTACTTTTCGAATCCTTTATGATAAAGCTCGGCTGCATACATCAATGATGGCCCGTGAGAAGCTGCTTAAGCTAGGTTGGGAGGTTCTTCCCTACCTGCCGTATTCGCCCGACTTCGCACCTTCAGATTGTCACCTTTTTCTCTCTATGGGCAATGGAATGCAGTCAATGACCTTTACCAATGAAGATTAATTAAATCACTGGCTGATGGAATTTTTTACATTGAAGCCAGAATATTTCTACATGGATTGAATCATATGTTTTCGTAAACAATGGCAGACAGTAATCGCAAATGATAGTGATTACATTTGACTAGTAAAATTTTCCTAATATTAAAAAATGCAAAAGTCATTAAAAGTTTGAAAAATTGTTAGGATCTTCTATCCAACGTAATAGATATCAAACAATACATGATATATTTGTTCTGATGCGGAAGTAAAAAGTTTACGACTACGCCAGTGGACTTGAAGAAATATGCAGATTCCTCGTTTGGGAAAAAAATTAATTCAGATAACGTAACTTTGTATTTTTCTTTTAAATATTTCAAAGAAACTTGCTTGTTGTGAAAGAAAATATTATTTCAGTTTGATTCAAAGTTTTATTTTAAATAAACAACCGCGTCTTTGCAATAATGATGAGGAAAATGATGGCGGTGATGAACCATGAAGATGGTGTTGTTGATAACGATAATGAAATGAATAACGAAGCTAATTACTAGCGAAAATAAGTGAATAAACAAATATATAAATACAACTTAATTGCACCTAAAAGAAAAATCAATCCCACAAAAGAAATTCATTAAGTGAGAAGACAGCAAAGGAAAAAAAATCAGAATAACATGATAACTAAGAATATAAAGCAAATTGAGAGTTAAAAACACGAGTGGCTGAGTGACTGTAAGAAAGCCAAAGAGAGAGAGAGAGAGAGAGAGGGAGATAGATAGATAGATAGATAGATAGATAGATAGAGAGAGAGAGAGAGAGAGAGAGAGATAATGACAGAAAACGATGTTGGGGAGGGAGTAACAGAGAGAAAGAAAGGAGTGTTTATTTTTCATTTTTCATATTCTTGTTTTAGTTTGGTTTAAATATAATTTAAATAATTGGAAACAAAATTATCGGAAACTGAAAAGAGCTACAAATATTAACAAAAGAATGTTTGTAGCACTTTTATAAATTCATTTTTCATAAAATTATCACAATAATATAAAAAAATAGCCGTAAAATAATAATGATTTCTCTTGATTAACCAGAAAAAACAACTTTATGGGGCAACTCTATAGTTGATGAAAACAAACTCAGTATAATATGCGCACTTGTTTTATCAGTTAACTGTCAAAAGCTTAAAGGAAATATAACCCTCAATAGAATTTGAATGTATAACAGAGTTATTAAAGTGGACATTACATAGCAAAGTATTCTGTCTGGTATACGTTTCTGCTAACGTTTCTGCTAGCTGCTCAGCCTTGAAAAGAACGGTTATTTTTTAATCGCTATACGACTACAGTTAAAAGACACGCATAAAATGTATGATTATCCCTGAAATGAACTACAAAAACACGGAGGAAGGCAACCATAGGAATAATTAATGAAACCTAATCAATGAGTAAGCTTCAAATAGCATTCAATCACCTTCAATTCTCAACCTGCTGTTTAAAAAAAAGAGAGTGCATTTCAGTTGATGTAGTCTTTGGTATAATACGTTATTAAAAAAGGCAGGATAGCTACAATTGGAGTACAGTTTATCAAATGTCTGCAGGACCGTGTCTGACATGGAGCTATACAAAAGAAACAACAGAACGTACATACAATATTCAAGATGATTTCAGGTACCGTTACAGAATCTCATTAATGCTGGGATATCTTTAAAGATATGACAAACTAGGTAATTATATTCCGTCAATAAATAACGGACGTGTTGTCATTTTCAAATCAGATCTAAATAAATGCATGCTATTAGCATAGAGAAAAATCTGTACCTAAGATTTTCAGAGCTATAGTGTTTGTCCCTATATACTGGAACATGCCTGTCAGAGAAAGGAAGGAAACACTCTGATAGATAGGGAAATCAAATATTCTGAGAGATATTCTGATTTTTACAAATGAAAACTTTTACTCACACGGCTTTTGTAAATATATATATATATATATATATATATATATATATATATATATATATATATATATATATATATATATATATATATACATACTTACATATATATTTATAGGTAAAGTAGATAGTTATTTCTCAAAACCAGTCCACAAGCACTCATCAAACATCCTAAACGGAAAACACTCATGACTCCTGTCAAACTAGACCATACTCAGCCGCCAAATTCGGAAAACCAAACGCGGACTACCCATCTTCCCAAACTAGGCATACGTAACCGAATCGCAGCAGCCAGCAAACAGGAAAGACAGGTGTTATCAATCTGCAGCTGTCATTTATATATATAAAACTGAGGATGTCTGTCTGTCGGTGTGAGTTTGAATCCCTAAAACTCGAGAAGCACCCAACCGACTGTTTTCAAACTTTACACATGTAATACTTATGTTTCAGGAAGTGTTCTGAGGAAAAGAAGTTTCAATTTTTCAATGCCCTAGGGACCGCATTAGGCGATTTAGTGATCTATCTCTATAATTCTTAGTCTTTCTCTTTTTAGATAGATACATACATATAACGTCGCGCCCTTATAATATCTGTCTGTATGTCTGACTGTATGCATTACGTCACTTCCCTGAGGATGTCTGTCTGTGTGTGGTGTGGTGTGTGTGTGTGTGTGTGTGTGTGTGTGTGTGTGTGTGTGTGTGTGTGTGTGTGTGTGTGTGTGTGTGTGTGTGTGTGTGTGTGTGTGTGAGTTTGAATCCCTAAAACTCGAGAAGTACCCAACGGATTTTTTCAAACTTTACATGTGTATTACTTATGTTTCAGGGAGTGTTATGCACATAAAAAATTAAACGTTTTGATCCCCTAGGGCCCGCATTAGGTGAAAATCTGCGTTTGAGGCGTTACATCAGACTGATTTCCTTGAAATTGTAACTATGTATTAGTCAGTCTCTTCTTCATACCATGAGCAAAGAAAATCTAACATTGTTATGGCCTAGGTGAAAATTCAACTTCTTTATGGCATTAGGTCAAAAACTTCATTTCTTTCAGTTTTTTTAGAGCTTTTTTGAGTCGTTACGTGTAGCCGTTTTCCCGAAATTTCAAGGCATATCATGCACATAAAACAAAAATTCATTTTCTTGATCCCCTAGGGCCCGCATTAGGTGAAAACCTGCATTTATCCTATTTCATCGAGGAAAATCTTAAAAAATATCCAGCCATCAGAGTATTCGGTTTATTTTCTTTACATATTGTCCAGGCATGCAGTTTAACCACGATTAGGTCTGTTGGCGGCCCGCGTTCCAAAAAACCGTGCAACGCCGGATACCACTGCTAGTATTATATAGTTTCTATATATTAAAGTGAAAAACTATTAATGGCTCTCGATTTTAAAGCCTCAAACCATCCACCTAGTTCACGTGATGCCACGAATCGGGTAGTCTAGTTCATATATAAGTATATATATTTACACACACACATCATCTCTGTCTATCTCTGTATATATATATGGTTGATCTTCCCTCTCTGAAGCCGTTCTTGTTGTCCCTGAGATCATCAGAGCTGTATGGGAGCCTCCCAAAAGTCAGCTCAAAAGTGAAACAGAGGAGACTGAGGTTAGCTGGACATGCTCACCGACATCCAGAGTTGACATTGCACTCAGTGCTCCTGTGGGAGCCCCTACATGGACACACCGGAAGGGGAAGACCAAGGTTAACGTATGTTAATGCCCTAAGGACAGGCACTGGTCTGCTGGAGATGCAGGACATGGCAGCGATAATGAGGGACAGAGACAGCTGGAGAGAACTCGTCCATGGATCTCGGGAATTTTACTCGCCATAGAAATATATATATATATATATATATATATATATATACAAAATTAAGATAAATTAAATGAATTTAATCCAAATCAAAATTATGGGTGTCATGCCAGAAAGCCATGCGCCATATCACCCGGAAAATATGCTCTAAGATTCTAACGAGTAGGTCCGAACATTTTATAATAACTAGAAATTGATTAACATATATATAAACATGAAAAAAAAAATATATATATATATATATATATACAAATGGAAGCTTAATAAAATCGAAGCTTTGGCTGCAGCCAAGCAAAATCGACCTACAATTCGGAATGAATAGCAAATCACTCAATAAGGGTAGGCCCTCAGAATATATATATATATATACAATGTATATAGTGTTTAGAAATGTACGGAAAACACAAACAAAGGAAAGATCCCCTCTTCAGTTGTCTGCTGTGGGTCACGGACGTTGATGCGTCGAAACGTACCAGCCCCACAGCAAACAACTGAAGATGGGATCTGTCCTTTGTTTGTGTTTTACGTACATTTCTAAACATTCTAAACACTCTTTATTAGTAAGGACAAATCACCTCGTCCCTTCTAAATTTTCCATTAAATTAATAATTATAACATTCTTTTTTACATGTATAATTTTAGACATACATTTGGAGAATTTTGTGATATATATATATATATATATATATATATATATATATATATATATATATAATTCTGGAAAATAATTGTTTAATTACCTATCTTTCTGTATTTATTATTATTGTTTTATTTTATTGTATTGTATTATGTTATAAATAATATTAATACATGTGAAATATAATATAAAAAGCATGCCACTTATGTTTTTCTGTTAGAGATTTTTTGTATCGTTGGAAGTCAAATTACCATGGAGAAATATTTTCAAACTAGGATTCTTATGAAACAATAAACTTTCTTTTCCATTTATTATTATAATTTATACGCCTAACGTATAATTTGCTTACTGTGCCCTTCTTATTTCCGGTTAATTTACACACATATATTCTGATATAATATAGCTTCTAATTTTTAATCATGTGTCTGTTAATGTACGGATGTACAGAAGTAGAACATTTTAATATACTGCTTTTAATATACCGCTTCTGCTTTGCTGTTGTCTTTGATTGCGCTTGTGATTAGCAATTAATTAATTGGTATGCTATGAATCTCATCCGTTGTATGGACTTATCTCATGTATGCAACACATTTGACACTTCAAACAATATCTAATCTACTGAGGATATGTAGAGCAACGAACAACTACCTCGTACGTATCATGGTATGCTCCATCGTTCTATATTGAAACATATCTATATATATAAATCTGAGGATGTCTGTCTGTGTGTGAGTTTGAATCCCTAAAACTCGAGAACCACCCAACCGACTGTTTTCAAACTTTACACATGTAATACTTATGTTTAAGGGAGTGTTCTGAGCAAAAGAAATTTCAAAGTTTCAATGCCCTAGGGACGGCATTAGGCGATTTAGCGATCCCTCTCTATAATTCTTAGTCTTTCTCTTTTTAGATAGATACATACATATAACGTCGCGCCCTTATAATATATGTCTGTATGTCTGACTGTCTGCATTACGTCACCTCCCTGAGGTTGTCTGTCTGTGAGTGTGTGTGTGTCTGTGAGCTTGAATCACTAAAACTCGAGAAGTACCCAACCGACCTTTTCCAAACTTTATATGTGTGTTACTTATGTTTCAGAAAGTGTTATGCACATAAACAATTCAACTTTCTGATCCCCTAGGGCCCGCATTATTTTTTCAAGTTTTAGTGGTTTTTGAGTCGTTACGTCAGACTGATTTCCTTGAAATTGTAACTATGTCTTAGTCAGTCTCTTCTTCATACTGTGAGCAAAGAAAATCCAACTTTTCCATGGCCTAGGACCCGTATTAGGTGAAATACTTCATTCTTTTCAGCTTTCTAGGACTTTTTGGAGGTGTTACGTCTAGCCGATTTCCCGAAATTTCAAGGCATATTATGCACATAAAAAAATTCATTTTGTTCATCCCCTAGGGCCCGCATTAGGTGAAAACCTGCATTTTTCCTGCTTCATCGAGGAAAATCTTAAAGATTATCCAGCCATCAGAGTATTCGGTTTATTTTCTTTACATATTGTCCACGCATACAGTTTTTCCACGATTAGGTCTGTTGGCGGCCCGCGTTCCAAAATACCTTATCCCGTGCAACGCCGTGTACCACTGCTAGTATAGAATAAAGATATGTGTTAAGTATAACTTGGTTCTCTCTATTAATAAGTTTTGACCTCTGCAGCCCGTAGCCTAAGAGTCTACAACTGAATATCCAATGTCTGGGAAAATCCTCTGCCGATCTCGAATTACTGCTGTATCAAGGAAACTGGATAGCATCGTGCTTCTCTCATTTTTACCAGGACCTATATTAGAAAATCTCACAGTCACCATATATATATATATATATATATATACACACACACACAAATATATATATATATATACATATGTGTATATAAAGACAAAAGAGAGAGAGATGGGGGGGGGGGGGACCATAACGTTTATAAATTTCAGCTTCAATATAGTTAGCTGGAATTTAGTTGAGTTGAAAACTCAAGACAGGAGACAAACTGAAACATCCTCAAAGCAACCATAGAGAAAATATGTCTGCCTCACCTACAAAAACGTCGAGTCAAATGGATAGCTAATATAAAATATCAACAATTGTACAGAGAAATCACTTAGAAGCAAATAAAGGAACGTTGATAAATGTGTTATAGAGATATAAAAAAAGCAGAAAAAAATAATAATCCTAAAATGAATTACAGAATGTGCAACCTATGAAATAAAATGGCTCACCACGTAAACTGCAGCCGTCCAATAATTGCTATGTGTGAATGTATACACTGAGATATATATACCTGGAAATATATAAGAACCTGTATGTCAAAACGGAAAAGAAATGTTAATAACCTATCCAATATAAAAAAAGAGATTAAAGTACAGGCTTAAGAACTGAGAAGCGGACACAAACGCTTGCACATAGATATATATCTATTCAAACCAAAGAATTGACAGGTAAGAAGTAGGAAATTATAAAAACACAAGGCTCTTGAAATTAGAATATAAAAGGTATAGAATAGGGATCGGAAACCCTTTAGCGTATGTGGGCCCCATTGCTTGTCGGCAGGCTATGATATCAAAATATAACAAATTTGCTCGACCTCAGACCGTTCTGTCCAGAAAGCTACCTTAATACAAAGGTTTAAAGATGAATAATGATTTTTATATTTTATTATACTTTAATCTGATACCTTACTACAAATAAAACAAAAACATATATATATATAAAGTCTAAAGTCTGTCTTAAGCCAGAAGGCTCATTTGGCCGGTGCTTATCCCGGTTTCATGGCGTGAAGCGACTGAGAGTACAAGACTCCCCACTGGACAGGTCATATATATATATATATATATATAGAGAGAGAGAGATAGGTATTTCGTTGCTATGTTGTGAGAAAATATAGAAATTTGATATTGAGTACTTCTTCATTTGTGGACAACTATGGAAACCAATATATACACATTACACATTTCATACATACATACATACATACCTGGTGGCTGCCAACTCGTTTTCTAGTACGGCCACTACTTTATATCCATGTAGGAGAACTCCTACCGATACGCTGAACGAGTGTGACTTTTTAGTCCAGCCAACGACTTGAAAACTCTGGTACAAACACTACACTTGTGACAATTATTGACACATAGTGCTGGGCCCATGGTACCATATGACGACAAGTGCAGAGAGATCTCCAGATATAAAGCAATGCCTGTGCCGTGAAGCTTTTATAGCGAACAAAGGCTCTGCACAAAGCCAGTCCCACTCTCTTAACCAAGATGATATTTACCAAAAAGAAGAACAAGTCAACATCATTGGATACCATCAGGGTTGCAGGTGTTATATCAGAGTTTTCCTTCTCCTAGAATTCTGCCTTGACAAAGGCTAAGGGGTCATCTCTCCCGGTGATTTCGGATGGCGATTGACTCTTAAGAGCTCCTTTGTCCTTTGACAGGTTTTGTTTTTAGTCCTGCAGGATGTCCAAAGTCACCCTCCTCACCAAGAAACCTTGGTGGGGTTGCCAGTTTAGTCTCCAACGACCCAACCATGAGACAGGTTTTACTGGGATACATGTTACCAGTAGCATGTACATACATACATACATACATACATACATATGCAATGCATACATACATATATAAATACATACATACATATATAAATACATACATACTTACATGCACATACACACATATTTATAATAAGGGTCTGTGTGAAGTGATATACGATGCCTTGTATGAAAATTAAATATGGCCAATATAACTCACGGTTTTGTTACATTTATATCTTTCAGATTTACAATTGAATTCGTAAATCATATTGGTAATTAGTAATATGTTAGTGGAGTGTCAGAATTGAGGTTTCGTATTGAAGAGAAGCGTTTGAATTTTAATGTTTGATCCATGAATATATTTCAACTTTCATTTGCAATTTGTCAGGCTAGTTTACTTCAATCTTTCTTCAAAGGAAGGGAGGGGTAGCGTGAGAGAGAAGAAAAGAAAGAGACAGATAAATAGATAGAGATAGATAGATAGATAGAGATAGATAGATAAAGAGAGAGAGAGAGAGAGATAGAGAGAGGTAGTGAGGAAGAAAGAGAGATAAAGAGGTCTTAGCTTAGAGTTACTTATGAAAAAGGCGGTGCGCAACAGTCCATGCTTGTTTTTATTTGAATATCACTCAATTTGTAAGCGATGTTTACTCATTAGCTAAATACTGACATAGTGTCTTCTTGGATAAGATCTAAATAGCAACAACTGATACCCAAACATGCTGTCTTAGTGTTTCAGTTTACACACGCACACACTCACACACACACATATATATAAGTAAAACGTAAAAGAGAAAAGGCCTATATTTAGAGATTATTTTTTATTTAACCCGACAGTATATATATTTTATGATTCTTTCATCAAATGGTTTACGTTTGTCAAGTAATACCGGTTCCGGTTGGTATGTCAATCTTATTAAATATTTAAAATGTTTGTTCTTATATTATGTGGACAGTTTGAAGCTATGAGAACTTTCTTTCAAAATGTCGTCTTATATACATGTTTTTTATGAAGGTGGTGTGTCAAAGGTTGAAGCCTGGTGCAGCTGGAGGGGATCCAATTGATTCTCTAGAAAATTCTCTTGATTTATATATGTATGTATGCATATGTATG
>OZ024742.1:241969565-241987065 GCA_964016885.1 Eledone cirrhosa
TTCAGGGATAGCTTCCTCTCCGCCCATTTCTGGGTGAGAGAAGCCACCCTGCCCGTCACCTCGTCCCAGTTTTTGTCCGTCTGGAGGTCCGGACCGAACCAGACCCCTAGCAATTTAACCGGTCCGTCCGTCCAGCGCCCGACGACGCTGTTGGACGGCATGGACCTGCCTCTCCAGGTGCCGAGCTGCAGGCCCACTGACTTTTCCTGGTTGATCATTGCTCCTGTCACCGCTTCGTATTCTCTTAGTGTAGTGCCGATCGCCTCGATGTGTTTGGCGTTCGACACCACTACGGTGACATCGTCCGCATATGCTGACACGGATCTTCCGCATCCTAGTTCGCGCGGGACTCCCCTCAACGTCTCCAGTTTGTGCAGTAATGGCTCGAGAGTCAATACGTACAAGAGGGACGAGAGGGGACATCCTTGGCGGACCGAGCGCATGATGTTGAACGGTTCCGACAGGTGACCGTTCACTCTCACCACAGAGCAGATGTCGCTGTGCATGGCAGCGATCCAGCCTCTGAAGACGGGCCCAAAGCCAGCCGCCCTCAGGACTGCCGCTAGGTAACGATGGTCGACCCTATCGAAAGCTTTCGACTGATCTAAATTGATCAAGGACCCACCCGTGCCAGGTTCCCTAGCTACCCTCTCTACGATGTATCGCATGAGGTGGAGGTTGTCGTGGATGGATCTGTCGGGAATGGCGCATGTCTGCGCCTCTCCCACCAGACCACCAACGACAAGCGCCAACCTCTTTGCTAGCACCTTGGCCAAAATCTTAAACTCTGTGTTTAGCAGAGTTATGGGCCGGAAATTGTCTATGTTATCCCCCTTGTTCGGATCCTTTCTCAGCAGTGCCACCGCTCCTCGGCTCACAGAACTGGGAATTCTCCCGTTCTGTTGCCAGTTGCAGTAGACGTCCGCCAAGAGGCCTCCGAACAAGTCTGGCATCTGTACGTAAAGTTCATAGGGCAGACCATCCAAACCAGGCGATTTACCCCTTGTGCAGCCAGTCATTGCCTCCCGTACTTCAGCGGCTGTTATCGGCTTTTCGCAACACTTCGCCTCAGTGGCCGAGAGCCGCGGCAGTCCGTCGAGGTAGACACTAAAGTCCATCCCTCTACCCGGCCCCCCGCTGCCCCCGAACAGCTGAGCGAAGTGTCGCTGAAAAGCTTCACACATTTGCCCGGGATCGAGTAGCATGCGCCCGTCGTGGTCCACCAAAGACCGGATCGTGGCTTTGTTGCCACGACGCGCCTCCGCCACTCGGGCCCATTGAACGGCTTTCGTCCCCTCGTGTCTGAGAGCACGCACCCTAGCTCTGACAACGCAGCCTTCGTGCTTTGCATTGAAGAATTGGTCAAGGGCCAATTTCGCCGCAAGCACGTCGGTCGC
Source organism: Eledone cirrhosa (assembly GCA_964016885.1). NCBI lineage: Eukaryota > Metazoa > Mollusca > Cephalopoda > Octopoda > Eledonidae > Eledone > Eledone cirrhosa. The sequence continues at coordinate 241,970,963 of OZ024742.1, forward strand.
AATGCCTTTGCTAAGCGCCTCGTCTAATTTTCTAACTAGTTCTCCCTCTGCTCTATTTTTCTCTATTGCTAAAGCCTTACTAAACCTAATCGATTCTATTCTAATCGCTCTTTTCAGAGCAAACCACCACTTGTTGTTGACGATGGCCCCCGTCAACGCCCGCTTAACTAGTTCGCTAATCCGGTCTCTGTAGGCCTTGCGCGCTGGTAAGGACGCGTTTAGCTTCCAGTAGCCGGGTCCTCGTCTATGAAGCCTATCTAAGTCAAGCACACAGGTCACGAATTTGTGGTCCGTGTAGCTGACTATCTTGAATTGTGGACAGCCTATGCTAGACCTATCTATTTCCCTACAAAATACTCTATCTAGATATGATCTGGATGACCCTATGCGGTTTGTCCAAGTCCACATTGGCACATTCGGGAAATCCAATCGGTACCTGTCAGACAGTTCAAAACGCCTGAGCAGGTTGGTGAGGCTCTTGCACCCTCCACCCCTATCCGCTAATCCCACACAGTCCCAGCGTGCATCTAAGATCCCGTTCCAGTCGCCCACTAACACTAAAGAGCGGGACGTTCCAAGAAAGGTCTCCAGACGCCGGAAGAAATCAGGCCGCCCTGCTCCTGTCGGGGCATAGACGGCCACTAGCCTGAAAGCTTGCCCGTCTCCGCTGGTCACGTCCAGCACCACCAGCTTACCCTCTGGGTCCAGGAAGATGGCCCGTATGGCGAGATCCAAACCTCTCCGAAAAAGCACAGCAACTCCTCCACCCGATCCAGGACGGCTGGGAGATGCGTACACATCGTAGCCGCCGAAGATCGGTGCGAAGGCCCGTGCTTCGGAGATTCTGGTCTCGCTGATGGCCACTACATCTATGTTTAGTGACCTGAGGTCGTTGAGCAGGTGACCCTGCTTCCATGACGACCCCAAGCCACGCGCATTTATGCTGCCTATTCTGAGTGAGGTCATGTTTAAAATAGAGTGGAAAAGATGGGAAAGACCACTTACCGTACTTTTGGTAGAGGAGGGATGGTTTTTACATCCCTTTTCACTTGATCGTCTGGTGAAGGGACCGTTGAATCTTCCCTTCGGCTGGTCGTCGGCTCTTCTAAGAGAATGTCTGAATATACTCTTCGATTAATGGTTCCTCCTAGGTCCCTGAAATCACCAACTGCGTTGGGGAATTTCGTTTTAATGTTTGTGTATTGTTTCTGTGCTATTTTTAGCAGTCTTATGTTAGTTGGCGTTTTGATTGGTGCTGGTATTATGTAGTCCTGTTGTGAAATGTCTGTGTGTTCAATTATGTAAGTCATTAGTTTCTTGTTGTGTGTGTTTATTGCCGTGCATTTGTTTTTCTGGGGGTGGGGTGTGGTTCTGCTATTTTCTTGTCGTTGTTGCTGGGTGTGTGTGTTTTGTTGTTGTGTTTGCGATGTTGGTGCTTGTGGTGGTGGTGTTGAAGGTGTTGTTGGCGGTGGGGTTGTCGCCGGTGCTGATGGTGGTGCTGGTGTGGGTGGTGATGGTGTTGGTGGTGTTGCTGCTGTGGGTCTCTTTGCAGTAGACTTTACCCTTTTCTCATTTCTTTCCTCCCTTTTCAAAGGCGACGATGCGCTGCTTCTGCGTTTGTGCCTTCTTGCGACCTTTTGCCATCCCTCTCCCACCTCACACTCCATGTTTGATTCTGTGAGGTCGGGGAGGGGTACCAGCTCCACTCTTTCACTTGTTGTTGTTGGTGATGTTTGCACTGGAGTCTCTGTTGCAGCTGCATTTGGTATTGCTGTTGTTGTTGTTAATATTTCCACTGCTGCTGCTGTTTTTGATTTCCGTGGAGTGGGTATGGGTGCCACGGACCTATCGTTCCTGGTTGCCGCTTGTCCTGTTGCTGGTAGCCGTGGAGCCGGATTCGGAAGGAGGGGGGTTTTCTCCTTTCTCAGGGTCTTCTCGTTGCAGAAGGCCCTGAGGTGAGTCTTCGATCCACAGCGAAAGCATTTCGGGCGTTTGCCCTCAACACTTATGGGCAGTTGAGTGCCGTTATCGAAGTCTATCACATCCGGGATAGCTTCGATGCACTCCTGGTTGGTTTGGATTAGCATCTCAATGGAGGAGCCGACCCAATCTTCTCTTACTTTTTTCTGTACTTGCAGTACAGTTGTTTTGTCCTCGATTCCGACGAGGACAGACGCGGCCAGCCAAGAAGGGGTCATTCCGGGGGGGACGTGGGTCAGTTTGACCCTCACAATTTTTTGCCCGCAGTAGGAGGGCACCAACACCATTTCCTCGCTCCTTAGGGTCACTACTGATTGGGCCTTTGCCTCCTGGGGTGTGGCAAAAAGTACGTCTACGGTGGCATATTTTTTGCCTCGGGTGATGTGCGTTTTCCGCTGCCACACAGACCCCAAGGCTTTTTGTATTTGGGCCTCTGTGGCTCTTTCCACCCTACGGGATTTTGTACTTACTGTACGGTACGTGACCGTACAGTGCTCCTGGGTTTCGAAAAATTTTTCCGCTGCCTTGCAGATTGCTCGGTGTCCGTTCTTTGTCACCATCTTCTTCGCTTCCTCTAATTCCTCATTTGTTATGAGGATTGTTTCCAAGTTTTTCGCAATACCTGCAAATGAGATTGGTTTTTCTCTGCTGTTGTTGTTGTCGTCAGAGCTGCTGGTTCTTTTGTTGTTGCTGCAGGTACTACGACTACTGCCTCCGCCGCTGTTGCTGTGGTTGTTGTTGGTGTTGCTGCTGCTAATGCTGTTGTTGTTTATGCTGCTGGTGATGCTGTTGCGGCTGCTACTGTTGTTTTCATTGTCACTGTTGCTGTTGTTATTACGGCTGCTACTGCTATTATTCCTGACGTCAGACGAATGAACTGGGTTTTCGTATTTCCCGCACACCTGTTTCGTCGCTGTCGTCGTCGTGGAGAAACCTTGCACGCTTTGCACGAGACTTTTCTTTTCTTTCGTCACTTGCGAAAGAGAAGGGAGGGAGAGAGACACATTTAAAGAAGGGAGGGAGAGAGACAATCTTCTCTCTGCTGTAGTGATGATTGAGGAAGAAGAAGACGGAATGAGTGGGAGTGACGTATGAAATTTCTTTTTCGTAGCCATGTTGTTTTTTGTTTAAAATGAAATTTTGGGTACAAAACCCCAATAACTGGTTATTTAACCCCGAAGGGCCAAATAACGGACATAAAGACCCCTCTCACGAGGAGGAGGGTGTCTTTATCAACAATTTGGTTCAAGTTTTAAACAATTTACAATTGTTTTAACGGTTAAAAATTACTATACCTTACAGAGCCGAGCCTCCGTCAACCATGGCATTCAATAATAATAATAATAATAATAATGATTTCATTTACTAGCCACAAGGGCCGACATGTAGGGACAATACAAAGACAGGGACAGTGGGGGTTTACAATAATGTCGAGTAAAAGTGCACAATGGAAAGACTAATTTAACAATGAAAATATAAAAATCTAAAATAAACTATGCATAAATATAACAAAATAAATTCCCCGATAGGGGGTGTACGACCCTGGGGTGATTCGGGTACCCCACCAATCCTGAACCGCCCTGCGCTTTTAGGGCAGCCAGGGAGAGCACCCCTCTCCTCAAGTTAGCCAGCCTATAGGCGCATGGTCAGAGTAGGCCCATTCACACGAGCCATTCTCGCCACATTCACCCACCTTTTAACAAATGTACTGGGGGGGGGGGCAGCACTTCTCTCTCCACCCTCACCTTCCTTTCAAGGTGAAACTTGAAGAAGTTGATGAGGGATTGGCCGAAGAGAAAAGTGTCTGTCTTTAGTCCTTTCAACCTGGTCCACCATATAATCTCTTTCGCAACTGCCACCAGACAGAGGAAAATTTCCCGCTCTTCCTGACCTATGGAAGGCGGTGGATCGATCTTCACTATGGACTCGGCCGAGAGCCGGATTCGTTCCACACGCGACAGTAGCTGTTCGACATAACTCCACAAGTCAGTAATGCACGGACATTGGACAAGTGCGTGCAGAACGGTTTCGTCGTTTTGTGCGCATCTTGGGCAGGTCCGTCTGACAGCACTTCCGTGCCTGTAGAGTTTATCCCGAACCGGCAGTGCCCCCCGGTAGCACTGCCAAGCGAGGGATTTCTGGAAATTGTCCATCGTCCCCGACTCAAAAGTCCTCTGGTACAAACTGGTCAGTTCGAATTCGTCGAGGCCCAAAGCTTCTCCGAGTGCGTCATCGCACTTGCCCACCACTAATCCTCTATAGAACTCGAGAGTGGAAGTTGCACTGATCGCATTGCCTGCTTGGTAGAGGGCAGTGAGTGCCTGGCAACATTCCAGGTGCCAGTCACCCAGTCTCGGTCTCTTCTTGTCCCAGGACTGCAGCTCAGTCAAAGAAATGAGCTGCGGAAAGGCCCGTCTGATAAACGGCAACCACTCCTGTTCACCGTTGAGGCAGAATATCTGGAGATGTCGCAGCCTCAACGCATGTCTGCGCATCATTAGCCACGGCATGCCCAGCCCTCCGCGTAGAGGGTGCTGGCAGCAGATGGACCGCCTCACCAACGGAACTTGTCCCCTCCACAAGAATTTGAAGAGGAGCTGTTCCAACTTGACGAGTCGCGGACGGAGGCAAGGCACGACGGTCAGGCGGTAGTAGATGACCGGTGCGAGGTACGCATTCGCCACCTCCGCGCGACCTTTCAGTGATAGCTTTCTCCCAGCCCATTTTTGGGTGAGACTGGCTAATCTGCTCGTTACCTCGTCCCAAATTTTTTCCACCTGGAGGTCTGGTCCGAACCAAACCCCGAGCAACTTTACCGGTCTGTCCGTCCAGCGCCCCACGACGCTGTTGGACGGCATGGGCTTGCCTCTCCAGGTTCCGAGCTGCAAGCCCACCGACTGTTCCGGGTTAAGTTTGGCCCCTGTCAACCTTTCATATTCCTTCAATAAGGTGCCGACCACCTCGATTTCTGAGGTGTTCGACACGATCACGGTGATGTCGTCCGCATAAGCCGACGCCGCCTTTCCACGTCCCGGTTCGAGCGGGATGCCCTGCAACAGCTCCAGCTTCCGCAGTAAAGGCTCGAGAGTCAATACGTACAGAAGGGAAGAGACAGGGCACCCTTGACGGACCGATCGGGAGGGCCGAAATGGTTCCGAGAGGTGGCCATTAACCTTGACCACCGAGCGTGTGCCGCTGTGCATTGCAACGATCCAGCTTCTAAAGACAGGGCCGAAGCCAGCTGCTTTGAGGACAAACTCCAGATACCGATGGTCGACCCTATCGAATGCTTTCGATTGATCTAAATTGATCAGTGCCCCACCGAAGCCAGGTTTACACCCAACCCTCTCTATGATGTATCGTATGAGGTGGAGATTGTCGTGTATGGACCTGGCTGGGATTTCGCAAGTTTGCGCCTCCCCAACCAAATCCTCGACGACAAGCGCCAATCTCTTTGCTAACACCTTGGCCAAAATCTTAAACTCTGTGTTGAGCAGAGATATGGGCCTGAAGTTGTCTAATGTATCCCTCTTGTTCTCGTCTTTCCTTATCAGCGTCACCACTCCCCTGCTCACAGAACTGGGAATACTCCCATTCTGCTGCCAGTTGCAGTAGAGTGCTTCGAGGAGTTCGGAGAACAAGTCTGGCATATTTACGTAAAGCTCGTAGGGCAGGCCATCCAAACCGGGTGACTTGCGCCTCATGCAGCCGACAAGGGCGTCCTGAATTTCGGCTGAAGTAATCGGCCTTTCACAGCGCTCAGCGTCGACCGTCGAGATGCGCGGCAAGCCGTCAAGGTAGGGACTGAAATCCGCTACTCTCTCTGACTCGCCACTCTCTCTGAACAACTGAGCAAAGTGCTGGCGAAAGGCCTCACACAACCGCTTGGAATCGCTTATCTCGTGTCCGTCTCAGTCCGCCAAAGACCGAATTGTGGTTTTATATAATTCTGAGAAGTGGTATGATCATAAGCCAGAGTCGGTGATAGAAAACGATTAGGTGAAGGTGCTGTGGTATTTTAGGATACACACAGACAAGAAACTGGAACACAATAGACCTGACCTGGTGGTTTTGGACAAGGAAATAGATCGTGCCTGATTGTGGATGTAGCCTGCCCATTCGACACGAGAGTGCCAGAGAAGGAGAAGGAGAAAATAAACCGATACCAGGACTTAAAGTGGGGGGTAAAAAGGATTTGGAACTGCCTTGAAGTCAAAGTGGACCCGATTGTCATAGGCGCACTAGGTACTCTCTCAAAGAGTTTCCAAGGATGGTTAAAGAAAATTGGTCCCGCCCTGCTTTTTGGAACACTTCAAAAGGCTTGCTTGCTGGGAACAGCAAGAACCCTCCGATACGTCCTGAATATCTGAGGCTGCAGGTAGTGGCTTGATATTCATTTCAACAAACTTTCCAGTTGAATAACATCAATGACTGAGACTCAAAGAACAATAATAATAATAATAATAATGATTTAATTTATTAGCCACAAGGGCCAACATGTAGGGACAGTGGGGGTTTACAATAATAATAATGATAATAATAACAACAACAACAATAACGGTTTCTTTATTAGCCACTCAGGTCTTACATTAAAGGGACAATATAGGACAGAACAGTGTTGGTTTTTTTATGTGAGGGAACATTTATAAAGATGACTAAACATTAAAAATAAAACATAACAAATTCCCCCAAAATGTGGATACCTCCGCGGTTCAATCATGTTGAAAATCTACAAAAAGCCATTATAATCCTGACCGCTAGGGCAAGTGCTCTCTCTGAAATGTTCTAATTCGAGGTGCATTTACTCAGAACATGCTCGCTTTTCTCAACCACATTTCAAAATACTGGTTGGAAGGCAACATTCCCCTTTCTTCCTTGATTTTTCCCTTCAGGTGAGACCTGAAAAAGTTAATTAGGGCTCCGCCGAAGAGGGAAGCGCTTATATTTCAGACGTATCTACCACACGACCTTTTTCGCCTTGGCCATCAGTCAGATAAAAACTGCCTATCCTTCCCCTTTAAAGGAAGCTGGTGCGGCGATTTTCACAATGGACTCAGTTGATTCAGTCGATAGCCGGATCTGTCCCACACATGACAGCAGGTGTTCAACATAAATCTACAGGTCAGCAATACTCGGACACTTGATGAGTGCGTGCATAATGGCTTTGTCACCCTGTTCACATCTTAGACAGGCCAGGCTGACGACACTTCCACGCCGGTAGAGTTTATCACAGACTGGCAAAGCTTCTCTGAGCACTGCCAGGCCAGACATATCTGGAAATTATCCATCAGCCCTAGACTGAAAGTTCTTTGGAAAAAGGTGGCTCGTTGGTTTTCATCGAACTCTAAAGTCACCCGAAAAACGTCATCTCTTTTAACCACCACTAAATTTCTATAGAAAACTAAGGTGGAGTTTCCACCGATTGCCTTGCCCGATTGGCCGAGGGCTCTGAGCGTTTGGAGACATTCCAATTTCCAAGCGCTCCCTCTCGGTCTTCGCCTGACCCAGGACTGCAGCTTTGTCAAGGAGACGACCTGTGGAAAACTGCGTCTAGCGAACGGTGACCCCACCTGTTAAATGTCGAGGTAGAGTTAGAGATGATATACCCTCAGCGCATCATGCCCAATCCTCCACCTAGTAAGTTTTGGCAGCAAATTTACCGCCTGACCATTGGAACGTGTCCCTACCACAACAAACGAAAGAGTAAATACTCCAGTGTGGTCAGACGTGGACCAGGACACGACACGACGGTCAGTTGGCAGTAAATGACGGACGTGATATACGCGTAGGCTACGTCTCCGTGAACTTTCTGTGATAGCTTTCTCTCGGCCCAAATCTGGGTGAGAGTCACCGCCCTACTCATAACTTCAACTCAGCTTTTGTCCATTTGGAGGTCTGGACCAACCCAGATGACAAGAAATTCAGCCAGTCCGTCTGTTTAGCGCTCGACGACGTTGTTGGACGGCATGGACTTGCCTCTTCAGGTGCCGAGCTAACATTTCCTGGTTAATTTTTGCTCCTGTTCTAGCTTTGTATTCCTCAATATGTTTGCTGCTCGGCACCACTATAGTAACATCATTGTCATATACTGATACAGATCCTCGCCATCCTAGTTCACGTGGGATGATCCTCAACGTCTTCAATTTGTGTAGTAGTGGCTCCAGAGTCAATACGTACAACAGGGATGAGAGTGGATAACCATGACGAACCGAGCGCATGATGTTGAAAGGTTTTGAGAGGTAGCCATTCACTCTAACTACTGAACAGGTGTCGCTGTATATTGCAACAATCCATCTTCTGAATACAGGCCCGAAGCCCGCTGCCTTGAAGACTACCTCTAGGTACCGATGTTCGTCTCTATTCGACTGATCTAGGTTATTCAGGGCCCACCCGTGCTAGCTTCCTTAGCCACACTCTCTATGATGTATCGCATAAGGTGGATGTTGTTGTGAAGGGATCTATCTGGAATGGAGCATGTTTGTGCCTCTCCTACCAGACTACCAGGGACAAGCGTCAACCTCGTCGCTAATGCCTTGGCCAAAAGTTTAAACTCTGGCTTTAGCAGAGCTATGGGCTAAAATTATCAATATAATCCTCTTTTTTCAGATCCTTTAATACCGCCCATCGGCTCACAGTGCTGGGAATCCTAATGTTCTACTGCCAGTTGGCGTAGAGGCCCGCTAAGATGTCGCTGAACAAATCTGGCATGTTTGTGTAAAGCCCATAGGCAGATCTTCCCAGCCAGTCGATGATTATAATTACCAATTGATGAGAAAAAACGAAATTCTTTTACAATGAGAAAACAAAGAGTTTATGAAGCTAGCTACTTCGTAGAAATAGAAGCAGTAGTTGGAACGGCCTTGCATAGAAATGTGAACGAAAGACGTTAGAGTCTAAAACATCTCTGGATTGGCCCTCTCGCAGTGATCTAAAAACGGAGACTGGAACACTGTTGATATTAGCCCAACACCAACCCTTGAGTAACAATTTAGGGACAAAAGGTTTATATATACAATTGGTGAGAGTGTGCCGAGTGTATGGAGCAAATATAGACTGTTTCGTCTACATCGTGAATACATGGCTTAAAAACGTATAAAAGAAGATATGACATGATACTTCACTGGTCAATGTGCAAAGAATATGGTCAACAGATGTTTGATAAATGGCACGAGCATATTCTTCCAGGAAGTATCCTTGTTGACCAATGTAAATCCAAATTAAACTGGTTTTTTACTAAGTGAAAATGAAAATGCGGATTGCGAAATTCGGAATTGCTGCTGCTGCTGATATATATATATATATATATAGAGAGAGAGAGAGGGAGAGAGAGAGAGAGAGAGAGAGAGAGAGAGAGAGAGAGAGAGAGAGAGAGAAAGGGACCATGTATCCAAAAATACAGATCTAGAATTAACGATAGCCAAAATGTACTAATTAGACCAGAAACAATACACAGTATATTCCTTGTGAATGATAAAATCTATGTAGACAAATTCATTACCAAATCCTTAAGACCTTCATTCATATAGTGAAAATTGTCTTATTATGCACTGCATACAGTATGTTAACTGTCCTTTTAAAAACATCGAAACATTTACGTATTGCAGGCACATAGAAACATGTCTGATTTTACAGTGAAAGTGTACAACAAAAACGAGGCTTCTGAAATTGTAATAATAATAGTTTCTAATTTTTGCACAAGGCCAGCAAAATACCAGTACATTACTGGTACTTTATTTTATCGACCCGTAAGGATGAAAGGCAAAGTTAACCTCGGCGGGATTTGAACTCAGATCGTAAAGGGATGTAACTCTTTGCGTCAAAGCATGGCGTCCGACCCTCTACCGATACTGCCAGTAGTTCTAATACTGATAGAAGTTCTAATACAGAAGACGTTGCCTTTAATTGTTTTTATGTCAATAGAATTTCTACCAGTAACATGCTGTCATCGATTCAATATTTCATCTTACCCAATATGCAACACACTAACAAAAATAACGCCACACTTACAATTTACCATGCCGCCTCCAGCTTTGCAAAAGATTTTTACCTTTAGTATATAGTTTGAATTCTCGGTCGTATGGACTTTGTTATTATTTCTGAGAAGTACTGTGTTGTATGGCAGAAACGATACAGTCTCGGGTTAAATGTTTTGTAATATTCACTCTCCTCAATATGGATTTTAGGTCTAGCGTAGACTGGCTTTTCATTTTATCTTCTATACAGGATAAAGTACGTGTTATTCAAGTAATAAAGTCGATTAAATATGTGGGAACCAGGCTGTAAATGTCTGTGGCTTTGAGCTAACATTTTAAATCCTTATTACTCCAATGGATGGCTTTCTTTACTCCGAGATCAACAACACAAATACCAGTCTTGTTGATTTGATCCCCTGTAACCACTCCTAACAAATCAGGCCTTATTTTATGAAGAAACTAGCGTTTGTTGTTGCCGCTGAAAGAGAGAAATACGTGCTGGGCGAATCGAGTAGATGACCATGTTGTTTTTATTATTCATGATGGTGATATTCAGTTCTGTTCAACTTACATAATAGAAACAGGCGCTCCGGCTGCAACTATCCAGCCTATTTGCATTGTTTAATGCGTCGTCCGTATTTTTTATAAGGTAGGATGTAATTTGATGGTTGCAATTTCTTGTATGTCACATGAATCTCGAATAGGAGGCTTTTTCGTGATATCTTCATATATTGGCCTCGTAGTAGAAGTTGTTATTTAACCCTAGATCAGATTTGATGAAGCATATTTATGACAATCAGATTTTATTCAGGCGTAATGTAATTCGGTCTACTTTAATTCAATATGTTCTATTTTATAAAGAAATTAGAATGGGATTATTGAAAGGGAATTTGAGGAACTATATCTAGCAATTCGAAAGACCGCATACAGATTTCTCAGTTGGATCACACGCGAACTCGCTTTCGTTGAAACATTTTCACGTCATTCACCTATATGTATTCTGTAAGGAATGTATGAATATAATTTCCCCCGTTTCTGTATAAATGGTACCTTATGCCCATAGAAGAAATCAATAACTTTCAGAGCGAATATTTATTATCTATTATCTTTTTTATCATAATTGTATGTTAAAAAAAAAAAATAAAATAAATAAACAAAAAACAAAATAAACAAAACAAAAAAATAGACAATGGCTGTCTATGCAGTTTTCGCAATTTTCTAAGATAAAAAGAAAATGTTATTATTTTCGATATGGTCGAGTTTGTGTTCATACAAATGTCTATACATACGTAAATATTTCAATATTCGTATTTTAGAATTAAAAAACACGCATACAACTCTCTCTCTCTCTCTATCTCCCTTTCTCACATATATACACACACACACACGCACACACACACACATACATACACACACACGCACATACATACACACACACGCACACACACACACACACATACACGTACGCACATACACATACACACACGCACGCACGCACACACACACACACGCGCGCATGCACACATATATATTATACGCACATAGATGTCTGCGCGCATGCCAGCCTGTATGGAAATGCGTGTGTGTTGACATAAATGCATAGCTGGTAGTAAAATAGCAGTTCTTTTGAATATTTGAGCAGAAAAAATGGGGTTATGGGTTAAAATTTGATCTGAGGTCAATCCTATGAGAACATCAGCTCCGGTCCACCAAATATCTGCTGCTATTAATAATTATGGCTTTTTATAATGTCACTCAAACCTAATAGATCTCAGCACATGGATATTCATTATCTGTAAAATAATATAATATAATATGAAAGACAAAATGATATTATACAAAATAATATTATATAATATAGTATAATCTGTAACATAATATGAAATAATATAAAATAATATAATTTAATATATAATATAAATTAATAAAAAATAATATAATATACTATACTATATACTATAATATAATATAGTATAATATAATATAATTGTTTCTACTTTCGGCACAAGGCCAACAATTTACCCAGTGCATTACTGGTACTTTATTTTATCGACCCCGTAAGGATGAAAGGCCAAGTTAACCTCGGCGGGATTTGAACTCAGAATGGCAAGGGCCGTAACTCTATGTGTCAAAGCAGGGCGTCCGACTCTCTACCGATACTGCGAATCCACCATATAATATAATATAATATAATATAATATAATATAATATAATATAATATAATATAATATAATATAATATAATATAATATAATATAATATAATATAATATAATATAATATAATATCACACAATATAATACAATATATTATATAATATGACAATTTGTAACATAATGTAGCGTTGTCTCACAAGATAAAGAGTTGCAATTTTTTTTACATATATGTAGGTTCGAATTTCGCAGATGTCCACTTTGATTTTGATCCTTCAGGGTGCATAAAACAAAATACTAATAAAATAGTAGATCCAACTTAAACTGCTGTTCACATCCTCCAAAAGTTGTGGACGTGCGCCAATGCCATAGATCAATATACTCTACAGCAGTACAGTATTTGTTAGATACATTTAATTATTTCTATAAAGGGATTTGAGAAATGCGGAATATATATATAGAATATAGAAAATGTTGTTATAATGAATATATATAATCAAAGTAGATTTTATATACAATATGTACATTCATATACTTACTTTCAAACTAATCCTTTCAAACATCCATACAGAAAATGAGACGCAAATTTTACATTTAAAGTTGTATATATATGTGAGTGTGTGTGTACGTGGTGCCCGTACATTTGTATGTACACACACCATACACGCACACACACACACACACATGCACACATACACACACACACATATATATATATATATATATATATATATATATATATATATATATATATAAATACACACACGCACACTCACACACACATGCACACATACACACACACACACACATATATATATATATATATATATCTAAATACACACATGCACACTCTCACACACACACATACATATATATATATATATACACACGCACACACACACACATATATATATATATATATACATATATATATATACTATCATAGGCAATAGTCTATATGTATGTAGGCATGTTTGTAAGCATGTGGGTGTATGTATGCATGTATGTATGTATGCATGCATGTATGTATGTATGTATGTATGTATGTATGTATGTATGTATGTATGTATGTATGTATGTGTGTATAAGTGCTCGTTTGTCTCTAAGATAAGGAATGTGGTATATAGCTTGTAAATAGAACAACAAAAATATTTGTATTTACACCTGCTGCAATGTAGACACATGAATTTGTAAGCACAGATGTATCACAACGATGAAGTCTGAAGCACGCCGATAGAGTACGACTTGGTAGATTGTTTGAGAGAGGGGTGAGAGTTTCAAAGAAGGAAGGAGGGGGAGAGGTACAGGGATATTTGGAGTAGAAGGCCGTATAGATGAAACACGAATGACAGAAGAAATGAGATCAAATAAAAAAGATGACACAAGAATTGAGGAACAAGGGAAGTGGAGAAAGAGAACGCGAGATTAATAGAAAGCGAACGAGATTGCGAGTAACACACACAGACACACACACATAGAGAAATAGAGAGAGAGAGAGAGGGAGGGAGGGAGAGGGGGAGGGAGAGAGAGAGTGAAGAGGAGGAGGGAGGAGAATCCAGTGAATGATATATGTATACATGTATTGATGAATGAACGTATATATAAATATACACACACTCACACACGCACACACACGCACGCTTACACAAACACATATGCACACACACACATATAGGTATACATTTTTGTGTACGTGTATGTATATGTGCATGTGTGTGTGTGCATGTGTATGTAATGTTATACTCATACACACACACACATATATACAGCCGTTCAATTCCATCGGTCCAGCTAAATATATATCACACACACATGTATATATATATATATGTGTGTGTGTGTGTGTGTGTGCGTGCGTGTATGTATATATATGTGTGTGTGTATATATATATATATATATTATATTGACACACATACTAGTGTGCTGCATCGTCAAACAACAACGGTGATTCACATAAAAAGTTATTCATATGGATGACATATGTGAATAGATGGATGGAAGTGTACGGCGTATAGCCCCGGCAATGGATGGTTTGAAGTGGAAGCGATGGATTACTGGTAATTGAATCCTTCCAAATATACGTCGTTAAGAAATTATTAGAGGCCAATATTTGTTCGTTGTAATTTTATGTCGATGCTTGCCCCTCTAATTCTTTTACCCCGCACCTGTATCTCTCTTTTAACCTTCTTCTTCTTCTTCTTCTTCTTCTTCTTCTTCTTCTTCTTCTTCTTCTTCTTCTTCTTCTTCTTCTTCTTCTTCTTCTTCTACACATAAAGATGTAACAATGGTATATATTCTTACCGACACCCAATGCGTATTATTATTGTATATATATATATATATATGCAAATATCTTTAAGTCGTTTGGAAGCCTCGACAATGCAAATGGGTAAATCTCCGGGTAACAAGATCCGGTGGTGGAGATAGAGATGTAAGTGGGGGTACGTTGAGATGCGTGGTGTGTATAAGATGTGTAGAAGAATAAAGGAAAGAGTATAAAGGATAAAATAAAAATAACAACACGAGAGAGAGTTACCTTGGGAGAGATTTAATTGTCCCTATATATTTCGGATTCACATCCATCAATTGTGGTTTTTTCCGGGGCGGGGAAAAGGCTGTCTGTCGGACATGTGCGAAACGCGTCCTCCGCTGTTTGTTGTTTTGAATAACTGAGATATTCAGCAGAGCGCGCGTGCGCGTGAAATGGGGTCGGTCGGGCAGAGGTCAGCGGCCGAATGAGGGAGTGGGGTGGCGCTAGCTGTCAGTCCATTCTCTGCTTGTTTGTTAAATGTTACTGTGTGTGTGTGCGCGTGTGTTGTTGTCTCGCTTGAGTGTGTGTGCGTGTGTTGTTGCCTTGTTCCTCTGTATTGGCAGTGTAGTATATTCGTATGGTGGAATGCTACTGTGTGTGTGTGCGTGTGTGTGTGTAGTTGTCTCGTTTGTGTGTGTGTGTGCGCGTGTGTTGCTGCATCGTTTGTTAACTTATACCAGCCATCTCATTTCGCTTCTCTCTGATCGATTGTTTATTTGCGGTTGCAGTCGTTTGATAAAAAGCGCTTCCTTGATACGTAACGTGCCGACGTTTCTTTCAGTCGCTAGAATTGTGACAATGGGCCTTCCGTCTTTGTTTCCGCATTTGTCTATGTTTCAGGAAAGACGAGGCCCTGGTTTTAGTGTGTTCCTTGATCCGGATGTGTAAATGTCGGATTGTGCTACCTATGTAGTATTGGTTGCACCTGTCACATTCTATCTTATACACGACGTATGTGCGTAGGCAACAGTTCGCATGGCGTATCGGGCAGTCTCTGAGGGAGCATGCGTCAGTAGATTTCCCGGGTTTCCTGGAGAGGCATCTTCGCAGGGAGGGGCCCGAGTGGGCCAGGTGGATGTCGAGGCCCTCCCTCCGTATAGCCTTGCAGATAGCGTTGGTGGTATTCTCGCCCAGGTGTGGCATTTTAAGGAAGCACTTGCCTTGAGTGCCTCTCTGTCTCTTGTGTCTGGTGTATCCAATTCTGTCTGTGATCGAAGTAGGGTACCCGTTCGTCTCCAGCACCTCGAGGAATCGCTTGGTATGAGTGACACCACTCGCGGGATCGCTGCATCTGTTTTTGATTCGCGCGATCTCGTTCGTGATGTATCCTCTTTTGGCACTGTTAGGGAGGGCGGACTTGTAGTGAACGAACAGGTTCCTGCAGGCTGCCTTTCGGTAGAAGTTGCAGTGGATCCTTCCCTGTTCCGTGATGTTGATTTGGAAGTCGAGGAGGGCAAGTGACTCGTCTTCGTTGGGGTGTTCAACACTGAAGTCAATGTTCTCGTCCGTGTTGTTGAACGTCTCATAGATTCTGTTCGCCGTGTCTTGGGAAGATGTGAGGATGAGGATATCGTCCACGTACCTTGAGAAAAAGGCTACGGCGTTGTGGTGGCAGGCATTGAATGCCTTGCGTTCGAGGTTGTCCATGTAAGAGATCGCTAGCACACCTGATAGGCTTGATCCCATG
>OZ024742.1:241992065-241997065 GCA_964016885.1 Eledone cirrhosa
GGAGTAGAGAGAAGACACACTCGTTATATAGCCCATGTAGTGTGAATGGACCACAATACCGCTAAAAACAGCAGCTCAGAAATATTTAACTTAGAAAGCTCTACTTACATATAGAAATGAATTAGGAGCCAATATATCAAATTAAAAAACGGAGTTTAAGACTCACGTTGATCCTCTATAATTTAATGAGCTCAAGGATTAAATTCCGGTCTCTTTATGAATCAGTATATATATAGAGGAGTACACATAGAGTTACACCTTGACATGCTCAAATTAGAGTTTGTTTCAGCGCGAGACTAACTACGTTTTTTTATTTTATATATATATATACATATATATATATATATACATATATATATATATACATATATATATATATATATATATATATATATATATATATATATATATATATATATATATATATATATATATATATATATATATATATATATATATATATATATATATATATATATGTATCATAAAATATGTCTTTAGAATCACTAGATATAATATATACCATTTCCTCTCCCAATTAGTATAATTAACCATATAAAGAATCAATTAGACCAAGCTATAAGAATAAAGGCTCCTATGAAGAAATCTCCGACAAATAACCGAAAGCAGCCCTTCGCGGGGGCTACAATAGATTATTTATCTAACATTTCGACAGCATGTAAACATCGACCAGATATACAGTCAACTAAACACAATTAGGTGTAAAATTGAACTTAGAAGAATTTGCGTACATACCTCATTACCTCTACCATGGTTTCATCCGTATTTTAAGACATCCGATAACAAGAAATGTCCAGAGGTTCGGAATTATCAGGAGCGAGCTCAAAATAAGACATTTAATTTTCCAAAGTGATCGCACCAAAAATACATTCAAAAATGGCTAAGAATCGTGACGTGGCAGCGGTCAAGTTAGAAAGGATGTGATTAGTTGCTTACGGCGGGTAGGCTTATTGCTAGAAAGCGCAGCATAATACCGCCTAGTCATTCTAAAGACATATTTTATGATATATAGCTCTGATTATTTAATTTAATCTATTAATTTCTCATTGAGCCACAACGTGACCGGTTGCAAAACACATATATATCTATGACTTTATATATATATGTAAATCATTATATATATATATATATATATATATATATATAATAGGCTCAAGCCGTTTCGACGGCTATTTCTGGACATCCAGAGCTCTGCCGCCGGGGTTAAACATTTTCCTATTACCCAATCTACTACTCTAAGTATTGAGTACTCTGGTGCCTTATGGTCCATCTGGTTCCTTATCACACCTCCTTCGTTATATATATATAGGCGTCTACAGGAGTAGAAGTGTTTCATTCGGGAGAAATCACCAAGGATTGCTGATGATTTCTCCGAAATGAAACAGTTCTATTCCTGTAAAACGCCTTTCTATATTAAATATTTTTACTCTGTTTTGTATTGTATTGAGTACCTTACTTACTGTGGTTACTCCCAATTGTTTCGACGACAAGTGTTCCAGTTGTTCGATCAACAGAACTTTCTGCTCATGAAATTAATTGATAATTGGCTGAGTATTCCAAATATATAGTACGTTTAACATCATTTCCTGGGGGATTGAGAGTGACACAGTTTGTGACAATGGTGATCCATTGAGTTACATGTACAGTCTGTCCGACGGGTCTCCTGACAGTTTTCATCTACCCAATCACACTCAAAAGGCATGGGTCGACACGAGGCTATGTTAAGTGACACTTGCTCAAGATATTAGTATCGGATCGAACCTTAACCATTCGGCCCTTCTGTGTCAAAATGCACAAACACACACACACGCGCGCGCGCATACACACACACACACACACACACACACACACACACACACATGTATATATATATATATATATACGGGGTCTTACTGGTTCCTATTACCCACTCTACTACCTCAAGTATTGAGTACTTTGGTGCGTTATGGTCCACCTGGTTCCTTACCACATTTCCTTCGTTATATATATATATATATATATATACAGTGTGTTAGAAAAAAAATGCGTGCACCTTTGATTAGAAAGCTGTTAAATTGTGTAGACATTATTTGGAGACACCCTGTATATATATATATGTGTGTGTGTTTGTGTGTGTGTGTTTGTGTGTGTACAGGAATGCCTATCGTATTTGTCGGATGTGATAATTAAATATAAATAGAAGAAAGACCTAATCGATAATAAAAGAGTAATTGTGAAGATGTGAGTCAGTGTTATCATGATAAAGAGCAGCCCAATGATCAAACGCTTTCCAGATGTAACCATTCTATACTTTGTGTATGTATCACGGAGAAAGTAGTGTGTGCGCTACCGAATACTGCTCCTCGTAGTACATACTTCTAAGCCCTGGTGATTTGGTTATATATTTATCTACATGTTTTTCGATCATTGCCAATGTACTTGGGTTGATATTGTTTTCAGCGGCTACATTTACATTATCTCTTTATGTGGATAATTTACCTTGAAGCTGTTGCCTGTCGGACGACAATATCTAGTTAATTAGGCTTAATTTCTCTGTTTGTATTGGCATATCGCAGAATATGATTGGCTTGTCATACCCTGTGACATTTTCCGATCTATGCCTCTATGACTGCTCTCTGTTCGTGCGTCACAATGTTGGCAATACCTTGTGTGTTTGTAAATCGCAACTCTGTAACATTTGTGGATGTATTATTTCTTGCTGAGACTAGGCATTACAGTTTAAAGAGTCTTCCGCACACCCACATTCATCAGCTACTTAATGTATTCTGTTTACTTTTGTGGTGTAAAAGCTTTGATATTGTACTGCAATGAAGTATCGTTCCATCTCAGCTTTGACTTAACTTGGCAACCAGTGCTTCGAATTTTCCTTGTCTCTTTGCAACCTGTCTACACTTTTCGGGTATTGTAATCGTTTTATTATTGTATTAATTAGCACTGGATGCAAGGTGGATGACTGCAAGGTTTAGTATGGGATTTGGCTAGAGACACGAGTGAGTATTTGAATTATTGAGTACTGTAAAGCGAATGTGTTAACACAATTATATTTGAGCAACTGTGTGCATCTGTGTGTGTATTGTAAATATTTGAGAGTATTCAGGTGTCTTTAAGTGCGTACATATGAGTCTGGGACTGCCAGTGAATATATATGTGTTTGACTACCTAGTACTGCGTGTGTATATATATATAAATGTGTGTGAATATAAGCCGGACCGTGTGTATTATTATTTTAGTCAGTATAGGTATTTGTGCGTGTACGCATTTCTATATGCATGTTTCTGTGTGTGTGTATGTATATTTGTATAGGCATATGAGCGCGCTCATCTCTGTATCACCCATATATAAACACACACGTATACATAAACTCGAATCCACAAGTGGACAAACAAACACAAACTCACATTTACATAGACACACCACCAGAGCGCCAAATGCCTACGCTTTTAAAAGAAAATATGAGTACATTTTCTGTTACAGACTTGTACATTACTATATATATAATTAAAAGATATAAATTAAAAGAAAAGACAACAAAATTACCTCCGGAGAACAACACAATACACTAAATATATGTTAGTTTAACGCTTAATAGAGTTGGAAAATCATCTTAACAGACACGCACATACACACAAACACATACGCCCACATATATACATATATATATGCATGCAGAAATATATGTATGTATACGTACAGTACATACATATGTGCATGCATATATACACAGATTCGCAGGTACACATGAACACATAAACACACATTAACTCGACAACATATATACGTAGGCAAATAGAAACAAAAACATCCTCACACCCATATACACATATATACGCTTACACGCACATATACACATACGCATGAACATGTACGCTAAGACATGCAGGTGAACATCGTTTATGTGATAGCTGGTGTTTGGTGCGGAATGAGTCATTTAAAGTTATATTTTGAAATCTGTTTTCGACATTTAGAACGAACATCCTTGAACAGATTTGCAGCTGTCCACATCAGTTTATGAGAGAATCTTTCTCATTTCGGAATTGAGCATCAAAGACGACTATAAGCTTGTAGTGTTTCATGATACACCCTACTATCTCCGACTCTCTCTCCTTCTCGCTCTCGCCCTAATGTTCTGTATTCCAAAGTCTATCTCACTCTCGTGTTTTCTCAATATAATCTTTAGTTTTAGCTACACTCTGTGGATTCCATCAATCAATCGATCAATCAATCTACCAATCAATCAATCAATCAATCTATCTATCTATCTATCTATATATCTATCTATCTTTTGTTATATTTTATTTTATTTTTATATCTTGTTATTGCCTCCTCCTTATTGAGGACGCCTTTTCATGTAAACTCCCCCTTTGTACTTGTCCCACTTTTTGATGCCCTGGTGGCAAATAAAAAAAAATTATCTATCTATCTATCTATCTATCTATCTATCTATCTATCTATCTATCTGTCTGTCTATATATCTATCTATCTGTCTATATATCTATCTGTCTATATATCTATCTGTCTATCGGTCTATCTGTCTATCTGTCTGTCTGTCTCTTTGTCTCTTTGTCTGTCTGAATTTTCATGTATCTATCTATTTATCTTTCTATCTAGATATCTATATGTCAGTCTGTCTGTGTCAGTCTGTCCGTCTGTCGATCTATTTATCTATAATAAAGGAAACACCTCTATGCACATCTTTAGATATCTAGATATACATACATTAATATTGACATGTATATTTACATACTTACATACATACGCACATGCACAAAAGAATACATAAATACATATATACATTGTCAAGTCAAGAGTACTTAAACTATACGGCCATATAAAAAGATCAACTCATGGTGTGAGTAGGTTATGCCTGGAAGGAAGGTTGGCTGGTGGGAGAAGCAGAGGCTGGCAGCCAAAACGATGGCTTGACAATGTCAATTCAGGGAGTGGACTTGATCTTTGCTCTTTGAACTCTGCTGCTAGTC
>OZ024742.1:242002065-242024565 GCA_964016885.1 Eledone cirrhosa
CGGAAATATTTTCTGTTGCACCATTTTGGGATTTATAATATAGTCAAAATTACCTATCAATCTGTGTGGATGTTCTATTCTAGTTACATTTTGTAATAATGTATTCAGGAGATTTCTTCAGCATGTTTCAAAATATTTTGATGAGAACGATAATGATGCTAGTTCTATTATTATGAGGACGATAGAATTGGCAGTATCGGTAGAGGGTCGGACACCATGCTTTCCAGCATAGTTACGTGTCTTTACGGTCTGAGTTCAACTCCGGTCGAGGTTAACTTTGCCGTTCATCCATACGGGGGTCGATAAAATAAAGTACTAGTAATGTACTGGGTAATTGCTGGCCTTGTGCCAAACGTATTATTATTATTATTATTATTATTATTATTATTATTATTATTATTGTTATTGTTATTCCTTGAATCTCAGTCATTGATGTTGGTTAACTGGAAAGTCCGTTGGATTGAATATCAAGCCACTACCTGCAGCCTCAGATATTCAGGACGTATCGGAGGGTTCTTGCCGTTCCAAGCAAGAATGCCTTTTGAAGCGTTCCAAAAAGCGTGAAGGGGCCGATTTTCTTTAACCATCCCTGGAAACCTTTGGAGATAGTCCCCAGTGCGCCTATGACAATCGGGATCACTTTGACTTCATGGCAGTTCCAAATCCTTTTCACCTCCCACTTTAGGTCCTGGTATCGGTTAATTTTCTCCCTCTCCTTCTCTTGCACTCTCGTGTCGAACGGGCAGGCCACATCCACAATCAGGCACGATCTTTTTTCTTTGTCCACAACCACCAGGTCAGGTCTATTGTGTTCCAGTTTTTTGTCCGTCTGTATCCTAAAATCCCACAGCACCTTCACCTGACTGTTCTCCATCACCGCCTCTGGCCTATGCTCATACCATTTCTCAGAATGTGGTAGATTGTTTACTTTGCACAGGTGCCAGTGGATCACCCTGCCCATCACATCGTGTCTCCAGCCCTTATAGTGGGTCTGGGCTAGGTGTTTACACTCGGACACAATGTGAGCCACAGTCTCCTCTCTCTCTCTCCACAGATCCTGCACAGTGGGCTAGCCTCCTCCTTGTAGATATGGTGCTTCAACCACTTCGTTTTGAGGGCCTGCTCCTGCGCAGCCATTAGCATTCCTTCTGTAGCCTTTTTGAGGTCTCCTCTTCTCAACCAGTTCCATGTCTGTGGATCTCTAAATTCAGTTTTCTCAAAGAAGGTACTATGAAGGGATTTTCCCTTAAGGCTGCTCTTCCTCCTTGATGTTATTTCCTCCTTGGGTATCCCCTGGCCTACTGTCCCCTCCTTCAGTACAGCTCTGAGCATTGGCTCCTTACTATAGGTCACGTATTTGTATAGGTTGTTTTTCTCCATCTGAACACAGTCCTCTATGCTGATAAGACCTCTTCCACCCTCAGATCTCCTTAGGTAGAGTCTATCGACATCACTCCTCTTGTGGAACATGTTGTAGATAGTCAATAGCTTCCTAGTCTTCCTATCCATTTCTTTCTGTTCAGCAACATTCCATCTCAGAATTCCCGCACTGTACCTAATAATAGACACAGCTCGGGAATTTACTGCGCTTATGGCATTTCTGCTGTTCAGATGTGACTTCAATACGCTCCTTACTCTCCGAATGTATTCAGTTCTTAACAATTCCTTCATTTTTTTGTTCTTTATGCCATCAGCCTCCAGAATGCCCAAATACTTGTATCCTTCCTCAGAGTCAATTTCCTTTATCATCTCACCTGTTGGTATCTGGATCCCGTTACTTCTGCTCAACCTACCCCTCCTCATCACAATGACTCCACATTTACCAATACCAAACTGCATACATATATCACTGCTGAAAATACGGACAGTGTCAACAAGCACATCCAACTCCTTCTCACTTTTCCCGAAGAGCTTAAGATCGTCCATGAAGAGGAGGTGATTGATGGTAAGCTCTCCCCTTCCCAACTTGTATCCTGCTCTCACTTTTCGCAGCATAATGGTCAAGGGCATCAGGGCAAGGACAAACAACAGAGGGGACAGGCTATCTCCCTGGAAGATACCTCTCTTGATCTTCACGCTTCCCAAGGATACTCCAGTTGATGTCAACTCTGTCTCCCAGGACCCCATACTCCTGCCCAGCAACTGTCTGATGTTATCTGCCACCCTGAAGATCTCCAGGCTTTTGGTGATCCAGGAATGAGGCACCATGTCAAATGCCTTTCTGTAGTCTATCTATCCCATGGCAAGATCAGTGTGTCTCCTCCTGCAATTCCCCATTACCATCTTATCAATAAGCAACTGGTCCTTTGTACCACGTGACTTCTTTCGGCATCCTTTCTGTTCGTCCGGCAACAAGTTGTTTGTGTGGAGGTGATGGTAGATTTCCTCAGACACAATGCTCGTCAACAGTTTCCACATTACGGGCAGACATGTGATAGGTCTATAGTTGGTAACATCATTACCCTTGATTCGGTCTTTCATTATCAGAACTGTGGTACCTTTTGTCAACCACTCTGGCACCTCACCCGACACCAAGCAGTCATTGAACATGGCCGTCAGCTTCGGGTGGAGGGATGTTAAATGTTTAATCCAATACCCCTGCACACCATCTGGGCCTGGTGATTTCCAGTTGGTTAGTTTTTTGGCTTGTCCCTTAAGAGTTTCAACTGTGATACTCAAATCAGTCTGTTGCTGTGCATGCTCACCGATCTCCCTCTGTATTGTCTCAATCCACCCTGCCTGGGCATTGTGTCTAACATCCTGCTCCCATATTCCTCTCCAGAATGTTTTAGCTTGTTCCGCCCCAGGGATCAAGTCGTTGCCTCTTTCTTTCCCCTCAAGCTGTCCAAACAGCATCTTCTGGTTGTTGTCGAACATGCGGTTCTGTTTATACTGACTGACTCTGTTCTCGTATCGCCTGATTTTGGCACTCTTTGCTACAATGCGTTGCTTCAATTCCTCTATGATAATATTTAGCTTTTTACTCCTAGTTTTGTATTTTATTTCCAGTCTATTTTTAGTGCCTATGTTTTTTAGTGTCCCATTCAGCAGTGACTCAAGCTTTCCTATGTCATTTCTCATTTCCCCGATTTGCCCACTCAGTCGCTTCTTCCACCACGGCTCTGCTCTTTCTTGTCTGTTGTTTCCTCTCGCTTTTATACCAAGTAGTTTCCTCACCGTATTTGCTGTTGCTTTGAGGATATTGTTGCACTGGTGAAGACTCCTCGCCTCAAGGTATGGGATGACTTTGTTTACCTTAGCTGTTGTTTCTTTTAACTTTTTCCTGTCTACAAATCTTAGGTTCATAGGTCTCCCACTATCATTGTTCAACTCATCTACCACTAAATTTAGGATGTCAACCGAATCTTGTCCTAGCCCGTCAGCATTCATCTCCTCAGTGGCCGTATCTCTGTTCCAGGTATTATTTATCTCAGTATTCAGATCATTGTCTGCTTCGGGTGGTTCCTCCGTTCTCAGGACCTCCTCACCTTCATTTCCCGCCGGCTCGCTTGTCTGGCATACTACACCCGCCATCTCCAAGCCATTCTCTCTGCTCAGTTCCTCCAGTTCCAGCTCGCTTATCCACCCATTAGTTCTTATTACCCGAGCCTGCCCGGCCAATTTTTGTTCATCTAATTTAAATAAACCAATCTCGTTCCAGATGTTATGCATCCGTCTCCTGTAGCCCCTCTCCTTGGGGTTACTTTTCAGGTAGCATTGCATAACAGTTCTATTCAATTCTTTCGTCCAGTTGGTTCTGGCCCCTTTCCTTCTTCTTCTTCCTCCAACATCAGCAGTATTTGGTTGACAGTCAGGTTCCTGCTGCTGAGCCAGGGGGCACCTGTTGGGTGAGAGTCTGTCACATGACGTTCTAGTCTCCATTTCACCGTTATTCGAACTGTTTATGTTCGATATTTAAACACTCTTATCGAGGATTGGCGAATGTATGTTTACATAGCCATCTGTGGATCCGCCATCCCACTTGGCCCTTGTGTGGCATTATCACCACGCTGTATACGGACACACATAAACAAACAAACACACGGAAGGGGCCGATTTTCTTTAACCATCCCTGGAAACTTTTGGAGATAGTCCCCAGTGCGCCTATGACAATCGGGATCACTTTGACTTCATGGCAGTTTCAAATCCTTTTTACCTCCCACTTTAAGTCCTGGTACCGGTTAATTTTCTCCCTCTCCTTCTCTTGCACTCTCGTGTCGAATGGGCAGGCCACATCCTCAATCAGGCACGATCTTTTATTATTATTATTATTATTATTATTATTATTATTATTGTTCTTTGAGTCTCAGTTATTGAATTATTATTATTATTATTATTATTCCTTGAATCTCAGTCATTGATGTTAGTTAACTGAAAAGTCCGTTGGAATGAATATCAAGCCACTACCTGCAGCCTCAGATATTCAGGACGTATCGGAGGGTTCTTGCTGTTCCCAGCAAGCATGCCTTTTGAAGCGTTCCAAAAAGCGTGAAGGGGCCGATTTTCTTTAACCATCCCTGGAAACTTTTGGAGATAGTCCCCAGTGCGCCTATGACAATCGGGATCACTTTGACTTCATGGCAGTTCCAAATCCTTTTTACCTCCCACTTTAAGTCCTGGTATCGGTTAATTTTCTCCCTCTCCTTCTCTTGCACTCTCGTGTCGAATGGGCAGGCCACATCCTCAATCAGGCACGATCTTTTTTCTTTGTCCACAACCATCAGGTGTATTGTGTTCCAGTTTCTTGTCCGTCTGTATCCTAAAATCCCACAGCACCTTCACCTGATCGTTTTCTATCACCGACTCTGGCTTATGCTCATACCACTTCTCAGAATGTGGTAAATTGTTTACTTTGCATATGTGCCAGTGGATCACCCTGCCCATCACATCATGTCTCCAGCCCTTATAGTGAGTCTGGGCTAGGTGTTTACACTCGGATACAATGTGAGCCACAGTCTCCCCTCTCTCTACACAGATCCTGCACAGTGGGCTAGCCTCCTCCTTGTAAATATGGTGTTTCAACCACTTCGTTTTGAGGGCCTGCTCTTGCGCAGCCATTAACATTCCTTCTGTAGCCTTTTTAAGGTCTCCTCTTTTCAATCAGTTCCATGTCTGTGGATCTCTCAATTCAGTTTTCACAAAGAAGGTACTATGAAGGGATTTTTCATGAAGGCTGCTCTTTCTCCTTGTTGTTATTTCCTCCTTGGACATCCCCTGGTCTATTGTCCTCTCCTTCAGTACATTTCTGAGCATTGGCTCCTGACTATCAGTCACGTATTTGTGTAGGTTGTTTTTCTCCATCTGAACACAGTCCTCTATTCTGATAAGACATCTTCCACCTTCAGATCTCCTTAAGTAGAGTATATCGACATCACTCCTCTTGTGGAACATGTTGTAGATAGTCAATAGCTTCCTAGTCTTCCTATCCATTTCTTTTTGTTCAGCAACATTCCATCTCAGAATTCCCGCACTGTACCTAATAATAGACACAGCTCGGGAATTTACTGCACTTATGGCATTCCTACTGTTCAGATGTGACTTTAATACGCTCCTTATTCTTCGAATGTATTCAGATCTTATCAATTCCTTCATTTTTTTTGTTCTTGATGTCATCAGCCTCCAGAACACCCACATACTTGTATCCTTCTTCAGTGTCAATTTCCTTTATCATCTCACCTGTTGGGACCTGGATTCCGTTGCTTCTGCTCAATTTACCCCTCTTCATCACAAGGATTCCACACTAACTAATACCAAATTGCATACATATATCATTGCTGAAAATACGGACAGTGTCAACAAGCACATCCAACTCCTTCTCACTCTTCCCGAAGAGCTTAAGATCGTCCATGAAGTGGAGGTGATTGATGGTAAGCTCTCCCTTTCCCTACTTGTATCCTGCTCTCACTTTTCACAGTATAATGGTCAGGGGCATCAGGGCAAGGACAAACAACAGAGGGGACAGACTATCTCCCTGGAAGATACCTCTCTTGATCTTCACGCCTCCCAAGGATTCTTCAGCTGATGTTAACTCTGTTTTCCAGAATTTCATACTTTTGCCCAACAACTGTCTGATGTTATCTGCCACCTTGAAGATCTCTAGGCTTTTGGTGATCCAAGAATGAGGCACCATGTCAAATGCCTTTTTATAGTATATCCATCCCATGACAAGACCAGTGTGTCTCCTCTTGCAATTCCTCATTACCATCTTATCAATAAGTAACTGGTCCTTTGTACCACGGGACTTCTTTCGGCATCCTTTCTGTTCGTCCGGTAACAAGTTGTTTGTGTGGAGGTGATGGTAGATTTCCTCAGACATAATGCTTGTCAACAGTTTCCACATTATGGACAGACATGTGATAGGTCTATAGTTGGTAACATCATTACCCTTGATTCGGTCTTTCATTACCAGAACTGTGGTACCTTTAGTCAACCACTTTGGTACCTCACCTGACATCAAGCAGTCATTGAACATGATTGTCAGTTTCGGGTGGAGGGATGTTATATTTTTAATCCAATACCCCTGCACACCATATGGGCCTGGTGATTTACATTTGGTTAGTTTTTTGGCCTGCCCCTTAAGAGTTTCAACTGTGATACTCAAATCAGTTTGTTGGTGTGCCTGTTCACTAATCTCCTTTTGTACTGTTTCAATCCACACTGCCTGGTCATTGTGTTTAACATCCTGCTCCCATATTCCTCTCCAGAATGTCTTAGTTTGTTCCGCTTCAGGGATCAAGTCGTTGCCTCTTTCTTTCCCTTCAAGCTGTCCAAACAACATCTTCTGGTTGTTGTCAAACATGCGGTTCTGTCTATACTGACTGACTTTGCTCTCGTATCGCCTAATTTTTGCACGCTTTGCTACAATGCGTTGCTTCAGTTCCTCTATGATAATATTTAGCTTTTTCCTCCTAGTTTTGTACTTTATTTCCAGTCTATTTTTAGTGTCTATGTTTTTTAGTGTCCCATTCAGTAGAGACTCAAGCTTTCCAATGCCATTTCTCATTTCCCTGATTTGACCATTCAGTCGTTTCTTCCACCAAGGCTCTGATCTTTCTTGTTTGTTGTTTCCTCTCGCATTTGCTGTTGCTTTGAGGATATTGTTGCACTGGTGAAGGCTCCTCGCCTCAAGGTATGGGATGATTTTGGTTACCTTAGCTGTTGTTTCTTTTAACTTTTTCCTGTCTACAAATCTTAGGTTCATAGGATTCCCACTATCATTGTTCAATTCATCTACCACCAAGTTTAGGATATCAACCAAATCTTGTCCTAGCCCGTCAGCATTCATCTCGTCAATGGCCGTATCTTTGTTCCAGGTATTATTTATTTCAGCATTCAGATCATTGTCTGCTTCGGATGGTTCCTCCGTTCTCTCAATGTCTTCACCTTCATTTCCCACTGGCTCGTTTGCCTGGCATACTCCACTCTCCATTTCCAACCTAATCTCTCTGCTCAGCCTGTTTGTTTTTCTTTTCATTTTTCTTTTCTTTACGTTTCTCGTTGTTGCTGTACTGCTTTTATTTGGATTTTTGGTTTTCTGATTTTTTGACCGGGTCATCAGATCAGTCTATTTATATCTTTTGATGCCTTGCTCTTTTAGTGGGGACACTACGATGCATGTCTTAGCAGGAGGTAGTGGGAAAGAATAGCGGCGGTAGCGATAATGAGGCAGTGGTGGTGGTGATGTGATCGTAGTACTGTAGTGATGGTGTTGAAATTGAAGTAAAAATAGAAGTTGAGGTAACTTGACTTGAGTTTTTAGCGTGGTAGTGGTGGTGGTGTTGGTGGTGAAATTATTTTTCTGTCTGTCCACTTAGCCATTTAGCTATTTAGCCATTTTGCCATTTTCCTCCTTTTCGACTATAACATTTCTGATCCAAAATTAAATATTAAATATTGGGGCCCTATGCCGTAAAGTGATGCGTTATGGCTTACTGAACGTGAAAACTGTAATCTTATTGTTCATTTGTAATAAGAATTATTCTATCACAGTTGTTTTAAAGAAGTAAAAATCAAAAACTTACGGGAGCGATTCCATAACGATATATTATTATTATGATTATTATTATTACAGTTGCATTCATCTTGCTTTATGTTCATACGAGTTATCACCAAGTCACAACCAGTGACCTCAAGAGACAAGAAGGTCCGCCATGTTCAAGAAAGAACATACATACTCACACATGCATCTTTAGGTGTTTAGACTTGTGATGTACTTATATTGACAGAATCTTCCTTAGTATATGGGCAGTTCCCATTAGTACTATCTTTTGTATTTCTCCTATACGCGGGTTTCCTGGGATTTGCGATAAGTAATCATTAGACCCCTTAGGTATCATTCCTAGAGCGCCTACAACCACTGGTATTGTTTTATTTCTCAATTTCCACATTTTTCCAATTTCTATCTCCAGGTCCTTATACTTGCTAAATTTTTCAAATGTTTTTATTGGAACGGACATATCAGTTAGCAGACATACCCTCTTTTTAAAGTCCTTCAATATTATATCAGGTCTATTTGCATCTATTTGTCGGTCTGTTTGGATGCTAAAGTTCCACAAGGTTGAGATGTGATCTTTTTCAAGTATGGGAGGTGGTTGATGCTCCCACCAATTCTTTTGATGGGGCAGGTCAAAATGCTTACACATTATCCAATGTATGTATTGTGCAGCTCTGTCATGCCTGTTTAGGTATTCGGTTGGAGCTATAGGACTGCACATTGAAATTATATTGTGAATAGTCTCTGGTTGTTTTTTACATACACGGCATAATGGGCTGCATCCATTTTTTATTATGTTGGCTTGGTAATTTTTTGTTGGCAGACACTGATCCTGTGCTGATATAATCAGTCCTTCAGTCTCCGATTTCAGTTCAGAGGATGCCAACCACTGATGGTTAAAGTTTTGTCAACATCAGGATTGTTAGCTCGTTGTGGGTATTTTCCATACAGAGGCTTTTCTTGCCATTTCTTAGCCAGTTTCTGTAGCAGTTCTTTCTTTGCAGTTACTTTTACATGCTCTGCTTTTTCTGTGTTTTCCATTTCAGCAGTAAATGGGACTTCTGAAATTTGTAGTCCATTACTGTATCTTTGTGCATCTTTTGTAATGGAGTATGATCTTTTGATGCTTTCGTGTTTCAAAACGTGTTTGATCATCCAACATGTGATTCCCTTAGATATGTAGATAATCCAATTGTTGCAGTTTTCAACGCAATGTCTAAGTGGATTAACCCACGTCCTCCTTCTTTCCTAGGGAGATATATTCTATCTGTATCTGCCTTAGGGTGATGCATTCTGTGCATGGTTAAGAATTTTCGAATTTTTGTATCGAGCCTACGGATCTCTGTGCTTGACCAGTTGATGACATTGTAACTGTAGGTTACTACTGGTATGGCAAGGCGTGTTTATGGCATCGATCATATTCCTTGCATTCAATTCCGTTCTTAAGATTGCTTTTACTCTGCGGTAACATTCCTTCCTTATCCTTTCCCTCATTGTCGAGTGCTTGATTCCGTCTCCTTCACAAACACCTAGATACTTGTAAGTTTCCTCTTGTTCAAATTCTCTTATCACATTCCCCCGATCAAGATTAATGTCTGAACTTTTCAGCAGCTTTCCTCTGGTGAACGTTGCTTTGGGGAATTTATCTAGTCCAAACTCCATTTTAATGTCATCACTGAACTGCTCCACAGTGGATAATAGCCCTTGCAATTGTTCAACATTTTTGCAAATAGTTTCAGGTCATCCATGTAGAACAAGTGATTAATGGTTTTGTCATAGACTTTATATCCATGTTTTGTTTCATTGAGCATTTTACTTAATGGTATAAGTGCGATGCAGAATAAAAGCGTTGATAAAGAGTCACCCAGAAAAATTCCACAATTAATATTAACTTCCCCAACTTCCAGTGATTTTGTTTCACTATTCAAAAGGAGTGTCGTTTTCCATGTCTTCATACTGAATGACAAAAACCTCCTGACAACGGGAGATATTTTGAAAATCTCTAAACATTTTTCAATCCAACTGTGTGGCAAACTATCGAATGCTTTTTTATAATCTATCCAAGCAATTGATAGATTTTTGTGTCTATTATGACAATCTTCCAGTATTATTATTATTATTATTGCTATTACTCTTTGAGTCTCTGTCATTGATGTTATTTAACTGGAAAGTTTGTTGAAATGAATATCAAGCCGCTACCTGCAACCTCAGACATTCAGGACGTATCGGAGGGTTCTTGCTGTTCCCAGCAAGCATGCCTTTTGAACTGTTCCAAAAAGCGGGGCTGCACAAATCTTATTTAACCAGCCTTGGAAACACTTTGAGATAGTACCTAGTACGCCTTAACTCCCACTTTAAATCCTGATATCGATTAATTTTCTCCCTCTCCCTTTCTTGCACTCTCGTGTTAAATGCGCAGGCTACATCTACAATCAGGCACGATCTTTTTTCCTTGTCCAAAACCACCACGTCAGGTCTATTGTGTTCTAATTTTTGTCCGTCTGTATCCTAAAATCTCATAGCACCGTCACCTGATCCTTTTCTATCGCCGACTCTGGCTTATGCTCATACCACTTCTCAGAATGTGGTAAATTGTTTACTTTGCATAGATGCCAGTGGATCACCCTGCCCATCACATCATGTCTCCAGCCCTTATAGTGAGTCTGGGCTAGGTGTTTACACTGGGATACAACGTGAGCCCCAGTCTCCTCTCTCTCTCCACAGATCCTACACAGTGAGCTAGCCTCCTCCTTGTCAATATGGTGTTTCACCCACTTCGTTTTGAGGGCTTGCTCTTGCGCAGCCATTAGCATTCATTCTGTAGCTTTTTTAAGGTCTCCTCTTTTTAACCAGCTCCATGTCTGTGGACTCTAAATTCCGTTTTCTCAAGGAAGGTGCTATGAAGGGATTATTCATGGTCTATTGTCTTCTCCTTCAGTACAATTTTGAGCATTGGTTCCCTACTGTCAGTCACATATTTGTGCAGGTTGTTTTTCTCCATCTGAACACAGTCCTCTATGCTAATAAGACCTCTTCCACCTTCAGATCGCTTTAAGTAGAGTCTATCAACATCACTCCTCTTGTGGAACATGTTGTAGATAGTCATTAGCCTCCTAGTCTTACTATCCATTTCTTTTTGTTCAGCAACATTCCATTCCAGAATTCCCGCACTGTACCTAATAATAGACACAGCTCGGGAATTTACTGCACTTATGACAATACTACTATTTAGATGTGATTTTAATACGTTCCTTACTCTCCTTATGTTTTCAGATCTTATCAATTCCTTTATTTTTTTTCTTGATGTCATCTGCCTCCAGACCACCTAAATATTTTTGTATCCCTCTTCAGTGTCAATTTCCTCTGTTATCTCACCTGTTGGTACATGGATTCCGTTGCTTTGGCTCAATTTACCCCTCTTCATCACTAAGACTTACTAATACCAAATTCCATACATATATCATTGCTGAAAATACAGACAATGTCAACAAGTTCATCCAACTCCTTCTCACTCTTCCCAAAGAGTTTAAGATCGTCCATGAAGAGGAGGTGGTTGATGGTAAGCTCTCCTTTTCCAACTTGTACCCTGCATTATTATCATCCTCATCATTGACCCCACAGGAATGTCAAATCGCAGTGAATTGCCAATATCGGTAGAGAGTCGGACATTATGCTTTGCAGCATAGAGTTACGGTCCTTTACGGTCTGAATTTAAATCCCGCCGAGGTTAACTTTGCCTTTCATCCTTACGGTGTCGATAACATAAAGTACTAGTAATGCACTGGGGTAGATTTAATCGACAATCCCTCTCCAGAATTGGTGGCCTTGTGCCTAAATCAGAAACCATTATTATTATCATTAACATCATCATAATCATCATCATCATCAGTGTTATCACCATCATAATCATAATCATCATCATCATTACTGTAATGATAGGGTGGATGAATAGAAGTATTTCTGGTGATGGTGATACTCACATCAAAAACTACAGATTATGATTACATATTTCGTCACTACTGTTTGTTCAAGGAGAGAAGAGAGGCACCTATTACTCTTTAAATTGTCAAGGCCTACGTAGTTGATGGAACGAAGGGTGTCTATTCTGAAATCAGAGACCTGGTTCGAATGATTGAGAGAGGGAACTTCTTTAAAATCATTCATAGATAAGTCGGTGGTGTCAAAGCCAGGTGACGCCTCAAGTTATCAACCAAGAACCCAAAAGACAAAGAGACGAATCAAGTACTATAATGCATCTCATTCTATGCTCAAACTACTCCGCTCAGTACTGGTTATATATTTTATCGAACCTGAAACGTCGAAAGGCAAAGTCGAGCCCACAAGAATGCCAATTCGCTGTGGAGAAATCCGGTACAATTAATATCAAATATTTTGTACTATGTTCTAAAAATTCTGATAATTGGCCCTGTATATCTTGATGATTGTGTTAATTAATCGGTCTTAATCGATCAAATCTATAATCAAATGTATTCAACCCATATATATCTTTGGGGCATCTGTACCATTGACTACATTATTGTGTGAGCATTTTTTTTATTTGCTAAGGTGTGGTATTAGGGAGATCCAGCTGTTATTTCTAGCTCAGTGGTAGACCACATAGACGTTCCCTCGCTGGCTCGATATGGTCCGGGTGATAAATGTAGAGATTATGAACATGATAATGATAGAAATTACAAGGGATATAGGACAATAATGGCAATAATGATTGATAATGATGATGTTGAAAATATGAATGACAATGATTATTAAGATGTTGACGATGATTTTGATGATATGTTGATGATGATGGTGATGATAATGTTGATGGCAACGATGTTTACAACAATGTGTATAGCGATGATGATGATGATGAAGCCGTTGATGGCGATGATGATTATTATGATGACTACATCGATGACAACGATTATGGTGATGTTGACGACGACGATGACGATGACGATGTGGTGGTGAGGATGATGATGGTAATGATGTAGATGAGGATGAAGACGAAGATGATGTTTTAGTTCGTACCACGCATTTTCTTGTATTAAAAAAAATCGTTCACAAAATGTTTTAGCAACCCCACCCAACGCAAGTTTCACGCAAACAGTTCACTCTTTCAAGTTCTGCAGCTGCTTACGAAAGATATCACTGTATAAGGTCAACAATAAATAAATAAATAAGTGCAAAAATAATAAATAAATACACATTTCTCCAAGGTGACGGCTTTCTCCATCTTAATAAAATGTTATGAGATCACTAAAAATAATCCAGATATCTAACTTAACTCTTACGGTGAATTTTCGTTTCTTTAATGTGTATACTTCGACGCATATGAGGGTGTGTATGTCAGTATATATGTGTACCAGTAAGTTTCTATGTCTGTATGTGTATGCATATGTATTTCTGAAGGCGGATGTGAGTAAGTGTGCGTTTCATTTAATTCTATATTTGAATATTTCAGGTAAGCAGTTGCCGCTATTTAAATTAAAACTTTCCTCGACCAAAAGAAAAATTAAGTCTTCTAAATTCTTCCCAGATTAAATTCAAAAGTAATAATTTCGAAGGGTAAAAGTAGAAAAAAAAACACCACAAACATTACAGAATTCATTGGTAATCAAGGACAGTCTTTGAATACAGATTGTTTGAAAACGTATTTCTACCACCACCTAAATATCACCAACGCTTTCACACACACACACACACACACACACACACACACACACACACACACACACACACACACATACACACACACACACACACACACACACACACACACACACACACACACACACACACACACACACACACACACACACACACACACACACACACACACATACTCACACACATATATATATATATATATACATATATAAGAAAATGATGTTTTTTTTAATAAAAGAACCAAAGAATAAATCAAGAGGTCCTACACGGGTGAAAGAATAAGGAAAAGAAATTGAAAATGCAACTGGAGTCTTTTAAAGAATATTTATTTATCTACTTTACAGGTTTCATAGTTTGCTTTT
Source organism: Eledone cirrhosa (assembly GCA_964016885.1). NCBI lineage: Eukaryota > Metazoa > Mollusca > Cephalopoda > Octopoda > Eledonidae > Eledone > Eledone cirrhosa. Next base: position 242,016,091 of record OZ024742.1, read on the forward strand.
CAAACCTAAAATTAAGGTGCGAGACAAACCATAAATCCTTCATCTCCAATTTACTTTCGAAAAGCATAAAACTGTGAAACCGGTAAAGTAAATAAATAAATACTTTTAAAAATACGTCAGTTGCATTGTGTATTTCTTTCCCTTATATATATATACACACATTTGTGTGAGTGTATGTATTGATACATACATATATACATACATACATATATATATATATGTATATATATATATATATATATATATATATATACATATTCATACATGTATATAGTAATAATAATAAATTTGAAGACTAAAATCCAAAGAGGGCTCGATAAGGATGAATATATATGAAATATATATTAAGGGTGAACGCAGAGATTCTTTGCTTAAACTTTAATCTGTTATTTTAATAAATATATATATATATATATATATATATATATATATATATATATATACATATATATATATATATATATATATATATATATATATATATATATATATATATATATATATATATATATATACATATATATATATATATATATATATATACATATATATATATATATATATATATATATATATATATATATATATATATATATATATATATATATATATATATATATATATATATATATATACATATATATATATATATATATATATATACATATATATATATATATATTTTATTTATTTTTTTTTTTTTCATACAAATATATATATATAGATAGATATATATATACACGCACCGAAAGAAATATGTATGACTTAAGCAGTTACTTTTACTATTTTTCAAAGTAATTGATAAATATTTTACAGTTCATATCTATTTCATCACCTGTGCTAGCAGAAAGAGCCGCCAAACAGGTGAAGAGAGTGACGTATTGCTTGTCCGTCTCTATTGGACGTATGTTGTTTTTTTTTAATCATCTAAGACTCATTACTATTTTACATTGACTTTTTATGTCTATCCCATACTTTTTAACCATTGTATGTGTTAGTGTAGATATATATACACATACACATACACACACACACACACATATATATATATATATTTACATATCACACATACATGGCCATACCAATACGCACACACACACACACGCACATATATATATATATATATCTACATATTACACATACATGTACATACGAACACGCACACACACACACACACATATATATATATATATATATATACATATATATATATATATATATATATATATATATATATATATATATATATATATATATATATATACATAGATATATACTTATATAAATGTATATATATATTAATATATATAAATAGATATATATATGTTCGTGTATGTATGTGTGAATGTGTGCGTCTGTGTGTGTGTGTGTGTGTGTATCCCAACACAACACTGCCAAGGCGGCTTCAAGACATAAAAATATCCATTTTCTCAGGTACAGGTACCTGATGAAAGGTACTTGTTTACGTCTGAAAACCTGCGCTAGTGAGGAGATTTCATACTGTTCGACTAAGTGCTCTCAACTTTGATCTTGTCTCCGGTTTCAACCCTCTTCGTATATATATATATATATATATATATATATATATATATACAGGGTGCGGACGATATTTGTTCGCAAGATTTCTGTCTAGGAAAAAAGTATGACAGTAGTTTTATTTTTTAAGATATATTTATCAAACTTCAGTCAGTTTGTATTCATGACTCGTTCTTTCGATCTCACTCGATAAACCCGCCATTGGCTTTAATGACGGCCTCAAGGCGGCCTTCGAACCGGCTACAGGCCTTCGTCACTGTCCTCCGACTTAGGCCCCTAAAGGCACTTGTGATCCTGGCCTTCAGATCGTCTTATTCTGAAAATAAATAATGGAAATATAGTCACTGTTTTTATCAAGACAAGAGTGACAACGGAAGTGAAAAAAATTTGCATAAAATTAGCTGTTGAAAATTGCGAACAAATATTTATTTATTTATTTATTTATACATTTATTTAGTTGTCTCTAGCTGGTTGTTTGTTCTAACTGTGTGTGTGGTTTGTTTTATTAGTTTGCTTTTTGTCTGTCTTTGTATGCATTTATCTTGTCGTGAATTACTAGTTGTGATGTTGCTATTCCACTCATGTTTTCTGTTTAATTTTAGTTGGAGTTCATTTAAGTTTGTTGCTTTTGTAATCTGTCGGAGCATTGCATCTTTTCTGTGTGTGGATATGATTTTTATTTCTATATTCTCTAGTGTGTCTTCATGTTCTATTTTGGCATGGTGGTAGAATACTGATGAGTTCTTCCCATCTTGGTCTTCTTACCAGTGTTCATTTTATTGTTTCACCTATGTTACGGGCAGTCTCACCTATGTTAGTTGTGTTTGCATTCTTACACTGTCCCTCCGTATATCTTATGCTATATATTACGTTCCTAGTTTTGCAGTTAATTTGTGGGCTTCATTTGCAGACTCTACATTTGCTCTCAGTACAGGTTTTTTTTAAAAAGGATATGTTTTACTAATGAAGGCTTTTATTGGAATACCTGGTGTTTCAACTATCTTAATATTTAATTTTTGTTTGTCCAGAGCCCTTCTAAACCTGTAAATTTGCTTCTGGGGCTTCTATTGACCATCATTACACTCTGGTATGTGTTGCTACCATACCATGAGTTGACTTTATTAGTCTCCTTAATTCGTTCTATCCTATTCCAAAATTTTCTGTTGATGTCATCTCCGTAACAGGAGAACATAGGGTTATAGAGTTCTCATCTAATCGTTCTGTCCTTAAGTCTTCTGTCCCACCATACCATAAAGAGGCTGGATATGTCACCAGTAATGACGACGCCAATGGCTGCACCCCCCACTTCGGCATATGTTTTGCCATTGAACTTAAACATATGTTCCTTAAGGATTAGTCTTATGCTGGCCTCTTCCGTTTGTGCGATCATTTTCTTTACTTGGTCGTAGTTTTCTGAGGTCCGTATGGCTCTGGTCCACCCGCTTCACATTTCTGTGTGGGTCTTCTAAGCCATTGAAATAATCGAAGGTGGTCTGCCTCTCTCTGGCCTTGTGGAACAGAGGCTGCTAAGGGCGTGTTCATCTAAGTAATCCTTATCCTGTGTAAGTCTAAGTAGGAGCCTCAGCTCATTGGTATCAATCCCACGGAAATCTACGCCATTCTCGTTGATCATCGCTTCACATTTTTCTACAGCAAAATCAGCGTCAATGGATGGGTATAGGGACACCACATCCGTACTACCTATTGTCCAGCCTATCAGGTCCCCAGAGAGGTTGCATTCGTTGATTCTTCTGAGGAGCTGCTTCTTGCTGTCACATATGTCTGACGACATTTCGATTATGGGGGGTACAACAAATAAAGTCAGGATTCTAAAGGATAGATACAGAAAATATAAAGAGGGCCATAGTAAAAAAAAAATGAAAATAATGAGAGTAGTCCTGGTAACGATATTGGAACGCAAAATGAAATTTGTGTATATTACTGTTTTTTAAAGGTTTATTATGTAAAGTATCAATGTTTGTGTGTGTTCTATGCGTATATCCATGTGGTGTGTGGGTGTTGATTTTTATGTATGAGTGAATGTATTTGAATGTGTGTACTGTATATGTGCGTTGAAGTTTATTATGTGTGTGCGTAAAGTATCGGGCAGTGTGTATGTGTATATATATATATGCATATATATAAATACATATGCATATATGTGTATAAGTGGAGGCACGTGGCCCAGTGGTGAGAGTGTTGGACTTACGATCATAATGTCGTGGGTTCAATTCCTCGGCTGCGTGTTGTGTTCTTGAGCAAAACACTTCATTTCACGCTGCTCCAGTATACTCACCTAAAAATGAGTACCAACAATAACTGGGGATTTTAACCCTGCGATGGACTGGCGTACTGTCCAGGGGGGAGTCTTGTACTCTCAGTCGCTTCAAGCCATGAAACCGGGATAAGCACTGACCAAATGTACCTTCTGGCTTAAGACAGACTTTAGACTTTTTTTAGATAGATGTATATATATATATATATGTACACACACACACACACACATATATATATATATATACTCAACAAATTATTGGAGTAAAAATACGATATATTAACAAATGGAAACTATATTTATAAAACCATTTTTATCTCATTATACATATTTCAAGGACACCAAGTTAAATATAATATAGATCAGTTTTATAAATAAATATTGACATACCCTTAAAGAATGCGACCATTTCTGTTGGAAGCTCCCGGATAGTAGGGTTATTAAATTTATTTAGTCTATTATGCAAATTAGTGTCGGATATGTTAAATCACAGTAGATTTAAAATAAACCGTTGGGGTATGGAAAAAGGGAAAGAAAAGAAAGAGAAAAAAGAGAAAAAGGAGAAAAAAGAGAAAAAAGAGCAAACTCTAATAGGAAAATAAGAAAGAGAAAGAGAAAGAGAAAGAAAAGAAAAAAGAAAAAAGAAAAAAGAAAAAAGAAAGAGAAAGAGAAAAATAAAGAGAAAGCCCAAAGTGATAGGTTGTTGTATTAGCGTAACTTTTAAGATGAAGTGAAAAAATAAATATTTATTGGATGAGTTAGGAAGAGTAAATAAGCGTGAATAGAAAATAAATAAATAATAATAACTGGAAAATTTTAACCAGTGTTTAAATATGATTAAATGTTTAGTTTATCAATTAAATTATCAATTAAATTATTGAGATCTATACATTAAAATTGAGATCCATATATTATTAAAACTATATATTATTAAAAAATCTATATATTATTAAAAGAATATATCCATATATATACATACGCACACATATATATATACATATACATATATATATATATATACATACACATACATAGATATACACACAATAAAGGATTTCTTATATTTAAGATATAGGAATTTTTCTAAACTTATAGATTTTTCGGAGAAATCGGAGAAAAAATCGGAGAAAAATCATTTCTATGTAATAGCAAAACAGCGTGAAGGAAATTAGGTTCTTTACTTATATTAAATGTTATAAATGTTAAGATAATAAAGGAAATTTAAGATTATACAAACCTTTTATTATGTAATAGTAAGTTATAATTTTATAAATTTTATAAATTTTATATCTAATAAATCCACCTGTTATGTAGTTGTGACTGTTATTATATAAGTTTGTTTATCATAAACCGTAAGAAATCCTTTATAACAGAGTGCATTCGAATTGTATGTATATATATATATACACAACCCCTACATAGATACACATACAGACATATACACATACCGGTGGACATGCATCATACATATATATATATATATATATATATATATATATATATATATATATATATATATATATATATATATATATATATATATATATATATATAGAGAGAGAGAGAGAGAGAGAGAGAGAGAGAGAGAGAGAGAGAGAGATAAATATAAAGTACATAGTATAATTAAAGTACATAATATATAAAATAAAATAAAAATGAATTATTGTTTTAAATGGAATTACGATTTGGAAATATATTCATACAATTTTAAGCAATATAACTTTAAATCAATATAATTTTTTAAAATGTTCAAAAATATTTTAAGATATCATTTTAAAATAAGAATATGTCTAAAAAATTCAGTATAAAAATGAATTTAAATTTCTTTTATATATAATATAATATTTAACTCTCAGTATGTTTTGACTTAATTGTTATAACCATATGAGAAATTTTCAAAGAAAAAGAAAGAGAAACTTTCAAAAGAGAAACTTTCAAAAATAAGAGAAACTTTCAAAGAAAATATTTTCCCATTTTAAGAGCTTTCAGTATGTTTATCTAGAAAATTTTCTAGGAAATTTTTTTTTTTATAATGAGAGTTTTAAGCAGTCAAATGAAGGAATCTAATTATTTATCGATAGGTTCAATATATTTAATAGAATGAGTTATATATTACATTTTAAATTTATATTTAAACGTTGAATTCAATCTATGTTTGCAACAGCTGAAAAGATTGCTTCTTACGTTCAGGGAATTTTTGCTTTTTAATATAAAGAATATTTCCTCTATACAAAGATCACAAATTTCTGAAGAGGAGTTAAATGGAGTAGCTTTTGAAATAATATTCCAAAGTAACGAATATTTAACGTTCTTTAATTTAAGGTCCCATAATAAGCTAGATAGAGACGTTGAAGATTTTGTGTTTAAATGCGTAAAAGAGCATTTAGGGTTATTAAAACGAGATTTAAAATCTGTGGAAGTAGATCCTACATAATTAAATTAATTTAAATTAGTTTTTACATTACAATTATATACTATATTTTTAGCTAAGCAATTGTTACTTAACGGACAGTTAGATTTATTTCTACAGTTACATATATCAAAATTTAAGTCACTAGAAGCTGTATTATTAAATTGAGCTGTATTACTAAATTGGATATTGCTGGGGTTATTAGTGGTATTTTGGTTAGGTTTTAAATTTCTATTGTTAATTCTATTAATAACAGGTGGATTTATTAGATATAAAATTTATAACTTTCTATTAAATAATATAAGGTTTGTATAATCTTAAATTTCCTTTATTATCTTAACATTTATAACATTAAATGTTTTTACTTTTGGCACAAGGCCAGCAATTATTCCAGTGTATTACTGGTATTTATGTTATCGATCCCGTAAGGATGAAAGGCAAAGTTAAACTCGGCGGGATTTAAACTCAGACTATGAAGGGCCGTAACTCTTTACTGCAAAGCATGGCAGTCCGACCCTCTACCGATACTGCCAATCCACGGCTCTTAACATTTATAACATTTAATATAAGTAAATAACCAAATTTCCTTCAAGCTGTTTTGCTATTACATAGAAATGATTTTTCGCCGATTTTTTCTCCGATTTCTCCGAAAAATCTATAAGTTTAGAAAAATTCCTATATCTTAAACATAAGAAATCCTTTATTGTGTGTATATGTATGTATGTGTATGTATATATATATGTATATGTATATATATATATGTTTGCGATTGTATATATATGGATATATTCTTTTAATAATATATAGATTTTTTAATAATATATAGTTTTAATAATATATAGATCTCAATTTTAATGTATAGATCTCAATAATTTCATTGATAATTTAATTGATAAACTAAACATTTAATCATATTTAAACACTGGTTTAAATTCTCCAGTTATTATTATTTATTTATTTTCTATTCACGCTTATTTACTCTTCCTAACTCATCCAATAAATATTTATTTTTTCACTTCATCTTAAAAGTTACGCTAATACAACAACCTATCACTTAGGGCTTTCTCTTTCTCTTTCTCTTTCTTTTTTCTTTTTTTCTTTTTTCTTCTCTTTCTCTTTATCTTTCTTATTTTCCTCTTAGAGTTTGCTCTTTTTTCTCCTTTTTCTCTTTTTTCTCTTTCTTTTCTTTCCCTTTTTCCATACCCCAACGGCTTATTTTAAATCTACTGTGATTTAAACATATCCGACACTAATTTGCATAATAGACTAAATAAATTTAATAACCCCACTATCCGTGAGCTTCCAACAGAAGTGGTCGCATTCTTTAAGGGTATGTCAATATTTATTTATAAAACTGATCTATATTATATTTTATCTGATGAAAGCACCCCATAATTTAACTTGGTGTCCTTGAAATATGTATAATGAAATAAATATGGTTTTATAAATATAGTTTCCATTTGTTAATATATCGTATATATATATATATATATATATATATATATATATATATATATATATATATATATATATATATATATATATATATATATATATATATATATATATATATATATATATATATATATATATGTGTGTGTGTGTGTGTGTGTGTATGTATGTATGTATATTTATACATATATATATCTATATCAATATAATAATAATAAATATATACATGTGCGTGCGTGTGTGTGTTTGCATATTTGTTTGTCATGTTATTCCTTGAATTTGAACTACATAAATATATCTATCTACATATGAAGTCGCGTAGCTGAGTGTTTAGACAATTGGATTCGCAATCGCGAGGTTGTGATTTCGATACCCGGACTGGGCAAGACTCGTTATTTCACGTTGTTCCTTCTGTTGCGACCGACATATAGTATTAGCAATTAGAAAGACTAATGGAAACATTGTTTCTTTCGTCCGATATGACGAGCTCCACCCCACTCGTTAAGCGAATGAGATCTGGGATTTTGTCGATCAACTGTGGATATATATATATATATATATATATAATGTAGGAGGTGAGTTTTATTGTAGTACAATAAATCAATGCAAATATCGGATAAGTAGCACTCTACAGTTTGTAGGACTGGAGTATAAATAATATAAGATCAAAAGATGGTTAAAAGAGTTCCAAGTATTTTATTATGCGCATTTCAAAATATGTTGATTTAAAACTCCCCTATTCACAAGTGTTTTTTTACCTTCATATCATGTATCCCTATTTTATCTGATGAAAACGCAAATG
>OZ024742.1:242034565-242039565 GCA_964016885.1 Eledone cirrhosa
TCAACATTCTACTGACCAAGATCGCGGATGAACCACAGCACAAAGCGAAGCACAAATAAGAGCAGCAACAATAAACTCCCCTTTAGCATTAGTCGCCAGCCAAGGAAGAGTGGCTATAGAAAGTGTAGCATAAGTGGTGGTGTCCCAGCATCGCCCAGTCCCTCGGCTGGAATACAAGTAAATAAAAAAATATATGAAATAGAAGCAAATTCTGAATACAATTCAAACCCAAAGCAAGTGGAAAATAAAGTAAATCGAGGGATAAAGACATGAAAAAAAGACAGATCCAAAGATGAATAAGCTGAAATACAGAAGAAGTTAAGTGAGATAGATAGATTGAACAAGAATATTTATGATTTTATAGCTAATGAATGACAAAGATACGGTCAGGTTGTATATAATTTGATTGTGAGAGCAACGCGTATATGTTTAAGGATAAATTAACAATGATACTACTGCTAGTTACATCGAAGATACAGCTAAACAATTAACGAAAAATACGTGTGTAATCAAATGAACCAAAAGATAAAGAGACAAAAGAATGATAATTTGATAAACATCTAAGTGTTAACAGTAAATAGAATGAAGAGTAATTTATGGATCATTTTAGAACGCTGTGCTGTTCTTAATTCTGTAATTTAAATTCACAAATCAAACTTCGTTATTCACTAATTACAATCAACTCGCAAACACACACACACGCACAAATACACACACTCACATACACGCACGCACACATACACACACTCACATACACGTACACACATACACACACTCGCACAAACAAACACACACACACATACGCACACACACATATACATATATATAACGAAGGACGTGTGGTAAGTAACAAGATAGACCATAACGCACCAGAGTACTCAATACTTAGGGTAGTAGAGTGGGCCGTCGGGGTGAAACTTTTTCCTATATATATATATATATATATATATATATATATATATATATATATATATATATATATATATATATATATATATAATACAAGGATGAATGGTTACTCCTTCATTACATTTATTGGTTGGTGACGTGCGTTTGCTATTGATCAACTGGAGGTTCGATCTTTATCGATCTGGCCCGACTCTAGAATCAAAAGCTCGGCGGACTTCTGTGGTAGTAATGACCAGATCGATACAGATCGAACTTTGAGCTGATCATTAACGAAACGCGTGTCACCAACCAATAAATGTATTGAAGAGCTAACCATTCGTCCTAGTATTATTATATTACACAAGGGCGGTGGATTGGCAGTATCGGTAGATGGTCAGACGCCATGCTTTGACACATAGAGTTACGGGGTCATTGCCATTCTGAGTTCAAATCGCGCTGAGGTTAACATTGCCTTTCATCCTTACGGGATCGATAAAATAAAGTACCAGTAATGCACTGAGTATTTGGTGGCCTTGTGCCAAATGTAGAAACAATTAAATTACACTTTGTCTAGCTCTACACCTCCATACTGACGTGAACCTAAACATCGAGTGTTCACCTGGGTGAACCTACAGTAACTTCGCATTACACTTCCTGGATATATATTTATATATGTGAGAAAAACCACAAACCCTCTATCTCAACTCTACTTTTGAAAAGCACAAGAACTGCGAAACCGGTAAAGGAACCAAATAAATATATATTTAAAAAAAAAAACTCCAGTTGCATTTTCGATTTCATCTTTTTTTCTTATACTTTCACTCGTGTAGGACACCTATTTTTTTTTTCATTTTGTAATAAGAACCTCACTTTCTAATATATATATATATATATATATATATATATATATATACATATATATATATATATATATATATATATATATATATATATATATATATATATATATATATATATATATATATATATATATATATATTTATATATATTATATATATATATATATATATATATATATATATATATATATATATATATATATATATATATATATATATATATATATATATATATATATACACACACACATATATATATATATATATAAAATAAAGTTAAATAAAAGTCAAATGATTAAAATTTAGCTTCGTTTATTACTGCTATATATATTTCAGTGACAGCCATCTTTGGCTGTTATCTCTTCAGGCAGTTTGAATTAGTATGGTATAGACAAGTACATATGTTGTTTAGGTGTATAATATTGTCAATACTCTGATATGCCCAGTGAATTAGCAACCAAACAAGGAACTGGGCATATCAGAGTATTGACATTATTATACACCTAAACAACATATGTACTTGTCTATACCATACTAATTCAAACTGCCTGAAGAGTTCACAGCCAAAGATGGCTGTCACTGAAATATATATAGCAGTAATAAACGAAGCTAAATTTTAATCATTTGACTTTTATTTAACTTTATTTTACACTACTCCGGAGTAACGAAACCAACCTGCGCACTTCGTCGAGTGCTCCAGCCTGCATACTGCGGTGTTGGTATACAACCAACATAAACTCAATATATATATATATATATATATATATATATATATATATATATATATATATATATATATATATATATCGTGGTCACAAAATCACAAAACACACGAATCCAGTGACAGTCACTTTGTGCTAGATTTGTCTGCTAATTTGAGCATGTATGTGTTTTAATACCTTCACCCCCACCATTCTCTCACACACATACTGTTCACAAGATGGTCAGCATTAAAACAACAATTGTCTATAATTAAATACCTATGTACCTATCTACCTTCTAAGATATCTAGCATCCTGTCTGTCTCTCGGTCTCTCTTACTATTTATATGCCTATATAATTATATATATATATATATATATATATATATATATATATATATATATATAATCTTTCTATCTGTTCTGTCCGTGTATTTATCTATCTATCTATCTATCTATTTCTCTTTCTCTCTCTCTCTCTCTCTCTCTCTCTCTCTCTCTCTCTATATATATATATATATATATATATATATATATATATATATATATATATATATATATATATATCTGGGACCGCTATGGGAACGAAAACGGCCCCCACTTATGCCAACCTAGCCATGGGATTCCTGGAAATAACCCTCTACACTAAAGTACTAAACAAATTTGGAAACACTCTCCACTTACACAGAAAAGAACTGGAAGCTATATCTAGATGACTCCTTCATCCTTTGGCACGAAAACATCCAGAAACGTAAAGAATTTCACACCCTTATTAATGGGCTCAACACGAATATCAATTTTACAATGGAATACAACCATCAACAACTCCCCTTCCGCGATATCCTCATTAAGATCCATAACAAAAAAATAGAAACAGACATATACTACAAGCTCACAGACTCCAAGCAATATCTTCCTTTCAATTCTTGCCACCCTAGACACGTTAAAATTAATATTCCCTACAACTTAGCCAAGAGAATCTGTATTATGGTCTCCAATAAAAACACCTGTTACTTACGGCTACAAGAACTAAAGGACACACTCATAGGCAGGGACTACCCTGCATCACTAATTGACAATGGAATCCAACGTGCCCTAAAACTCAGTACCCAGGACCTTAGACACCCTAAAGTAAATCAACCGAAATTAAAAGCTCTTCCATACATCTCCACACAGAACCCCCTCGACAATGAGGCTTTTGACACCATCCTCCAGAACATCACTGTGTTAAAAAAGGACCATAGAATGAACCAAATCCTTCGAACACACGATATCATAAAGAGGAAAAGACAATCTACGTCAATCAAAAACATCCTAACACATGCCAAAGTACTGCCAACGACAACAACGAAACCCACAGTAAAACAATGCGATAGACCCAACTGTGGCATATGCATCAACCTTATAGAGGGTTCGGAATTCTATTTCAAACAAGGACAACGTTTTATAGTAAAACACAATTTCACATGCGCATCGGAAAACCTAATATATGTATTAACTTGCCCAGGTAATCGAGAACAATACATAGGCCAGACTAAAAACAGGCTCCGCCAACGCATGACTGTCCACAGATACCAGTTCAAAATACGAGAATACAGAAAAATACCACTGAGTGAACACATTGATACTTGTGCCGCCCAAAACATCCCAACTTTAGAATCTTTCTTTATTAACAAATACGGACCCCGTCTAAACAATTCTCCCTAAGATGAACCCACACCATACACACGTCCACATACATACCTACATCAGTATACATCCTACATACATTTCTATCCACATATAAACACAATGACATACATAAACACACATGTTCTATTGTGCAACACAAATATACACAAATTTGCATACTTTTTGATGTTTATAGATATACACGTGCCGACACGCACACTTGTATTGCACATTGATGGGCACACACATATTTGTACACAAGTATCCCATACGGCAGGGCCTAATGGATTCCCCTTGCAGTACGTACAATCTGGACACACTCACACACACCTTGCTGTTATGACAATACTATACATCATTTCACCGCTTTTATTATTGTCCGATTCAGTTCCATTACCACGAACCACGCTGCTACACACACACACACACACACACATATTTGTCTTAATAGACACCTGAATTGTTGACCCTTCAACATGACTGCAACTCTCACACCCCACTGACCCCTATCACAACAATGACCCACTTTACTACACACACAAGAATTTTTGCAACACGAATTGGCGCGAAATCTATAGTGTTTTTTCACGTGACATTCAACAACCAACTAAATCTTAATACCTCTAGAGCCACTTTTTTCACATAAAACAGGAAGAATTTCCCAAACTGATCAGATTAGTGCAAAAATGACGAGCGCTCTATCTCAAAATTATTTTTGAAAAGCATTAGAAATGCGCAACGGGTAAAAACTTAAAACTAAAACTGAATACTAACCAATACTTATTATTAATTTATACTTATTCCTAATTAAACTATTTTTCACTGGGAAAAATCTGTCACCATTTTCTTTTCCTTTTTACTAGTATATCACAACTATATA
>OZ024742.1:242042065-242049565 GCA_964016885.1 Eledone cirrhosa
TACTTTCTGATAATTATTATTTTATTTAACTTTTAATCAGATATTGAACTTGAAAAATTCACGATTACTATCATGTGCCTGCCCAATGCTTTCATGAACCCTAAAATTCCTATCATATATGATCAAAGGTATTTATCAAGATATATCATTGTTTCTGGCAAACCATTTTTGTTGTACTGAAATCATTTGCTATAAAGTCTAGCATGGTATGGACTCTTAACACCTGAATGCGTCGTGGGGTCTCCATATTGATATATTACATTTCTTAGGCCACTTTAAACTTAGGCCTAAGTACAAAAAACGTCTTCCAGAGAAGGAGAGAAAGGAAGCGAGAAATAGATATAGAATCAACTCCAGACTGGTATTTTTTTATCAACACCGAACGGATGGAAAGGTAACATTGACCTCGGCCGGATTTGAACTGAGAGAGCAGGAACGAATATTGCAAAGCACTCTATCGCAGGCATGTCAAACTGAGCCCCCCCCCCCGGGTCACATATGTGTTGTCTGAGGGCCAGTCACAACAACTAATTGCGGACATTACAACACATTTTTTATTTTATATTACAAAAATAAAACATACTCACGCTGTAATAAAAACCTTTGTGCGGGCCGCAGGTGTGCTTGTAAAGGGCCGCATGTTTGACATGCCTGCTCTATCGGACGTTCTAACGACTCTGCCTATGAGCCACCATGCGTAGAGTATGTTTTTCTCTATTTTTCATTCGCTGCCTGTATTTTCTAAATAACAACTCTTAAAAAAGTAACTGCATCAAATATATAAAGTTATCTCATGAATTTCTTATAAACATTTTTTTATGAATGTGTATATGCTGCAAAAGTCATTTTTATTTATTTTTTTTTTTTTTACAGTTTATGTATTCACGATTTTTTATGCAATGAAAAGTATGACAGAAAATAGATATAATTTCTTAAATATTTAATGATGCGTAAAAGTCTTTAGGATATTATTGACTCAATGTATATTTTTATGATTTTTACTGCACATTATAATTAAGAAAGTATAAATGAAGCAAATTAAATTATAGCAGTAGGACTCTATCGAATATTCTATTAATTATACCCGCAGTGTTTATTCGTAGCTCTTTCTGCTTCTCATATGGGTTATTTCAGAATCTGATACCTTGTAATAATTAAGTTGAGAGAGTTTAGAAACGAAAGTCTGTGAATCAGGATATCCCATCGCCCAATACTAATCTCTTATAATAATCGCTTACAATCAAGATATTTGATTTATTAAAACCCTTATCCTATTAACAGTTACTCGATCGAAAATAATGAAGCTAATTTACTGTATGAAATAAAACAATATGTATATATGGAGAGAGGGAGAGAGAAAACGAGAGAGAAAGTGAGAAGGCGAGAAATAGTACAGAGAGCGAGAGAGGGGGAGAGGGAGAGAGAGAGAGATAGATAGATAGATAGAGAGAGAGAGAGAGAGAGAGAGAGAGAGAGAGAGAGAGAGAGAGAGAGAGAGAGAGAGAGAGTGCCTGAGAGAGATATAGAGAGATCGCCATTATGAAAACAAAAGCAACAAAAAAATACGATCTGTGGAAAGTCAAAAATCACATTTTTCCTCAATTACTTTATTTGATAATTTCTGATTAACTATCTACTCCACCATAGCACGAACGCAAACACATATATTATGCCTGTGTATGAATATGTGTATATTTCAGGCACGTGCGTTTTGGTGAATATTTTTCCCACCTTATATATCTACAATTCTGATTTCTATATGTGCTTCATTATATTAGCTTCGGAGTTTTTCATCGTAATTATATGTAGGATAATGCAATATATGTTGAGATGGTTCGGTGATTCTAGCTATTTTGAAAGCTTAATGTGTTTTTTGTTGGTGGAAGGAGTTATTGATACGATGCTTGAATGTTTACTGATACACACACATACACACACAAACGCAAAAGACAAAATCAACATTAAAGATCTTTAGCGTATTCAATGAGGCAGATGACAAACACACACGTATATATATATATATATATATATATATATATAGGAAAAAGTATGACCCCGACGGCAGAGCTCAAGCCGTTTCGACGGCTATTTCTGGACTCCAGAAATAGTCGTCGAAACGGCTTGAGCTCTGCCGTCGGGGTCATACTTTTTCCTATTTCCCACTCTACTACCCTAAGTATTGAGTACTCTGGTGCGTTATGGTCCATCTGGTTCCTTACCACATTTCCTTTGTTATATATATATATATATATATATATATATGTGTGTGTGTGTGTGTGTGTGTGTGTGTGTGTGTGTGTGTGTGTGTGTGTGTGTGTGTGTGTGTGTGTTATATAACAAAGAAAGTGTGGTAAAAAACCAGGTGGACCATAACGCACCAGAGTACACAATACTTAGGGTAGTAGAGTGGTTAATGGGAAAAGAGTCAGGACCCCAAAACGGCCGGAGCTCAGCCGACGGGGTCCTGACTCTTTTCTATATGTATATATATATATATATATATAGTGGTAGAAGACTGGAAGGTAATATCCGTAGTGGTAGATCACTCAGTCCATGGGACGAGTTAGGTAGAAGTGGTTACACAACAGTTAGTTCACCATACCGAGAACAATTGTTTCACCTTAGCGGATCCTCAGCTCGTAACGGACATGTCCATGTCCATTACTAGCTGAGGATCCGCTAAGGTAAAACAATTGTCCTCGGTATGGTGAACTAACTGTTGTGTAACCACTTCTATATATATATAATATATATATATATATATATATATATATATATATATATATATATATACGGTGCCCCAGCATGGCCTCAGCCGGATGGCTGAAACAGGTAAAAGAGTAAAAGATATATATATATATATATATATATATATATATATATATATATATATATATATATATATATTAAATGGTAGCGTGATTATTTAGGGAGATTTTGACAACCGTTTCTAACATCTCAAGAGACACATAAAGGTCCTGGTACACTGTTGCTATTCTTAAGATCAATTGATTCCTTGAGGCTGGTTTGCAATCAAACAGACAGGAATGAGAACGAAGATGCAACATGAAAACAGAAACATCATCAGAAATTTTAGCTATGATATCACAGATGCTAACACCATCACTTATAAACCCAGCCTCACCATCTATCGCTACACATCATGTAAATTCACCATCACTTTTACAATGGGCATTATCGCTAATAATACCATTCTGTATTATCATCAACGTCAGCTATATCATCATTGCACCAAAACCTATATAATCATCATAACCTCTAATGTCATCATTACATCTACTATTATAATCAGCATCACCTTTGCCATCCCCACCAATAACTCTAATATCGTCATCAGCTATACCACCAACATCAACAATTCCATGAAAATAAACAATAACATTCTCATCTGTACATTCACTATCCCTTAGCACCATCACAAACATCATCATCACGCAGACCACCATCATTAACTCTAACGACATCAACAATACAGTTATTACCTTTTCAATGAGCATCAGT
This sequence comes from Eledone cirrhosa, assembly GCA_964016885.1. Lineage (NCBI taxonomy): Eukaryota > Metazoa > Mollusca > Cephalopoda > Octopoda > Eledonidae > Eledone > Eledone cirrhosa. The sequence continues at coordinate 242,045,588 of OZ024742.1, forward strand.
TTTACTGTGAACATTAACATCGCAATCAATTCTACCAACACCATTATCTGTACAATTATCATCAGCTTCATTACCAACCTTAGTTTTATCATTACCATTACCTCATCAATCACCATTACGCCTATCATCACTATCAGATATAGCAACGTCATTTCTACCATGACTAACACCATGTTCTGTAGCATGACCAACGACTTTACCATCACCAACACCAATAACACGTCAAATATTACTTTTATTATTACTTTTAACGCTACTAGTATTATTGCCATTACATTTAACTTCACTCTGGACAACATTACTACTATTGCATTTTATCATATCCTCTTTTCAAATATATTTACCATCACTATCACTTATTAATTTTTACATCACCGTCAGTTTTAACACCTGCAACACCAACTTATGTTTACGAAATCATTTATTTATATAAACAAAATAATGGCGAGAATAAGATATACTTGTCTTTCAACATGGATATTTTCACTATTCTCTATTTAGATTTAAACTTATGAGATATACAGCGTATTTATTAATATTCTAATATCTACATTGCATGGTAATAGAATATCAATAGAACATTAAAGTAGAGTTGAGGGATTGAAATCAACAATATTCGTTATTTTATTCTTTAACTGTTTTCAGACTTCGGCCATGTTGCGCCACAGCTTTGAAGTGAATCAGTCGATTAAATCGACGGCAGCACTTATTACTTCTTTGTTTAACGAACATTTTATCAATCTCTATTTGACAAAACACTAAGTTACGGGACATCTTATTCCAGAAAGTTACTCACTAGTTTAACCAATTCAGATTGTGAAATAAAATATTTAGATTCTTCTAATACGTTTGTGAGAAATAGTAACGTTTCCACATAAGATCTAAGAGTTCATTCTCTAATTCCTTTGAAGTCGATTAAGCGTATCTCATGAAAAATAATTCGTGTAATAACTAAATCTTTCGGATTATGCAGAGAGTCGATACGATAGTTTTATCCATGTATAAATACATCAGGGAGGAAACAGTAACTGCGAAATTGTGTATACACATTTTACACGTTGGGAATATAGACATGTAAACATCTCCAATGCTTGACGTGCTTCTCTGTGAATTGGAAAATGAATAACCTTTTTGTATTCTCACCATAAGAAAAGTATGTCATCCAAACTACATGAACGGAATGCGTAACTGTTGGGTCCATATACGCTATCATTTATCGTTGTATCCTGAAATATATAAGTCAGGTGTCTTTTTAGATATTATTTTAAGTCATTTGTACTGGATTGGCAGTATCGGTAGAGCGTCAGGCCCAATGCTTTGCAGCATAGAGTTATGGCCCTTTGGGTTCTGAGTTCAAATGCCGCCGAGGTAACTTTGCTTTTCATGCTTATGGGGTCGATAACATAAAGCACCAGTAATGTACTGGAGTAACTGCTGACCTTGTGCCAAAAGTAGAAACAATTATTTTAAATTATTTGCTATATAACAATTGTATTCGTACACACCTTATCATACACACACATCCAGAAACTATTCAAATTTTTTTCATTTAAACTTCTGCCCCTCAAATGTATGAAACATATCGCTTAATTAAATCTGATTAAACTGCCTTAACTGGAAATAATTTCAATGGTGTTTCTTTCAGCGTCAGTTATATTGACACTTACTCTTTATCAACATAAGATGAAGTGTTCTGTTCCCGAACACGCCGCTTTACACAAGTATACATACGCACATGTACAAACATATGGACAGATGTACGTACAGGCATACAAGCGAAACAATTTTAGGGATAATTAGTCTGTCTTGTGTATTCTTTACTTGCTATTAAAATAGCACCAGACTAATATTAAACTAAAATAATTTCAGGAATACACGAGGTAAAATGTTAATTTTATTTCATAATTAGAACGTATTTATTAGTAATGCTCTAATTATTTCAGTTGAATATTTATATAACCATTAGTCATGTTCAAAATACTTTTATATACAACTTATTGTTAGATTAAAGATTTTCCTTCTACATTGCATTATAGATATATTTTGCTTTAACCAACTCCTTACCTAGCCGTCATGACGACAGTGATAATCTTTGCTAGATACTTTTAATTACGTTGTATGATGTGTTTTCATTGCAGGAGGTTTTTTTCACTGGTGTTTTTTCATATCTGGTGCCATTACGTCTGTGCTAGTTTCTAGAAACAGGCGCGCTGCTACTTCACGTCATATGTCGGTCGAAAGAATGCTGATCCTACAATGGACGACTGTTTAGAAATGGGGCGAGAAATAGTGAAGCTGATCATTCATTGGCTTAGATTCCATGTTGGATTGAATTGACCTGCAATCTCCTCTTGCAGCTTCAATTTCATTTTCACTTTCACGCTATCTATTCTACTAATTCTTCTTACTCTTTCATATTTAAAAAAAAAATCAGAAACGCTTTAAATATATAACTATACAAGTGTATGTTTGAGTACGTATAATGTCTATGTTTGTATTGATGAGAAAGGTGTTAAAAGATAGGTTGTAAAGTAATGAATATATTGTTCACGTTGCCATTTCTTTGAATTTTCAGTTTATATATAAGTATATAGCCAGATAGAATATGAACAAACGGTCAGTTAACTCTACAAATAGATATTACAAGTGGAGGACGAATACAGAAATATTTGTAAAATATAGCAAAACATAGGCAAGATTTTCTATAATAGTTATAGCTCAACAGTGGAAGGTGTAATCAATAAGTAGGTATACAATGCCACTGCCGCCAAACAAAATCATACACAATGTATGACAGTCAGCATTACCATTCATTATATGGATCATAGGTTTAACTGATAAATACATATGTATATATATATATATATATATATATATATATATATATATATATATATATATATATATATATATATATATATATATATATATATAAATATATATATATATACACACACATATATATATATATATATATATATATATATATATATATATATATATATATATATATATATATATATCATACAGTTGATTAGCTATGAACACTCCCACGTGAGTAGAATCAACCAATGAATGACCTTAGAAGCATGGTCCCAAATTCCATTCTTCAACTTACTGTACTTTAATCAAATGCATACTTTTGTTTTGAATCAGCTGGTGGTATACACACACACACGCACACACATACACATATTTATACACACACATACACATATTTATACACACACACATATATATATATAGTTAGGGAAGCAGAAAATTGCTTTTTGTGATCCAGTTCGTGGTTAAGGAAGCCAGTTTCATGGATGGTTGAAAATTTGGACTGTGAACAACAATTATAATTGAGTGACTGTTATTTGCAGTATAGCAATATAAGGTTGCACTTACCAATGAAACGGTCGTAAATACCTGGATAAAATTCTTCTCTTAATGCTTACCTGTGTTTTCTCTTTTGTACTATATATATATATTTATATAGAAATGGCTTCTACAGGACTAGAACTGTTTCATTCGGAGGAAATCATCAGAAAGCCGACTGTCAATGTAAATTTATGTTATTTCTACATTTTGTCATGGTAAGGGAAGGATAGTGGTTGGGGGGGGGGGGGGGGTAGAGGTCATGATGGGATTAAAGGATGGGGATTCTTAGAAAAAACAAAGTTTATTTAGAGACAGAAGTTTAATAGCAGGTTGCAATTGAAATAAACACCTTATTATATAGTACAATTTCCCACTCTGGAATAGAACATCCGAAGCAATCTCATGGTTCCAAGAACTGCCTGACAAACACAACACCCGTTTCCTGCAATTTCTGAGTCCCTGCTGAAGGATGCAATTGCTTTCGCAAGAAACCTAACCACCATAACCGACGCCGAGCAGGATGTGATCCTCCATGCACGTAAGACCTTTTTGTACCATAACAAGTCCTACTGGACAACAAATCGGAGACTCCCTTCGATGTCAGCATGGGTGCTA
>OZ024742.1:242054565-242059565 GCA_964016885.1 Eledone cirrhosa
CAACAATTCAAAATATCAGTTCAAAATTGACCAATGAAAACACAAAGGGTTAAAAGCAGTTCGGTGTGTGTATATACATGTAAAATCCTTACACATATTTTACAAAAATGTGTGTATAATTTGTATACGCATACTAAAAAGATGGATGCAAACACAAAATTTCAAGGTTAATATCTCTGTAAGCTTAAATGCGCTGATAAGATGCGCATTGATACTTATGGAGTCAAGCATATAAATATATTTTTTCATACTCACACATATCAGTATAATCACACATACATGCGCGTATATGCATAAATATACACATAACCACGAACATACAAACACACATACACCCCCACTCACATTTATATATGTGGATATAAAATCATAAGCACATAGAAATTAAATCACTCACATAAAACACTGGCACACACATTTCAAGATCAAGATACAGAAATTAGGTGGGAGGGGGGGGAAGGGTCAGTATTCAATTGTCTGAGCAGACTGCCTAATATAAATGTATCTATAAATTAAGAAAAATAAAAAAATATATATATATATACACACACACACGCGCAACACATACACACATACACATATATATAAAAAAAATAGATAATAAAGATATATATCCATATATATATATATACACACACCCACATATATATATATATATATATATATATATATATATATATACATATATATACATATACATACACATACATCTAAATATACATACACATACATACACACATACATGTACATACATGTACATACACATACGCACATCGATATACATATATATATATACATATATATACATATATATATACACTCACATAGACATATAGATACATACACACACAACTTACATACACACGTATATATATATAAATAGATGTACCTTCATACATAGAATTAGATATATAATCATACATACATATGCACCTACTTATACTCATATATATAAATACATACGCTTCCATGTATGTGTATATACATAAAAAACAATACAACCTCACCAAACTCAGACATACAAATAAAAATAATAATAAAAAGGCATATGTATATACATACACACACGCATTAATAGAGATATATATATATACATATTTCTGTATCTTGATCTTGAAATGTGTGTGCCAGTGTTTTATGTGAGTGATTTAATTTCTATGTGCTTATGATTTTATATCCACATATATAAATGTGAGTGGGGGTGTATGTGTGTTTGTATGTTCGTGGTTATGTGTATATTTATGCATATACGCGCATGTATGTGTGATTATACTGATATGTGTGAGTATGAAAAAATATATTTATATGCTTGACTCCATAAGTATCAATGCGCATCTTATCAGCGCATTTAAGCTTACAGAGATATTAACCTTGAAATTTTGTGTTTGCATCCATCTTTTTAGTATGCGTATACAAATTATACACACATTTTTGTAAAATATGTGTAAGGATTTTACATGTATATACACACACCGAACTGCTTTTAACCCTTTGTGTTTTCATTGGTCAATTTTGAACTGATATTTTGAATTGTTGTTATTATCAATAAATATACTTCATTATTTCTGAAGACGGCGTATATATGTGTTAGGTATGTATATTTAATCTTGATAATTTGTATAATTTTGTATAATTTTGTACATAGATCTGTTGAATATGCATACCAATTATAACACATATATACCCTAGAAACGATCGTTAAATAATGAACTTTTTTTGTTTAATATAAGGAATTGTTTATTCATTATTTGTTTAATATTTTATTTTATATATATATATATATATATATATATATATATATATATATACGAGTAGAAGGTTAGTAAAATTGAAGTTATGGCAGTCGGCAAATGTCAGGGAAGTAAGAATTCGGATTTGCACGAAGCACTCAATGAGAATTTATCGATACATCGATATGTTACATCTCAGTGTAAGAAACATACGTTAAAGAGCATGACACATTGAAAATTGTGGTTAGGGGACATAAATGTGGTTAGGCGACTTTATTTCATGCTGCTCCTTCTACCTGGAGTTGCGACCGATAAATAGTATTAGCAATTGAAAGACAGTGGAAACATTGTTTCCTTGGTCCGATTTATATATCGGTCGCAACTCCAGGTAGAAGGAGCAACGTGAAATAAAGTGTCTTGCTCAAGGACATAATGCAATGCCTCGTCCAGGAACCGAACTCACAACCTCACGAAACTAATTCTCTAACTACTCAGCCACGTGCATTCACAATATATATGTGTGTGTGTGTGTATATGCATGTATCTATGTATATATATGTGTGTATTTGTGCATGCCTCTGTATATGTATATATATATATATATATATATGTATATATATATATATATATATATATATATATATATATATATATATATATATAAATTAAAAAGTGATTTGTCTCTAATAATTAGACAACTGAATGAATGGATAAAATATCACCCAGAGAAGCATATATAAGTATATTTGAAACGGCAGGAGCTCAACCGTTGGGGTCCCAACTCCTTCATATAACCTCATCCTACTACCCCAAGTGTCGATTACTCCGGTGAGTAATGGTCTAACTGGTTTTTAATGCATCCTTTACATACATTTACACACACTCACACACACACACACACACACACACACATACACACACACACACACACACACAGATATATATATATATATGGGAAAATGTTCAAGACCCCGACGGCAGAGCTCAAGCCATTTCGACGCCTATTTCTGGACAAAAATAGCCGTCGAAACGGCTTGAGCTCTGCCGTAGGTGTCTTGAACATTTTCCTATTACCGACTCTACTACCCTAAGTATTGAGTACGCTGGTGCGGTGCGTTATGGTCCACCTGTTTCCCTACCACACTTCGTTTTATATATATATATATATATATATATATATATATATATATATATATATAATTATGTTTAGACAACAGAACGTCGTGTGAAGAAGATAAAGGCGCCCTGTCGAATTTATGACAGCATTTAATTAGCTCAACGCTTGAAAGCAGAGCCGTTATATGAAACAAAAACAAAGCGCTTACATTTTAATCTTTATTTTCTGTCAGTGTTTCGTCCTTGCATAATTGCAGGACTCATCAGAGCGTTATAAAGAGGAATTAGATCAATAGTATAATCTCTACCGACCCATATCACAAGAACGATCCATATGTAGCATAGAGGACTAAGAAGAGTGAGTGGGGTGCTTGGACGACGCGTCACCGCTAGAAGCCGATACATATGAGATCAAAATCAGTTACAATAATTAAAGATAAGGAAAAATAAGGAAAAATAAAAGATAAGGAAATTAAAGATAAGAGATAAAATGTAAAGGGTAGAGTCTAGAAGTAAGTATAAAATAAAGATAACATTAAAGTGATGATAATATAAGAAAAAAAAAATAAATAAAAATAATAAAAATAAAAATGAGAATAAAATATGAGAATAAAAAATAGGAGGTGATAAAAATAAAGATAACAATAAAAATGAAACATAAAAGATAACACATTATATAAGCAATGCTAATAAATGCAAGTAAATGTGGTTGTAGACAGTAAAGGATTTCAGAGGTGACAGTTTAAGAATAATATCAACCAAAGTGAATGATGTAGGCAGAGTCAGATATAGCGGGAGCCAGATAAAGCGATCATATAGAGGAATTCCATGTATCCATCACAGTATGGCAACAAGTGTTATAGGTGGCGTTCAAATGCAATTTATCTGTGTGGTTCACAGAACATGTAGGTCGCTAAAGCAAAGCGTAGTGGAAGCAGGTGAAAACAATCATCATAGATATCAGTAGAATATAATGTTTGCTTGTGTGTGTGTTCAAATCTACATAGACCTACGTACACACGCACACGCATGTATATATATATATATATACATACACGTATCTACGTGTTCCATTCGTCCGTGTTACCCCTTACGATTACAATACCATCCACTCCAGTCTCATGTTGGGATCAATACCTCCGCATCATAGCTGTGGTGTTGGGAATCCATGAAATCCTAAGTTTCCCAGCATACCACGTGGTGTAACGAATGACTTAAATTATCCAAGTCATATAAGACTCTTCTTAGTCCTCTGTACTACATATGGATCGTTCTTGTGATATGGGTCGGTAGAGTTTATACTATTGATCTAATTCCTCTTTATAACGCTCTGATGAAACCTGCAATTATGCAAGGACGAAACACTGTCAGCAAATAAAGATTAATTGATAATGTAAGCGGTCTTTGTTTTTGTTTCATATATATATAATTATATTTATATATATATATATATATATATATATATATATATATATATATATATATATATATATATATATATATATATATATATATATATATATATATATATATACATATATATATATATTTATATATATATATATATATATATATTTATATATATATATATATATACATATATATATATATATATATATATATATACATATATATATATATATATATATATATATTATTATTACTATATATATATATATACAATATATATATATATATATATATATATATATATATATATATATATATATATATATATATATATATTATTATTATTACTATATATATATATATATATATATATATATATATTGTTATACTTTGGGAGGGTCACCTTGTGAATAAGAAACACACGCGCAAGTTGCTTTCACTCCAATTTATTATAAATTAAAAAAAATTCTTCTTCTTCGTAAAAAATTCTTATAAGTTTCCGGTTGGTTGGTTGGTTGGTTCCGCAACCGGACGGTTGTTCATATATTGTCAAAGTTCTTTCGTCACATATTCTATGACTTCTTCAGTGACCGGGGAATCTTTTCTTTGTTTTTTGCCTCTCCTTTGTTCTGTCCTACGCCATCTTGTTTTTGTGTGTTTTGTGTGCTTAGTTTGCGGGTGTCTGTGTGTGTTTTTATTTGTTTATTTATTTGTTTATTTACATGTTACTGGTTGGTTGTTTGT
>OZ024742.1:242064565-242067065 GCA_964016885.1 Eledone cirrhosa
GAAGAAGAAGAAGAAGAAGAAGTGTTAATGCTATAATTGTTCCTACTTTTGGCACCAATTGAAGTGTTAATGCTATAATGCTATTAAAAATGTTAATGTAATCAATCGATTTTCCGTTTCCTTAAACTTTGATAATATACCCGCAAAGGCGACTTTAAGGAAAGTGATATTTTTATGGTTCTATTTCACTTATAATAATTTTTATTACTTGTGTTATTTAAATGTAAACTCGAATGCATTCGTTTCCATCGCAATTATCAATTCTTACATTCTTTCAATTAAACAAACTAGATAAGTTATTTTATCATTTCCTAGATGTGTCCTATCATCAAACCCATGATATCCCCGAACTATCATTACAAATTCATCAGGATCTGTAACATAACGAAATAAAGAAGCGTCCAGTGATGCACTGTTTTGTGTTTTTCAGTATATATTTCAAAGAACTCTTAACATGTCCGCATTGGATCCAGAAGATGCTAATCAAAACGAAACAAACTTTATAGCTGTAAATTTTAAGATTATACTCCAATTTAAAAATAAAATGTTAAGCACCAACCTTTCTTTTGATAATTTGTCAGAGAATTCTTGATACTTAAATACAGTGATCTTTTCCCTGGGAATGCTAGGGGAAAACAAAGGAAACTGGCAAATATTTTAAGTAGGAAGCAACATATCAGAATATTTAGTTATATATGCTTAGACCGAATGTTGTAATGGAATGAACTCCCCTCAAGGCGAAAGATTAAGTTTACCACCACAATCTAAATGTATAGTGATATAGAGAAGCCGTAAACGAATATTCAATATGTAATTCAATAATGTACAAATTAACGCTGCTATTCTTAGTGAACTAAAAACGTGCAAGTCATTCACAGGTAAAATGATTGAAGAATACAGTAACTCACTTCTTTGAATTGGAATTTACTCAATGTTGTCCTAGACTTTAAAAAACAGAGCGTGATACTACAAAACGAAATTTCTGGTATCAAACTGTTTGTCAAATGATCTACATTATAGCCGTACGTTATTTCTTCTGCATATTCATGTCTCTAACTCCAAATGGTATGTTACATTAGTATTAGTTTAAAATAGTTTATACGGTTGTTGTTGTATGCTATCCAGCATGTATAGTGTATTGTGACACACTTTCCTTTATATTATTTATATATATGAGCATTTGGATTATATAGGTACTGGTAGCTACCTGAGAGTATTTTCAACAAAGTCTTTCTTCTGAACAATCTAGTGAAATATCAATTTATATCATTGGTACAAGATGTATAATTATAAAAGTAAGCGATTACATGATGTCGATGTTTTCTTAAAAGCATTAGTGACGCTATCGAAATTAAAAGGCTCAATAACACAATAGATTCTAGCTTGCTGCAATAACCTTTTACAATTTTTCTATTTTACCGTGAACACCAGTCTTAGAACGAAATTCATGTTTTACCTCGTTATATTAACAGAAGAAAAGGGAATTGGTCCCATTCATGTTGTTCTCTATGAAATTAGGTACATGTGTTGCATAGTGATCTTCACATAAATTATTGTAACACATAATTGTAAATCAATTTAAAAATCTAATTGCAACTTCCCCAAGAAGTTTTAGATACTTGCTCTAGCTACACTGTTAACAGCGAATATAAATGATACATTTTGTAGAATGAAATTATATTTGACTTGGTCGTTACTTAAATGTAAAGATATTTTTTGCTGTTTTCTATACTTACATCTTAGTTGATTGTCTATAGGCAAGTTTTACTTGTTCTGAAAGTGTGTATAACTAATGAATTGGATGCCAAGTGTATATAACATAATAAAAAAAAGCAAAACTGTGAGATAAAATTATCTTCGCTAATCACAAAAGACTTGGATAATTGTTTGACTATATCATATAGTGTTTTATAAACGATTTCATGGATTACAGGCTGAAAGTTCACATTTTCATATTAGTTAGACTACGACAAACTTACCTCTTATATACAGCTATCCTGTCACGTGACTTGAATCTATTATCAAACACCAAACCCATACACAAATGCATATAGACACAGACAAACATATATATCTATATATAATAATAATAATAATAATAATAACAACAACAACAACAAAAACAATAATAATAATAATAATAATAATTGTTTCTACTTTAGGCACAAGGCCAGAAAAATACCCAGTGCATTACTGGTACTTTATTTTATCGACCCCGTAAGGATGAAAGGCAAAGTCAACCTTGGCGGGATTTGAACTCAGATCGTAAAGGGACGTAACTATGCTGGAAAGCATGGCGTCCGACCCTCTACTGATACTGCCAATCCACCAATAATAATGAACATCAAGCCGTTACCTGTAGCCTCAAATATTCCTGACGCATCGGAGGGTTCCTTCTGTTCATAGCAAGCATGAATTTTGAAGGAGGCTGGACTAATAGTCTTAAACCATCCTTGAAAACTCTTCCAGATAATACCTAGTGCTCCTATGACAATCTTGT
>OZ024742.1:242069565-242079565 GCA_964016885.1 Eledone cirrhosa
TCAGTTTCGGAAGAGTCGGGAACAATCAGCCGATTATGTAAATATTATAAATTACAGTCGATTATAAGTAGTTATTTTAAGTATTATAAATGAAGGTGTGTGGCTGAGTGGTTACAGAATTAGATTCGCAATCGTAAGGTTGTGAGTTTGATTCCTGGACCGGGCGATGCGTTATGTCCTTGAGCAAGACACTTTATTTCATGTTGCTCCTTCTACCCGGAGTTGCGAGGGATAGATGGTATTAGCAATTAGAAAGACCAACGGAAACCTTGTTTCCTATATCCGATTTGACGAAAGTTGATCGACTGTCGATAATAAGTAGTTAGTCATTATGCAGATGACATCCCAACAAATTGTCTTTCAAATACTACAAAGATATAGAAACAATCGTGAAATAAAAGAATGTTCTCCGGATTACCATAACATTAGTATTTCATACAGTATAGTTTGAGATCTATATGTAATGTAAAATGATTTATGATTATTAAAATATCATTAGACCTAAAAGCCGAGGTAAATAATGACAAAACTTAACTCTAGTTTATATGGAAAAAAAATTGGATGTTATGATACTCCAGTGCGTTATACAACACCATTTAAATTATTGTATACAACACCATTTAAATTAAGGCAGAGTACATTGTACTTGCAATTCTATTATCGGAGATTTTCTGAGGTAGGATATATACTGACGTATTATCCACAAAGTGTATCAAGCATTGTGAAGTATAATACACAGACAAAACATTTCTATCTTTTGATGTGATATTGTCTACAAATTCCTGGAATAGTTACAGCATGACAGAATTTCTATTGTATGCTTACACCTTAGTGCCGCCCTCAGGTAATGTGGCGGATATTTATTTCTGAGCAATTGAAAAATTAGATGGTATGGTAGACCTCGCATTTGTTAGCAAGCATTGGCGAAGATGATGTTTGTTTGATGTTGCTGGCATAGTTCCTGGAGAATGATGAGGCTTAAATATTCGGAAAGGAATTCCTCTGCGCAGAAAGTGCAAAATTACTAAAACTGTTTTGTTGAGAACATACCAAGTAAATGATCTCTCGGTGATCTGATAGATACATGAATTGAAGACAAACTTCTATAATTTTAGAATCAAATAAAGGGTTTGATTCAAAAGCCTGTATATATGACTAGTGTATGTATATGTAGTATATTTACTATTATCGATGTTGAATAGACTGATTGGAGCATTAAGGGTCTTGTTTACGTATATATATATATATATATATATATATATATATATATATATATATATATATATATATAGTAATAATAATAAATTTGAAGACGAAAATCTAAACGTTTTTTGAAATATTCACTTCTGCGTTCACAGATTGACTTTGTTAGTTTCAGAAGATCCCGTTAAGGGTGAAAGCAGCGATTCTTTGCTTAAACTTTAATCTGTTATTTTAATAAATATATATATATGTGTATATATATATATGTGGCTACGGGAGCCACAAATCTTGGTTTAGTCATACTTTGGTCCAAAGCAGGTTGGTATATAATCTGTAGCTCAAATAATGATGGGTATGAAGCTGAAGGTGTATCTTGGATATTGGATCTGAAAACTCCTCATCAATAGTCCGTAGATGTCCTCCTTCTGTATTTTTCTTACAACTTTGACATCAAGTGGGCAGCTGATCTCTAGAACAGAACACGTTTTCAATGTGTGGTCCCAAACAACAATATCAGGCTGATTGTGCTATAATTTGGTGGCAGTTTTTATCATCAGGTTCCACCAGTATTCCTTTGTGCTATCTATCTCAACATATTCCTTCTCATTTGTTTTTAATTTTGCTTTCCTTAGTGCGTGCCAGATGGTTCTAGCTATCACATCGTTTCTCATAAGGAGGTATTAACGAGATGACATTCTTTCACAGTTGGCAACATCTTCGATCTTTGTTTTACATAGCCTACATTTATTGTCGACTGATGGCCTTCTTTTTCTGTATGTATGCATGTATGTATGTATGTATGTATGTATGTATGTATGTATGTATGTATGTATGTATGTATGTATGTATGTATGTATGTTCTGGTTTCATAATTTTATGATTTTTTACCGATAGAGAGAGAGTCGTTCCCTAACATAGACACAAGACTGTTTCATTGGAATTTAGACACCAACTAGGTTAATATACATGCATGTCTGCATGAGTGTATGTTTGTGGATGTTGATGTTTTGAATTATATGTGTGCATGTGCATATATTTTGTATCTGCACATGTATATATGCAGTTATTACATGCAGCATTTTTGGAATGTTTTACATATTTTAAAATTATTTTTACTCTTCCATAATTGATTGTACTTGTAATATCCTAACTATGTATGTATATATGTATGTATGTTTCTATGTATTATGTGCATATATATATGTATGCATACATATGGTATATGCATGTATATATATATATATATATATATATATATATATATATATATGCAAAAGTTTTATTTAAAATTGTTGGGTTACAACGAGTAAATATTTTATAACTGATATAAAAGCACTCAACAGTTTACGATATTAAACAAATGGAGTAGGTTTACGATATTAAACAAATGGAAACTATATTTATAAAACCATATTTATTTCGTTATATATATTTCTGGGATATCATATTAAAAATATGGTATGCCTTCCACAGACAAAATACAATACATAAGCTGTTTTATAAATAATTTTGACATACCTTATAATAATGCAACTTCCATTTAAAAAATCAATTTTTTAAATGGAAGTTGCATTATTATAAGGTATGTCAAAATTATTTATAAAACAGCTTATGTATTGTATTTTGTCTGTGGAAGGCATACCATATTTTTAATATGATATCCCAGAAATATATATAACGAAATAAATATGGTTTTATAAATATAGTTTCCATTTGTTTAATATCGTATATATATATATATATATATATATATATATATATATATATATATATATGTGTGTAAATTTGTGTGGATGTGTGTATGTGTGTGTATGTGCAACAAGTGTGTTTATTTAAGCCTTTCGCTCAGAGACTATTGATCAGTACATACCGATTTGTGAAAGAATACAAACAGTTTGGATGATCGAATTTGCGTTATATATCTTTAGGAGGTTATAAAATCGTAGTCATACAATGACTCAGTTTCACACACCTACAGACACGCTGACACACTTACATATACGGACACACACATGCTACACAAATACACACACACGAACATACACACACAAACATATATATATATATATATAAGTATGTACACGTACAGACGTACAGTAGTATGTATATAATCCATACGTACATATATATATACGTGTGCATGTATGTATATATATATATATACATACTACTGTACGTCTGTATATATATATGTATGTACGTGTACATACTTATATTTAACTAACAGCCGTACTAAGAGTGGGAAATGAAATTTCGTTTCATTTTTTCCGTTTATATATATATATACATATATATATATATATATATATATATATATATATATATATATATATATATATATATATATATATATATATATATATATATATAGGAACAAGTATGACCCTGACGGCAGAGCTCAAGCCGTTTCGACGGCTATTTCTGGACTATAATTTAGTCCAGAAATAGCTATCGAAACGGCTTGAGCCGTGCTGTCGGGGTCATACTTGTTCCTATTACCCACTCTACTACCCTAAGTATTGAGTACTTTGGTGCGTTATGGTCCACCTGGTTCCTTACCACAATCCCTTCATTATATATATATATATAAATGTAAGATAAAATATATACAGTATTTCCTCTCCCAATCAGTATAAATTAACCACACAAAAAATCATTTAAACGAGGCTATAAGTTTAAAACGTACTTATGAAGAAATAATCGATAAATGATATAGATACTTTTCCGCGATGTACAGCCATATGACATCTACCTAATATTTCTCCTAGCTTGAAGAAATTGACTATATATATATATGAATATTATTTTAATGATATGTATCGGTAAAGAGTCGGACGCCATGCTTTCCCGCATAGTTACGTCCCTTTACGGTCTGAGTTCAAATCCCGCCGAGGTTCACTTTGCCTTTCATCCTCACGGGGTCGATAAAATAAAGTACCAGTAATGTACTGGGTAATTGCTGGCATTGTGCCAAAAGTAGAAACAATTATTTTAATGATATGTATTGTCAGCATCCAGTAATCAGAAGAAGGGAAGTAGACATAAAAACCAAACTCGCTATCTTCGATTCGATTTTCGTGCCAACCCTTACCTATGGTCATGAATCTTGGGTACTGACCAAAAGAATACGATCGCGAATATAAGAGGCTGATAATTCTACGTGATCATTTGATATGCTAAATTTAGCTGCCAATTTCACTTAAATTTCACCCTACCATTTTAGACAAGTGGGATACATTTCTTAATGTGAATCGGCGTGAAGAGTGTGAAAGAAATTAATCGTGGCTGGTATGCTTACGGGTTTTCTCAATCATAACTAAACAAGAGCTAAGCGACAATAACTACAATAACAAAAGGAAAAAAAACAAAAAAACTAGAGCCATCTGTAACAACACTAGTGACATCGAGCTAGAGAATAGATTTGACCTACATAGTCATTTGACCTGTCTTGCTGAAAATAGCAGCAAAATCTACTTTAAATCTACCATCTTAAAAATCAAACCCTGCCACAATAAACAACATCATCATTAACCCGAATTGATGGAGATTATGATAAGAATAACGTTCGAAAAATTATGAAGTAATAACTGTATATTGTTGTTGTTTTTTGTTAATGGTGATGATGATGAGGTGGTTCTGATGCTAGTGATGATGATAATAATGATGTTGGTGATGGTGCTCATGTTGATAATTAGACTAATATTGATGATCATTTCATTAAAACCCTTAATGACACGCAGCAGCAGCAGATGATAGAGATATAAAAAGATGCAGGGATATCGTATTAGATTTATTGCTGGTGCCGTGTTTTGTTGTTGTTGATGATGATGATGATGATGATGATGATGATGATGGTGGTTGTGGTGGTGGTGGTGGTGTTGGTCGTGGTGGTAGTGGCAGTAGTCTTCGTGCTGATGATTGTGAGGTTGAATGTGAATGTAGAGCTGGTGGTTAAAATGATGGTGATGATGGTGGGGTGATGACGTTTATAATGGCTGCAGTAAATGCGAAATGTAGTAGTGATGGAACGATGATGATTAAGAGTAGAAAGTAGAAAGAAATACTATAATGATGAATCAATATCAACAGTGGATCGATAGTGTAATGCAATCAAGATAGTAAATTAGATATTGCCAGATCGATAGTCATGCAAGTTGAATAAAATATGCAATCTTTTAGTGGAAGTAATTAGCCGAATTTGAGTAAATATTGCAGGTTATAGTAATGATACTGTAAACTCTGTTTGCTGCAACAGAGCAGTAGTACTGCAGATATATTGCATTCTCTCAATATTGTTACTAACTCGACACTCAATCTTTTGTTATTGTGATAATTCACTTTCCTGTAATTTAGATTCAACAGAAGAACTATAAATCCTGAACTTAATTTCTTTCGATCAACCTAAAATTTATAAACATATCACAGACTTTATCATCTCTAAAATTTAGAAATTCTACGGTACATCCCTTTGAAAAAGTGTATGGAAGTGAAATGCACGTTTATTCATAATTATTATTTTTAATTTGCTTTTGTTTCAATCCAGTGCATATAGTTTATTGTGTCGCTATGTTAACTTTATATATTTCGATTATTTCTGAGTTTTTGTTGGTTTCTGTCATCTTGCAAAATTTAAATGATGACTTAAAGTTGACCCGAAATATTTGGACTTGGTGCGCGAGTTATCTATTCACCAAGGCGAGTATATAAATAAAATAAAATACGTTATCATTGATTCGGGGCAGTAATTCATTATTCCTTATTACAGTGCATTTATATCATTGTCAATCAAAATCGAATTATATCTGATTAAGAAAACAATTCAACCATACCGAGACAATTTATTTAAAACAATTATTACAGTCATAAATATCACTAGAAGTTGTATTCGTATTAACATTACTAGTAAGACTTTATTATGGTATTTAACTATATGTTGAAATTATATATAACTTCTTCATCAATTTATTACGAGAAGTGTTCATGTAAATAGTCCTCCGCTTCACATAGGAGGATGTGTGATGCAGATAAGAGAGTCACAACATTAATAAAATTATCATTTTTAAAATGTGAAGAGTACAACATAATATTCTGTTAAGTTGTTTCTTTGAATACTAATATTAAATAAGCCCCCCCCCCCCACTCCAACACAGTTTTATTTAAGATTCTAAAATGTAATTTAAGACTGATTTTGTTTCTGACTAGGAGAGAGAACAGACATAGATCTGTAGTACATGAGACACTATAATTAAGATAAAGCCTAAGATGTTCTTCTAAAAAAAAAGAACAGGTAATAAAAGCAGGTGAACTGAGTCCATACAGCTGCATTACATACATGAACACCAGTTTCCTAGGATTGGTTGAATTGTAAAACAAAGAGTATTTGTGTTATGACAAAGATTTAATTCCACATATCTAAACTTATATGAATTCCACAGTATCTAAACTTATCAAATCCATGGTTCTCATCCTGTTTCGTCACACCAAGCAAAACCTTGTAGTTTTCTGTGAATTGCATGGAATAAACGATTAATTTATACTTTAAGTTACACATAAATAACAATAATTGTTACTACTTTCGGCACAAGGCCAGCAATTACCATATTGCATTACTTGTGCTTTATTTTATCGGCGGGATTTGAACTCATACCGTAAAGGGCCACAACTCTATACTGCAAAGCATGGCGTCCGACCCTCTACCGATACTGCCAAATCCACCTATAACAATAATTGTTACTACTTTAGGCACAAGGCCAGCAATTACCCAGTGCATTACTGGTACTTTATTTTATCGACCCCGTAAGGATGAAAGGCAAAGTTAACCCCGGCGGGATTTGAACTCAGAATGGCAAGGGCCGTAACTCTATGAGTCAAAGCATGGCGTCCGACCCTCTACCGATACTGCCTCACCGAAAATAATAATGCTTAATTAGCTATATCTGTTAGTATATGAACGTATATAAGGGTCGAGAAGGAGAAGGAGAGAAAGAGAACAACAATTTAAGACAAAGTACTGAAAGCTTTAATGCATTAATTCACAATGGATACATTTCTTCATACAAAAAACAATGACGTGAAACTTCAGGTTTTCGTCTAAGTAGAATTTTTTTTAGAGATTCTGAAAAAAATTGTGTTAAAGGAAACGAGACTTTTACTTGTTTGTAATTTTGTTTGATCTTTAGAATATATACATATATGAACATATATGAACATATATATATATTAAATATATATATATATATGTATTTATATCTAATATATATATGTATATATTTATATATATATGTATATATATATATGTATATATATATATCTAATATATATATGTATATATCTATATATATATATGTATATATATATATACATATATATATATATATATATTATATATATGTATATAATATATATATAATATACTATATATAATATATATATAATATATATAATATATATATATATTATATATATATGTGTGTATGTGTGTGTGTACGTGTGTGTGCGTGTGTGTGTGTGTGTGTGTATGTGTGTCTGTATATACACATATATATATGTATCTATTTGGCTATCTCTATGTCATGAATGTCGGCGTCAGAAACAAATTGTCTTAATGGTGTATAAGGTAGTCTTCCACACAAACATATACATGTGTACACAAACGTACAAACAACGAGTGCATGCACACACCGACACTCACAAATGCCTGCGTGTATAACTAGTATTGTTTAGAGTATCTTTTGAGCATTACTCTCTGCTCTGATGCGTCAGTACTATAGGAAATATTTCTTGTAATATTTTTCTTAATATAAGCATGAGTATTGTAAGATAAACCAAGAACCTTTAGCAAGAAGTAACTGTAGAATCGTAAGGTGTATGTTTATCTATGTTGTTTGTTTAGTTTACACTGTTCTCTGGTTTTGTATTGCATTTTGCTAAAGACTACATCTGGGATTACTTACACTTGTTTTTGCTGATGGAAAGTGGAGGTTATTTTGTGAAAACCATCTGCTTCGAAAAGGACCTCACACTAGTGTAAGATAAAATCTACTTAGAATAGTTCTTCCTGGAAAGAAGGATGTTACCCTATTTGTTGATATATTGTGAATAAAATTCGTATATTCGTTTATTATAAAGACACTAAACGAACATGAAAATGGAATAACAGATGGGAATTAACAAAACGTTACTATTCGGACGAAATTGAAACATTTTATCTAGAGATATCATAGAAGATTGAGGCAAACTGAATATCTAGCAATATCATTGGACATTGAATTAATATTATTACTACAACAGATGCAATGAATAATGTGCCGAGTATTTAGAAAAAACTGAGTATTTAGAAACTACTGATAGAAATAACTGAAAGGCGATATCTGCAGGACAAATTATTAGATAAGTTAGTGTCAACATATTTAGTGCATAGCCTATGCATTAATAATTAGCTCATGATATAACCGAAAAATGTCGCAATAATTAGAAACATATTAGGTAAGTCGTAACTTCATTTCGCATCACATGATTGATTTTCGTCGGGTTTTCAAAATCTTGAATGAAAATATGTTAGGTAATTTATCTATGAAAGATATGAATTTAATTAAACAAGGCGTATATATTTATCAAAATATTCTTGAGGCCATAAGTATTTACTCTCTCTCTCTCTCTCTCTCTCTCTCTCTCTCTCTCTCTCTCTCTCTCTCTCTCTCTCTCTCTCTCTCTCATAAATATATTGAATGTCTTAATGAAACATACTTCCATAAAATGTATAAGTTTAAAATCAACTGTTACACTACGTAATCACTGGATTAAACACCCCACTGTCTTATAGGAAGAGGTACAAGTAAGACAAAGAAGTCCCTAACATGTAAACACTTCATAAAAACACTTTCTCAAAGAAATATTTTATTTTCAGTTAAAGAAATTGGATTTAGCTCCAATTAATAAAGAAATAATCCAATTTCTACTCACGTAGAGCTTATGAACATTCAGTAAAATATTTACTTATACAAGCTAAGTATAACTTTCTTCCTAAAGTTCTGACCTCCTCTACATGTCATAAGTGGTTGCAGCTGTGCATCTGCTGCAACAAGAAATAATTAGTAATTCTGTGACATAAAAATGAATTATTATAATCAAGATTTGGTGGTGATAGTCAAGTATATACAGTGTTACTTATAGGAATATTCTTTCGTTCCTTGGTTCTTTCTGCATTTGTATTTACTTTCAATTCAACTCCCCATATCCCAGTCTCCGTTTATTCTTTAGTTAAGCAGACACTGTCAGAATGACAGTTCTTATCTGTTTCCAAGTATATATACGAATACATGTACATATCTATCCATCTATCTATCTATCTATCTATCTATCAATCTCTCTCTCTCTCTTTCTCTCTCTCTCTCTCTATATATATATATATATATATATATATATCAATTGTACGGAAATAAAGATAGAATTTCCTTTTAAATTTTAACTAATACAGACCTTTAAGAATTTCAACCTGCACGATTTTCACAAGTAAGTTCTTAAATTTCTCAGATAATTAACTATGCATCATAAATATAGTTATAATTGTTTCTACTTTTGGCACAAGGCCAGCAATTACCCAGTGCATTACTGGTACTTTATTTTATCGACCCCGTAAGGATGAAAGGCAAAGTTAACCTCGGCGGGATTTGAACTCAGAATGGCAAGGGCCATAACTTTATACCTCAAAGCATGGCGTCCGACCCTCTACCGATACTGCCAATACACCGCCCTATATATAGTTATAATGTTGTTTAGTCATACCCTTACAATATCA
>OZ024742.1:242084565-242087065 GCA_964016885.1 Eledone cirrhosa
CTCTTTCTCTCTCATTAATCACTCAATTAATTGTAGATAGTTCCGTATTCTCCACTTGATATAAGAGTCTAACTTGGTATTTTATTTATTTATTCATATATTTATTTGGCTAGCAGTGATACGCTCAAGAATTTCCTTTTTGAGCCAAGATAAAAGAAATACAACCGACTAAACGGCCACATGAACTCTATGACTATTTTCATTTAATGTTCTAAGATATTAACAGACCATTCTTGTTTATTTATATATTTGTTTATTTAATTTGGCTTTATTTTAATTATCAAGTTCTTGTTCTTACACCCGACACGTTTGTTTGACCTTAAACACTATGTCACTTAACATGCTCTTTCCTTGCTCCTTCCTTGATAGTTATTCGTGAATATTGTATTGGCTGAGTGATAGTGACTCACCAGTTAATGACGTCATCGCTTTCTTTTTGTGTGTGTTTGGGATATTAGTGCTGTTAAGTGTCTTTGCTAATGAGGTACCGTAAAAGATGTGATTCACAGGTTTTGACATTTTGGCTTTCTCCTTTTTACAACAACTTTCAAATCCAGCTAATACCTCTTTGTCAAGTGGCTTTTCAACCAATGGATGGAACAACAATTGGTGTAATAGTTGTGATGGTAGAGACTTTTATCATCTTCTATAAATTCTTTTATAAAATCTTGTAGTCAAGTAAAAGGAAGAGGGAATATCTGCTTAAAATATGAAAACGTTTAGAAGACACATATATGTGTCGCCATTGAACATCTGAAGTAAACTGTCTTATATGTAATCCCTTTGTTTTTAATAGTAGGAATGAGAGGACATACATATTGATAGACGGACTACGTTAAAGTAAAGATATCGAAAACGTTATCGAAACTCTGTTTATTCTGTATTCACATATTGTTAATTCACTCACTCACTCTCTCTCTTCCCTCCCCCCTCTCTCTATCTATCTCTGTATATATATATTAAAAGTAAAGTACTTTGACTCTTTAAGATATTTTCTTTGCATTTCCCATAAACTACACATTTTCTCTTTCCGTCTTTGGCACTTTATCAACATAGCCATATCAACATATTAATTATTTTATTATGATTGTTTCGTGATTTCTTTGAAATCAACCGGCAACTGCAAATTTCAAAAGACCAACTAGTGTCTGAAAGCAATCTATTAACAAAAAAGGTTCCTAAAATTAATTTAGTAACAGCCAATCATGGAATTAGCAGCATATAAAATATTTAGGAAGGTAAAAAATGAAACCTAGAATTGATTAAAATTTAGTAGTTTTATTACAAGATGATATTAAAAAAATATAATGGAAGTTGCAGAATGGTTATATTTCTTACAACAAAGTAATGAAAAAGAGAAAAATATAAAGTGAAGTTAAAATGAAATTTTGAAAACTTGAACCGAAACTGATAATCTCAATAACCGGATATTATTATGTTGTGAAAAGATTTGTTTTACTCATTTGTAGTAATGTTTTCTATAAAATTGTCATCAGAACTTTTCATTCATCCATTATAGGAGTAAATATTGTCATTGTTTTCCAGTTTCACTAGTATTTTTATAATGTGCTATTTCTTAAAATATGATATTAAGATGTCAACATCAGTTTGATATGAATGTTTAGTATTTCTAACTTGAATATTGTTTATTATAGTGTGTTATTCTGGTAAAACATGGTGGTATTAAGGTTGTGTATAAAATACACATAACTGTATAAATACAACTGTCTATATGTTTTTATTTCAATAGTGCTCTACCAATGTTAGAAACTATTTTTGTCACTATTATATTTGGTCGGCTATTTACGGTCTGAATTCAAATCCTGCTGTGGTTAGCTTTACCTTTCATCCTTACGAGGTCGATAAAATAAAGTACCAGTAATGCACCGGTATATTTGCTGGCCTTGTGCCAAAAGTAGAAACAATTATTAAAAGTAGAAACAAGTATATTTGGTATCTTCTATTAGAGTCATTATACACAACAATCTTTAATGTCGCTTTATGAATTGCGGTTAACCTAACCTTCAATATTTTGGTGTAGATAAAACTGCTAATATATCCCTCTTTCATTGGTATTACTAATGTTTATTTCGTGTGCGCTTTTCCAACTGATATTTTACCCAACACAGCAGTATGAATTAATAACGAATTCGTAAATTGGGTGTTCGACCTGCTACAAATTGCGGTAGAATTTTCTGGTCATACAAGCTGTTTTCGTAATGGTAAGGACACACTAGATAATGTAGTCTTAGAAACCTATAAAATGATAGGATGGTCTAGCTAGTACGATTCTGATCACACGTCTACTGAATAAGGGTTGACCTAAGGCTAATCAATAGGAACAATAATATACAACACTGTAAAATAGTATTTATACTAAAACGTTAAGACAGCAGAGACAGATTTTTAAATCTCAAGCATAGCTGATAAAATTAACGAACAATTAAACGAACTTGCATCTGTTTCATTGCTATAATAGTATCATAATGTGCTACGACTT
>OZ024742.1:242092065-242099565 GCA_964016885.1 Eledone cirrhosa
AGATATGTGTGCGGCGAACAAATTGTCAGGAAATAAATTCTGAGTTCATGTTATGCACGGTTAAAATTCTAACGTGATTGACTCCTTCTTTTGATTCTTTAAAGAGAGATTAAGTAGAAAATATATTAACTGTTGGGATCCATATAAATGACACTTCGATCAGTCAGATTGGTAGGACTTGTGTCTACGTCAGAATAATATTGTTATATGTAAAATCATGCGAGTTAAAGCTCAAAGAAAACCAAATCAGATCTCAACCATTTTCACTGAACATGTGCATGAAGCTAAAATGAAATAGACAGTTAATCAGTCCCTTAGGAATATGTTTGGTAAAAACTGATATGTATAAGAAATTTACTTAATTCGTAAATCTTTTAAAGTGTGAAGTACGGCGTCGTCTACATGTCTTAATACATCAGCGACAAGACTGAGGCATATTATTATATTCCCAGTAGCTTTTGTTTGATATTTTCTATCCAGTGCTGCTTATTGATACGTACACAAGTATATATTACCAGCCGCTCACAAATACATACACACACAAAAACAAGAACAGATAAACATAAATACACACACACACGCACGCACACACTCACACACACATACACACATACACACACACAAACACACATATTTATATATATATAGCTCAACACAATTGTACATCACTGAAGAAGCTTGTACAGCTAACGGGTGATTCAGCTGGAACTATCAAATATTATGAGAATGGGGAAAAAAGGAACACCACAACGTCCCGCATGGTCTACTATATCTATATATATAAAACTGAGGTTGTCTGTCTGTCTGTCTACTAAAACGGTCGGCACACATCTCCTCTTAAACTGTACGTTCAAATTTCGGTGAAATTGCTACACTTATAGATGAAGGTCCGGCGGAGACATCGGTAAAAAAAAAATTCAAATCGACCCACGCCAAGTGCAAAAATCGAATTTGTAATATATTGATTTTTCAGTTCAAATGTATAAATAGAGATGAGAGAGGAGTTCTATCCCTTTTATGGCGTGGTCATGGGCACTTTCATTTTTCCAGATATTCATTATAGGGCCTCCCGGTAAATAACCCCCTTTAATCACTTCCTTTGAGTCGACTGAAGCACTGCAGTGCAATGCAACACCACGTCATAACTTCTGGAGTTCGCAACCGATTTTCACAAAACTTGACACATGGGCTATGTTTGTTCTACAGATGAATGTAAACTCTCAGAATTGGCACATATTGAGTAGGGGACCTCTGGGGGCAGGAACCCCCTTTTGGAAAAAAACGATGATTTTTTAAAGGTATAGTTTTCGAAGCAGCACTGAAGTATTGACATAAATGGTATACATAACTGGTATTTAATACCCGAGCAACGCTGGGTACCTCTGCTAGTCTAATATATATTTAATAAACTGAAGCAACTATGAAAATGACATGTGAGTCTATATACATATATTTAAACATTTATGTATATATATATGAAACTGGTGAACGCGCGGAAACTTGCACAAAGTTCCTCACAGGAGAGAGGAATTGAGAATCAGAGTAATGCGTTTATGTGTGTGTTTGTGTGTATGTATGTATGAGTGGATGAAGGTCCGTCTGTACTATTTCCCATAAAGTAGCTAGTCAATAAATGCACATTAGCAAAGCGCGCAGTAATGGTTCTCTTGAAGGCGCTCCACCAGCTTAACCGTAATTCAATTATTGAAGACAGTAAGGGATGTAAGAATATGAGATAATACATGCACATAAGTTATTTTACGCTATCCATTAATCATTACTAAAATGTGCCGTTCATTTTTATAATAATAAACAAATTAAAAATAAATGATTTTCTGTTACAGTTCACTAATGATAATATAGTAAATATTATGAGTAATATATATTGTTTACTTCAAAGATGAAATTAGGCATCACGCCACTTCAATCGAATACATTCTCTTATATAAATGATGGCTCAAATACACAGAAGTGTAAATATATGATTCTCTTTTTCGTGTCATTTTAACTGGAGCATTCCCAAAGAAGATTCTAAAATAAATATAGGATTTATATACGCCAAGACTTTGCTACACTAGATTCTATCTAAAATCATTGTCAGTATTGTGTTGCTTGTTTTTTGTTCCTATTTGGACAAGAGATAGCCAGTATTATACGAACATATATTACTTGTCTTAATAACATCTGTAACTAGAGAATTGAAAAGGTTAATGTTACAGGGTCTGACCTACCATTCAATTGTGTTGATGAATTAGTCGAAGGAATTAGTTCACATTGAAGCTTCACATCATTGGTGCCACAATGTCACAATAATTCAAGAATGATGTTATCAATTCCAATAATTAGCGGTTACAAAAAGCTGTAGAAAAATCATAATTTAGAGAGTAAAATTTAGTCTATTGAGTGAGTGAGAAGAATAATAATCATTTTCACTATTTCTGGGGAAAATTATGTTGTGATATGTTTCAACGCTAATCCGTTGTTTGTATGTTTAAAATATTACCACTATCAATCTCAATGGAATTTCATTCAAAGTAGCAGCAATTTCGCAACGATTAGGTTATTTATCAATATATTGAAGAAATATAACACTGATATTAACGTTATCCCTTTCAACTGACATTAGCAGTATCACCCATGGCTAGATAACTTTCTCTTTACACGAAACCAGCGTAATTAATTACACTCATGAGAGTATTTCAGCAGTAAATATTAAACTAATATATGTACGTATATATATACACACATACACACACATATATATATATATATATAGACACACACACACATACACAGATAATGATAGATACGAAAACCAAAATTCGAAGAGGGCTCGATAAGGATTGTACATATATAAGTATAGAGTTAAAGTAGAAATTCTTTGCTTAAACATTAATCTGTACTAATAATTGTTTTTACTTTAGGCACAAGATAGCAAGTTTGGCTGATAACCAAATGCTGAAGCTGGCACATTACTGTACCAGCTCCTGCAATTCTTGCACTTAATTCAGTCCACTGCTTTCCATCATTCATGAATCCAACTCTGAGATACATGAACGTCTACACCTGCTTCAGTGGAACTCCATTCACATATAGAGTGTACTGCGCAGACTTCCTTTAGAAGATGAGTGTCATAGCACTGAATTTCATTCCACCCATGCAGCCCTCAGATTCAAACCTATCAAATGCAAGTCGGAGATCAAATTCTGACGAGTTAAGTAATACGATGTCATATGCAAATTCCAGGCGACCGATTCTACACTCGCCAGTCAGGATAACACTTCCAGCCTGGCTGCACATGTCAACCATTTTTACAAAAGAATGAACAGGAGAGGTGACAGTACACAGCCTTAGTGGAATCCGTTTCCGACATTAAAATGGTTTAGATTTAAAACCATGTATCCGAACACACATACTTGGGCATTCGTACAGAGACATCAGGGCAGCAATGAGCTGACCATCTTCTCAACCATGCGGTTTCGATATGATCTGTATACCTTATATTCCATATCTCCTCTTATCCCAAACAATTTTCCTCTGATGATTGAAGAAAATACTCCCTATATTGGTTGATCGAGTATTTTGAAACAATAGGTATTATTTTGCGAATCACGAAACAATTGTTGGGAGAAAAATATAAGTTATACTGGCTTATTTTTGTCGGTCTAGCTTTAATACTAAGATTTTGGCGTAAGTTTAACCTTTCATATATATATATATATATATATATATATATATATATATATATATATATATGTAGAAGTTCTATCTAAATTGTTGGGACACAACAAGCAAATATTTTTATAACTGATATCAACAAATTATTGGAGTAAAGATACGATATGTTAACAAATGGAAACTATATTTATAAAACCATATTTATTTCATTATACAAGGACACCAAGTTAAATTATGGTGTGCTTTCATCAGATAAAATATAATATAGAGCAGTTTTATAATAAATATTGACATACCCTTAAAGAATGCGACCATTATAGATTTTAATATATAGATCTCAATTTTTAATGTATAAATCTCAATAATCTAATTGATAAACTAAACATTTAATCATATTTAATGGTTAAAATTCTCCTATTATTTATGTATTTTCCATTCACGCTTACTTACTCTTCTTTACTCATCCATTAAATAGTTATTCTTTCACTTCATCTCAAAAGTTAAGCTAATACAACAACCTATCACTTAGAGCTTTCTCTTTCGCTTTCTCTTTTCTTTTTTCTTTTTTCTTTTTTCTTCTTTCTCCTTTTCTTATTTTTCTTATTTTCCTCTTAGTGTTTGCTCTTTTTTCTCTTTTTTTCTCTCTCTTTCTCCATAACCCAACGGCTTATTTAAATCTACTGTCATTCAAAAATATCCGACACTAATTTGCATAATAGTATAAATAAATTTATAACCCCACTATCCGGGAGCTTCCAACAGAATTAGTCGCATTCTTTAAGGGTATGTCAATAATTATTTATAAAACTACTCTATATTATATTTTATCTGATAAAAGCACACCATAATTTAACTTGGTGTCCTTGAAATATGTATAATGAAATAAATATGGTTTTATAAATATAGTTTCTATTTGTTAATATATCGTATATATATATATTTATATATATATATATATATATATATATATATATATATATATATATATATATACTGCAGAAAAAGTATGGTAAAAATATCCAAGGGTAAGAACACTCAGTCCATAGGACGAGTTTGGTATAAATAGTTACAAAAGTGACATAAAAAGGTACTCTAAGTTATTTTCGTTGTGTTCTCGACCCCAGCCCATTGAACCTGTCATGAGAAAAATCTTATATATATATATATGTATATACATATATATATATATGTATATACATATATATATATATATATATGTGTGTGTGTGTGTGTGTGTGTGTGTGTGTGTGTGTGTGTGTGTGTGTGTGTGTGTGTGTGTGTGTGTGTGTGTGTGTGTGTGTGTGTGCGTGCGTGTGTGTGTGTATGTGTGTATGTATGTATGTATGTATATATATATATATATATATATACGTTTCACATGCGCAATGTTAGAAGAACCGAAGTATATTTCCTCGTCTCTGTCTTTGGAAATGTCAACGTAAATTAATGAATATTTTGGCATACGTACACAAACTCAAGTGTATATATATATATATATATATATATATATATATATATATATATTTATATTTATATATATAACATCATTCATACACGCCCAAATCTCATAGTCTGAGAAGATCACATCGTAGTAATCGATATTTTACAATCTTTTTACAAGATTTCTGAATGATATTTGGGGAAATGTGTGAAATTCAAACAAATTTATAATAGGTGAAGAGAAGGCAGCTCCTGGATTAAAAGTGAAATCATTTATCTACCTAGAAAAATAGTAAAAAGGCGATTTATATATATATATATATATACAATATATTTTAAACATATATATATATATAACAATATGATATCGACTTAGAAACTCACTATAAATCCCCTATGATCAAGGGAGTTCAAGGAAGAGAGACCGAGCTCATTATACATCATAGCACTGAGATACGTTTCTTATGACAGGTTTAATGTGTTGGGGTCGAGAACCCAACGAAAACTTAGGTACCTGTTTATGTCACTGTTGTTTCTATTTATACTAAACTCGTCATATGAACTGAGTGCTCTTACCCTCTTGGATATTTCTACCATACCTTTTCTACTGTATATATATATAATATATATATAATAATTGTGTAATTTATATATATATATACATATATATATATATATTTATAAATTACACAATTATTATATATATGTATGTATATATAAATATATATACATATGTATATATATATATATTTATATATATATATATATATATATATACATATATATATACATACACACATATATATATATATATATATATATATATATACACACATTTTGTGTATGCGTGTGTGAGTGTGCGTGCGTGCCATACTTGATACACCAAATATTTGAATGCTTAAAGTTTGCTTGCTTTTGTTCCTCTTTATATTTGATTTGCGTAGCTTTTTCCATAAGCTGAAAGAAGCTGTCCCCCTACTCCCACTTTACATATATAAAAAAATTATATATTTCAGGTCCAGTAGCGAAATATATTTTATTTTATAAACTAATGCCTCAGTTTTTCTATTGATACACATATTTAACTGGCTAATTCTAACATACATATTTTCCTAAACAGATTTATGTGTAATTATCGTACTTTCTCTTTCATATATGTACACCCATATATATATATATATATATATATATATATATATATATATATATATATATATATATATATAATAAAGTTTATTTCTACCCCCTTTGTCATCTATATTTCAATAAATCCGTCACTTTTTCCCTCTCCTAAAACTTCTTTCGTTTAGTTTCTTTCTATAATTCGGCATTGTATTTTTCTCAATGTATTAAAAGGACAACGCAAAGGAAGAATGAATCGAAATTTGTGTCGTTTTCGTCATTGAAAGTAACTTTGCGGCCGACTTCAAAGAATCCAGTATATAGTTTAGGTTTTATTTATGAGAATTATTTAACAGCATCCCTCTGCTTTCCATCAGTTGTTATCGGTCTAGTAAGTAAAAAAAAAAGAACACGTCTTTGTTATTTTACACACTAACATTGATGACGCCATAGGAAGCGTTTTCTTTTGATCAATATACTCACAAACACAAAATGTATACATAGAAACACAACTGCATATATTATATGTATATTTACACAAACTCACAAACACTCTCATATATATATATATATATATATATATATATATATATATATATATATATATATATATATATATATATATATATATGTATATATGTATATACATATATGTATATATGTATATACACATATATATATATATATATATATGTATATGTATATATATATATATATATGTATATATATATATATATATATATATTTATATATATATATATATATATACATATATATATATATATATATATATATATACACATATACATGTGTATGTGTACATAAATACATGTGCATATGTGTATATTAATATATTTATTATATATCCGTTTGTTCGTCTGCATATATATGTTTGAATATATGTATGCGTGCGTGTATGTGTGTCTATGTTTATATACACTCTCTATATTTATAGTGCGTTTGTGATCTACCCCTACTTAGCCCTTTACTTAGCGTTTAGACAAATAGAGAATGATAAAATCAGAGTCAAAATCTATTCATACACTCGATGTCATCGATACGCCTCCAAGGGAGCGTTCTCTGTGCCAGTAATCCAACACATAAAGGAACTAAGCTGTAACTTATACTCTACTGTTTCTTATCTATTAAAAAAGAAACTTTCTACAATCTACCTCTCAGTAATGAGTGACCATAAATGCAATGCTTGAATGTTTTAAATACCACGGTATTTTATACTCAGATTCCTTCCTCTTCTCACAA
>OZ024742.1:242107065-242117065 GCA_964016885.1 Eledone cirrhosa
TAAAGGCGATCTACAATATTGTATCAGGCCATATTTGCCCTAGGAACTCAAACACTGTACCGAGTTGGATCAGAAATAACAAGACTTTGAGTTGGGTTTCTGAAATAAACGACTATCATGAATTAATTGTTTACAGTATCTAACTTGGTTACAAACTATTCTGATTGACAAACACCTACATTGGGATGTCAACAACGAATGCACTAGAAATTCTGATATTTCCACTATAATGGTCAGATACTATCATGTTGCATACTGATTTGTGACATCTATGTACCAGTAAATCCTATAATATTACAGTGGGGTCTCATTCTCCCTGTGGCTTTATAATAACGGCATTTGCGTGTTATGTCCACATTTAGGTCAAGTAAATTCAGTAGTATCGACTGAATGTGACAGTGTTAGCTATTGAGTTAATTTGGAAAATGTATTAAGCTGAAAGCAATAGTATTCAAGGACGACATAATCTACATTTGTGTCAGGTTCAATTGTTAAAATGCAGCCTTTTTGGCTTTGATTCATTCGTAAATCCACTCATCTACATCTCGCATATATGAGGCCGGTGTATCTTGTGTATCATCCCAATCCATCCCGATTAGTAAAAGCTTTGAGGAGAATACAAACCGTATTGATGGATATATTTAAACTTACAATGTGAAAATGAAATGCAAACATGGAAATGTAGATGCTATCGCAACATACTCATAGTGATATCTTGGTATTTTCAGAAGAATTATTAATTATGACATATTAGGGAAATCTTCGTCAAATGAAAGCTCCCATGACTTGCATAAAAGGTAAAGAAGGATCTCACACAGTAAGCATAAACTTAACCAATGGATGTCATGATATTTAGTAACCATAGAAATCTTAATCCTATCTCTGGCATTTAGTCCTTAGCAAATTACAATTGCACGATGCAAAGTAGATCTAGATTTTACTTTTGGTAAAGCAATTTATGATAGCTGGAGAAAGGTTGGTGAATGCCAAGGAAGCTTCAGACTTCAGCATTGGGGGTTCCCGCTTTTTCAAAGAATTTAACAGTACATTCGGCAATTTATTGTCATTCAGTTAGTGAAATGTTACAGAGAATCGGCAAAACATACATTCCGAACTTTTGGGGCTTAGAAACCGTAAATGATAGATACTTTTACTATTTACAGACAGCATTCATGTTCTTTGCAAATATTACTAGCTAACCAGCTAAACACATCTGATTGAAAAAACAGGTTTTCAATAATTTCTGAATTTCTTCTCGACACAAAACATACAATATCTACAACAGCATACACGTTTTAATAATGTGTGCATGGGTGCATAGAGTATGCACTTTTAAATGCCTTCAAATTTCTCATCGAATTTTTGGTAAATTCAAGATCAAACACTAGTTAATTTCTTAATAGAGTTTGCAAATTAAGGCGAATGTTTTGATAATTGTAAAGAGATTAAAGTTCAGGCAAGTTATATCTTAATCTATACTATATTTACAAAAATCATAGATAAACATTCATAATGATATATATAACCTAATGTATATATACATTTTAGATGTCATGCATTTTTGTATTTTCCTAATCAGCGAAGTTTAAGACTCATGATCTAGGTTCATAAGTCAAAAGTGGCCTCTTGTTGCTGTCTTATCTTGTTGATAAGACACTCCATCAAGATACCAACAAATATCTAACGCTTGTATGTTTCCTATTCATTCAGACGTATTCTTATCAAATTGAAATCCACAAAACATCACAGGAGACGTTTTAGAATTAAATATTCTAACCTATGATCTTAGTTTAAAACTTGATTAATATAACGTTTTAACAACTGATTACGCGTAGAATATGTAATGTCTTAATTACGCTTTGAGTTTTATATTATGCGTGGGTTTAAGAGATGGGGCTGTGGTTAGGTGGAAGTGTTAGCAGGATTACCAATGGAAAATGATTAAATCTATTGCTTGTAACATACATTATTTCACATGCGGTGATTAGTTTTTCCTATAGTAGTTACAATTTACCTATTGGCGAAAATAGCAAGTTTAGAGAATGGCATGTGCATAATCCGTTATATTTGGCAAATTAAATTATACAAAGACGAAAACATGGTTTGCATTAGTTGATGGTGTTTTGCATATTGAATACTCATTATAATTAGGGCTATTTAATTAGAACTCATTTTATTAAAATCGTTGGAATTTGAACACACAACCTAAATGCTTGATAGAAAACAATAAATGCCTTTAGTCAGAATACTATAGATTTGTTAGCTAAGATTAATATTGCATATATTAATTCTCAGTAAGGGGTATTAGTAAATCTTTATAAAGAAATTGAAAATACTATGTATTGTTATGTTGTTAATTACGGACACGATACTTTGGACAAGTCAGATAATTCATTTGAATCTAATTTATAATTTAAATGATAACGCTTGCTGTATTGAGATCAGTACGCTGGGTGAGGAGGTATGTTTGCCATGTGTTCATATTGCGAATATTATGGTACGTGGAAAACTTTTGTTATTCTTCTGATATGCATGTATATTTAGCAGTCATATACTCTGTTTCAGACCATTTACTTTATCATCGCCATATAAAATCACATCTAATGAAATTGAACTTCGATTTTCTATTACCCCAATGAATAGCAATATAATGTATTGGTATAGGGTGATATCTGTTTAGCAGAGTATTTTATAGCGTAATACAATCTACAGTTACGGTAAATCACTCTGATCGGGTGGAATGTGTTGATACTTTAATGTGATGTAATTACTGATATTTTCCAACTAGCAAGCGTCATAATGTATATTAACACCACTGCGTATCTTCATTATATATTTCAGATGTTTACTTCATTGACTGTCACTATGGTATACACTTTGATCTTAAGTATTGATTAGTCGCTTTTCAAATAAAAATTCAAAGAGATCCAGCCAGCCGAGAGGTCCTCCTCAACACATTGTCACGTAAAAAAACTATTCCGTAGATAAACGGCATGTAAAAAAAATATATGAGAAATCCATTGTTAAGTTCTCTTTTCAATGACATCAATCCAAACCTGTCACATTTAAGGGGAACTATATTATATATCTCTTTCCACAATCTTTCTGAATGTCTATTACATATTAATAATGCCTATTACTTTAAAATGAGGCATTTCATGTTTCGGAAAGTTGGGATGATATCATATGGAAATAGAACAAGATATTCACATTTGAATAAAATAAATATCACATAGATAAATGCTATTTAGTAAATGGTAGTGAGGCAAATCGCAATGTCTGAAGAAATGAACAAAGAAAGCGTTGTCATCGGATCTGAGAAGCGAGTTCGTGTCTCGATAATGATATGATACATCCATGTTTACTCTCTTACCATTGATCAGAAAGTAATAACTTAATAGTGCAATGCAAAACGAACGCGAATAAACATTTTGATAGTGAGCATTATCAAAGCAGAGACCTCACATATGAGAATAAATTATTTGAATATTATGATATTAAATAACGTACAAATTTATCGCTAAAGCATTTAATATTACTATAATTTGGTTTGATTTCACATTTTCATATAATTGCATTAGGTATTGCATTTAACGGTATTACAGTCAAGAGATTTCATAACTTTAATATTGTAATGCTCCACACAGGAACAACAATATACTGTGTCGAACATCATTTAATTTATTATTTCATCGAGTAATTTTCCCTAAAAGTTAGTAAAAGTCAACAAAGAATGAAATATTCGAAAGAAGAGACTAATCTATCTCTATTTACTGAGTTGCATGGCCCCAAAAGAGAGAAATATAAATTATATGAATATTTATATTGGTTAAAATTAATTATGCTGTTTGATGCAGTTTAATTATATTGATCAACAACATTAATATTTATTATTTCATTGGACCCATACAATAACCACGTAGTTGGGGAGAATATATGATTAGTTTGACTTCAAAACACAGTTGGAATTCTGCTAAAGCGAATGTTAAAATGAGCGGTAGTGAAATTTGAACCTCGAAAAAGAATTAAAGAGAAACAAAAAAGGCACTTTTATGAAATATAGATACGATTCCAAATCATTGAGGAAATTGGAAACTATTCTTTTTTACCTACTAAGACTTCTTCATTCAACTTGTTCAAATGAGCAACCACTATCACATATTATAATTGTATGCATGCAATAATGTTGATCAAACGCAAATCGATACACCAAGATCATGTTAATTTTCAGTATGTCAGTTTTCTTTTGGAGGAGTGGGGATATACTATCCGAAATTTCATGCAGCATCTATAACTACGATTTATAAAGTAATTCTTCTTCTTCTTCTTCTTCTTCTTCTTCTTCTTCTTCTTCTTCTTCTTCTTCTTCTTCTTCTTCTTCTTCTTCTTCTTCTTCTTCTTCTTCTTCTTCTTCTTCTTCTTTGCCTACTTATTCCTGGGATCGTCCTGACGTCAGAATCCTCAAGCACATCCTTCAGCGAGTCCTATCAGAAGCAACTTTCCCTCATCTAAGTATTCAGCCAGATTGACTGGAGCAAGGCGAAATAAAGTGTCTTGCTTACGGACAATACTCTGCCAGAAATCTAACTTAAGACTTACGGAATATTGCGCGAACACCCTAACCACTAAGCTATTCCCGCCTTCACATTAACATAAATACCAGCCATATATTTCTGTCGCTCAAATTTGCTATTAAACTCTCTTTGAAATGTGTGAATTCGTAATTATTTGCAATCAATATTTATAAGGCGGCTCCCCATAGGGAAAATGATTTCCAGTTATAGATCAGCTATGAAAATAGAATAATGCGGAAAAAGCATTTAGTGTCACTTATTAGGTTTATTTACAATAGAGGTTTTGTAATTTGAAATTACTATAATTAATTATTGGGGAATTATTGGAGAATTATGATATATGCTAAGTGATTTGTTAGGAAATTCCTATTTATTTTAGATATATGTTTTTAATTTCTTACCATTTCATTATCCCTTCAATACACTATTTTCATATAAAATAATGCATAATAATAGATGCATTAACATCAATAACAACAACAATAATAAATGGGAAGCTACATCAATGGTTTCTATGGTATTAATCGCACCATAACCAGCACTAACGGGAGATTGGCAATATCGGTAGGGGGTCGGACGCCTTGCTTTGCAGTATAGGAGTTACGCCCCTTTACAGTCTGAGTTCAAATCCCGCTGAGGTTACCTTTGTCTTTCATTCTTTCAGGATCGATAAAATAAAGTACCAGTAATGCACTGTGCTAATTGCTGGCCTTGTGCCCAAAGTAGAAACAATTATTATAGCTGTTGTTGTTGTTGTCATTGTTATTGTTGTTGTTCACTCGTCCAGTGCCCGAGCGATGATGAATTATGAAGGTTTGTTGAACAGCTACTAACACGTATAGGACGGAAGAGGCTACCAGCTGAGAACGTTGTGAAGATCTCTCTGCCGCATTCCTTAGGTCAGGGGTGCAGGCAGATTTTACACCTTTATATACATATATATGGAGCTGATGATGTGTGAGTGTGTGTATATGCGTGTGTATTTGTGTGAATAGTTAAGTATAGACAAAAGGATGCATACCCATGTATATATGTTTATATGTATATATGGCAACATACAGATTTCAAAAGCCACAACGTACACAAATGTATATATATATAGAGAGAGAGTGAAGGAGAGAGAGAGAGAGAGAGAGAGAGATATGTAGTGACGGCGATAAATTTGTTTTACAAAGTTTTTGCTATGAAATCGTGTTTTGGAACAAATGTTGTTATATTTGGGGG
Source organism: Eledone cirrhosa (assembly GCA_964016885.1). NCBI lineage: Eukaryota > Metazoa > Mollusca > Cephalopoda > Octopoda > Eledonidae > Eledone > Eledone cirrhosa. The sequence goes on from OZ024742.1 coordinate 242,112,864, forward strand.
ATCATATTGTTATAATATTGACAAACGTAATAATAAAACACACTCACTGCTTGTTTTGGATTGGTCTTCGTTTCAGTATATTTTATATCCCTATAGTTAATTTAGCTGTCAATCAATGTTTCTCGTTGATTGACCAACGTTAAAAAATATAGATATAAATATATATACTCTATCAAAGACATTACAAACCAAACAGTGAGTGTCTTTAACTAATATTTATGGCAATAATATAACAATATGACCCTCTCTAAATATAATTTAATATAATACACACACACACACACACACACACACACACACACACACACACACACACACACACACACATATATATATATATATATATATATATATATATATATATATATATATATATATATATATATATATATATATATATATATATATATATATATATATAAATATAGATATACATACAAACAGTGAGTGTCTTTTATTAATATTTCTGGCAATATTATAACAATATGACCCTCTCTAAATATAATTTAATATTATATATACACACACACACACACATATATATATATATATATATATATATATATATAAATATATATATACATATATATATATATATACATATACATACATATATATATATATATATATATATATATATATATATATATATATATATATATATATATATATATATATATATATATATATATATTTATTTATTTATATGTATACATAGTGCAACTCAAACAAAAGAAAACGCTGGGAAGCCGCGTGCTTCACAGATACAGGTAAAGAAACTCCAATGTCATCTGCCGACGATATGGATGTACTGTTTCGACGCCTACCAACGATACTGATGTTCCATCAACTGTTACAGTGTATGAAGAGGCAGTTAATCACCGTCCCTTGAGTATTTTACCTGCCGAAGACGTCAACATACGTGGTGAGGATAAATACGATTGAAATTGATTTTATGTTGAACATATTTATGTTGAACATATTATGTTGAACATATTATGTTGAACATATTATGTTGAACATATTATGTTGAACATATTATGTTGAACATATTATGTTGAACATATTATGTTGAACATATATATATATAGAGGCATATATATATATATATATATATATATATATATATATATATATATATATATATATATATATATATATATATATATATATATATTTCTATATATTTCTATATATATATATATATATAGAGGTATATATATATATATATATATATATATATATATATATTTCTATATATTTATATATATATATATATATATATATATATATATATATATATATATATATATATATATATACATATATATATATATATATTTAAAAAATAGAGGTGTGACACACGAGTTGTGATATATTATTAAAAAGGAAAAGAAAATGCTGACAAATTTTTCCCAATGAAAAATACTTTAATTAGGAATAAGTATAAATTAGTAATAAGTATTGGTTAGTATTCAGTTTTAGTTTTAAATTTTTACCAGTTCCACATTTCTAATGATTTTCAAAAATAATTTTGAGATAGAGCGTACGTGATGTTTGCTCTAATCTGATCAGTTTTGGAAATTCTTCCTGTTCTATGTGAAAAACTGGCTCCAGAAGTATTAAGATTTGGTTGGTTGTTGAATGTCACGTGAATGTTAAAAATTGATTTTAGCGCGAACTAGTTTGGCGCCAAATGTAGGTTTGTCGAAGAGTGTCCTTTTTCGGTTGATTGAGTTGCAGTCATGTTGAGAAATCACTGAAAAACATGTCTATTAAGATAAATATGTGTGTGTGTGTGTGTGTGTGTGTGTGTGTGTGTGTGTGTGTGTGTGTGTGTGTGTGTGTGTGTGTGTGTGTGTGTAGCAGAGTGGTTCGTGGTAGAGGGAATGAATCGGTCTGTAGGAATGTGTGTGTACGTGTGTGGGGGGTATTTTAACATGTTGAAACATATTTTCCAGCTCTTGTCTTATACGGAGAAGTGTGTGTGTGTGTGTGTGTGTATGTTTGTATGTTAGTGTACGCGTGTGTATGTGTGTGTCTGTGTGTATATATATATGTGTGTGTGTGTGAATGGACCAGTATTTTTGTGTTACTGGTAAAAATGTTGTACATTATTCGATATTTTCAGTCATTTGCAAAACCGATTCTCTCAAAAGAACATCAAAAACATCAATAATAAAAGAGGTGAAATGATGTATAGTATTGTCATAACAACAAGGTGTGTGTGAATCCAGATTGTACGTACTGCAAGGGGAATCCATTAGGCCCTACTGTATGGGATACTTGTGTACAAATATGTATGTGCCCATCAGTGTGCAATGCATGTGTGCGTATGTGTATGTGTGTGTGTCGGCACGTTTATATCTATAAACATCAAAAGGTATGCAAATTTGTGTATATTTGTGTTGCACCATAGGACATGCGTGTTTACGTATGTCATTGTGTTTATACGTGGGTAGAGATGTATGTAGGATGTATGCTGATGTAGGTATGTATGTTGACGTATGTATGTTGTGGGTTCGTCTTAGGGAGAAGTGTTTAGACAGGGTCCGTATTTGTTAATAAAGTGAGATTCCTTGCTGATGCGCTGGGTGTGGGTGGCGTTATCTTTAAATTTGTAGAGGGGAAAGATTCTAAAGTTGGATGATTTCCGAACCCTCTATTAGGTTGATGCATATGCCACAGTTGGGTCTATCGCATTGTTTTACTGTGGGTTTCCTTGTTGTGGTTGGCAGTACTTTGGCATGTGTTAGGATGTTTTTCATTGAATTAGATTGTCTTTTGCTCTTTATGATATCGTGTATTCGAAGGATTTGGTTCATTCTATGGTCCTTTTTTAACACAGGGATGTTCTGGAGGATGGTGTCAAAGGCCTCTTTGTCGTGGGGTTGTGTGTGGAGATGTATGGAAGTGCTTTTAGTTTCGGTTGATTTACTTTAGGGTGTCTAAGGTCCTGGGTACGGAGTTTTAGGGCACGTTGGATTCCATTGTTAATTAGTGATGTAGGGTAGTCCCTGCTTATGAGTGTGTCCTTTAGTTCTTGTAGCCGTAAGTAACAGGTGTTTTTATTGGAGACTATAGTACAGATACTCTTGGCTAAGTTGTAGGGAATATTGTTTTGACTACAAGAATTTTTGCAACACGAATTGGCGCGAAATTTATAGTACTTATTCACGTGACATTCAACAACCAACCAAATCTTAATACCTCTGGAGCCAGTTTTTTCACATAAAACAGGAAGAATTTCCAAAACTGATCAGATTAGAGCAAACATCACGAGCGCTCTATCTCAAAATTAACTTTGAAAAGCATTAGAAATGCGCAACCGGTAAAGACTTAAAACTAAAACTGAATACTAACCAATACTTATTACTAATTTATACTTATTCCTAATTAAATTATTTTTCACTGGGAAAAATGTGTGAGCATTTTCTTTTCCTTTTTACTAATATATATATATATATATATATATATATAGTGGTAGGACACTGGAAGGTGATTTTATTTAGTTTCAGAAGTAAATATTTCGAAAAAGGAAGACGGAAAGACGATACCTTGGTTCGTGGAAACGCTCTCTGGCAAATAACGGGAAAAAAACGAAGATAATACGTCATTATTTGGAGAGATGTAAACAATTACACGCAAAGACAAAACCACGTTTATGGTATAAATGAAGTCGTAGACTAATATTCTATTAGGTGGTTCGTCGAGACGTTCCCTGGCAATGAACGGAAAAAACGAAGATAATACGTTAATATGTGGAGCGTTGAGAACAATTGCACGCAAAGATAAAACCACGTTTATGGTATAACTGAAGTCGTAGAGTAAAATTCTATTTAGGAAACCGAATGATTCTCGGCTTCAGAGTTAAGAATAATGTCAATAAATTACAGAGGTTGTTGAAATCAACAATAATTAAATATATACATGCACGCATCCATATACGTACATACACATGCATACGCGAAAACACCCGTCATGGGTATGCAAATACAGGCACGTACACAAAAATACGCGCACACATACAGAACCCACGCAACGCCTGTACCCGCACACATACGAACGTATACACCAAATACACATAAAACATATATAAAAAAATATATATATACATTGTGTGTGTGCGCGCGTATACATAAAATTATATAAACGTATATAAATATACACACATAAATACGAATATAACGCGCGCGCACACA
>OZ024742.1:242124565-242164565 GCA_964016885.1 Eledone cirrhosa
CACACACACACATATATATATATATATATATATATATATATATATATATATATATATATATATATATATATATATATTATATATATATATATATATATATAAATATATATATATAAAATATATATATATATATATGGAGATACGCTCATGTATAGAAGCGCAGGCATCTTGACTGTGTAGATAAAGAATTTGCTTCAAAACCACGTGGTTTTAACTTCTGTTATGGTTCGAGGCATCTAAGACAAATGTCGTCTACTATAGCTTCAGGTTGACCAATACCTTGTGACAGTAATTCGATAAAAAGATAGTGTTCAAAACCTGCCATGCACACTACACACATACAATATACATACATACTTACATACACATATATAAATATATATATATATATACACAGATATATAATATATATGTAGAGACACACACACACACACACATATATATATATATATATATATATATAAAACAAAGAGGGTGTGGTAAGATATCAGAGTACTCAATACTTAGGGTAATAGAGTGGGTAGTAGGAAAAGATTCAGGACCCCGACGACTGAGCTCCGAACTAAATCTCGCTGTCGAAACGGCCGGAGCTCTGTGTGTGTCTGACGGTGTCCTGATTCTTTTCATATATATATATATATATATATATATATATAAGTATATAAATACATAATTACTCCCATTATTAGTCTTCTGGGGTAATCGCTGGCCTTGTGCGAAAAGTAGAAACTATTAGTCTTTGTTAGTTATACCCCTTAATAGTTTGTTTTTCTTTACTATTGATTTAAAATACTGACCTCATAATTTTATTTTACTAATGCTAATAGATTAATTTACTTTCTCACATTCGTTTTGCATATTCAGTTGTACCAGATAAATACGTAACTGACATTGCATTGGATATGCCACATTTGGACTCACACCAAGGTAATTTTTGTATTTTTCAACACTTCTCCTTAGATATTAACCTGCTACACAATACAACTTTTAATTATGTTCTTATATTTATACACACATTCTATATTAACAATCCAACAAAGATTATTTTTTCTTGTTACTTTTCCCTGTTATCTTCGACACAAGATGTCATAACATAACTACTACTTTTAGCAATATATTTTCTTTAATACGTTTAAAGAATTTGTTGTTTCAAAATGAGCACGAAGATTGTATTTTTCGGCACAGAGACGTAAATACATTGCCTATGTTGCAAACTTCGTATATATTTCATTTATGTTTTCCTGAATTAAAATATAGCCTGTACCTCGCATGTAAATTTCTGATTAAGCTCAAATTTATACAAATGGCTGCTATATTTTCACAAATACGAAATTTTGAACAATTCTTCAATGTACACAAACACAAACACTCACATCCCTCTCCATATCTCTATCACTCTCTCTCTCTCTCTCTATATATATATATATATATATATATATATATATATATATATATATATGAAAGACGTAAAATAAGAAACATTTTTTAAAAAATTAAAAATTAACTTACTTATTAAAATTTTCACTCCAACTAATTAGTTTCTGTAATGGGATAAAGATAGTTACGTAATATAACTATCGAGAATTCATTACGTCATCAGGGAGTCTATTCTCAGCTAAGTCTCCAGGCAATTCGCGGACACTAGGGACTCATATAAAAATAATAATAATTCGGTGGATGGAACAGCTAGCGGGGACTGGATTCCATGCACTGAAAATGTTCGCTGTCTCTGGTCAAATGGCAGATTCTAAAGAATCAATCACGTGACACTGAGGCTAGTCGGAAGGAGTGGGTTGGTAAGATGACAAGAGCCTACTACCACACCAATGAATTAGTAGTGGATTTGGCAGTTTTGCTCAACAAATAAATAATTTGGAGATAAATATATAGAATTAGTATATCTACCAACATATGCGTACAGATGCACACTAATGCTAGCAGATACATAAGTTATGTCATAGTGCCTAGGTGGTTCAATGCAGGAGGATGCAGAACAATAATATGAAAGACGTAAAATAAGAAACATTTTTAACAAAATTAAAAATTAACTTACTTATTAAAATTTTCACTCCAACTAATTAGTTTCTGTAATAGGATAAAGATAGTTACGTAATATAACCATCGAGAATTCATTACGTCATCAGGAAGTCTATTCTCAGCTAAGTCTCCAGGCAATGCGCGGACACTAGGGACTCAAATAAAAATAATAATAATTCGGTGGATGGAACAGCTAGCGGGGACTGGATTCCATGCACTGAAAAAGTTCGCTGTCTCTGGTCAAATTCTTATTTTACGTCTTTCATAGTATTGTTCTGCATCCTCCTGCATTGAACCACCTAGGTACTATGACATAACTTATGTATTTCATAGCATTAGTGTGCATCTGTACGCATATGTTGGTAGATATACTAATTCTCTCTATATATATATATATATATATATATATATATATATATATATATATAGTGGTATTAAGGTAGACATGGCCTGGGGCAGCACACAGGCCGAAACCACCAAATTATATATATATATATGTGTGTGTGTGTGTGTGTGTGTTTAGTAAATGACCGATACATTTTTAAAAGCCTGTTCAATGCGGTAGAAAATACGGACGGCAGAATTTAGTAATTGAGACAACACAAAATAAAGTTTCAGGGCTATTAACCTCTTTTTAAACCACCTAGATATATGCTAACGAATGCGCAATCTCCCAGTATTCAATTAACATGATTTCATAAATCGTTAAATATATGCAACAGGTCTTACTTATTATTTATATATATTTTATTTATTCAGGAATTCTTGAAGAATTTGCTTGCACAAAACCTTTCGGTCAGGGTAAGAATCCAGTTTACATTATACATACTATGAATACCTACTCAAATCCATATATACTCACTATTATATATATATATATATAATAGTGAGTATATATGCACGGTGGATTGGCAGTATCGGTAGAGGGTCGGACGCCATGCTTTCCAGCATAGTTACGTCCCTTTACGATCTGAGTTCAAATCCCGCCGAGGTTGACTTTGCCTTTCATCCTTACGGGGTCGATAAAATAAAGTACCAGTAATACACTGGGTAATTGCTGGCCCTGTGCCTAACGTAGAAACAATTATATATATATATATATATATATATATATATATATATATGTGTGTGTGTGCATTAAAACAATGAAATAAAAAATCAAGTCATTAGAAATAGATTTCAGTGAAGTATATTTCTAATGACTTGATTTTTTATTTCATTGTTTTAACATATATCAGGATTCTGTTTTCCTTTTAATGTTTTATTGTTTTCCGGGATTTATTTTAAGCTACAACATTTTCAACATACGGATTACATTGAGTTCTTCATGCAGACTAGACCCCACAACTTACCGTGGATATCTCTCTCTCTCTCTATATATATATATATATATATATGAAAAGCAAGGGGAAGAAGAATACTGCATGGTTGCGCATGGATTACATATTATAAAATTAGTCCCTCATCAGTGATTTTGCCAACCATCATTGGTATTTCATCGCATTAAAAATCAGATACCTCAGGTTGGTGCGAGCAATAACTAAAATAAACTATTGGGACAAGTGAAACGCGTAAAGCGAGTGAGACAAGTAAACCAACAGAAGGAAAAGCAAAGCGAAGGTTGGAAAACAGCAAGCCACATGGTAGTTATCCGATCAGCATAAGCTGGGTGAATTTTATAGCGGTCAGAGAAGTAGACCGTACGCTGTGAATGCGGTGTGAGAAAGAAGGAACCCCACTACTAGCGAACGGGAGGAAGTGAGAAGGGGAGAAACAGAGAGTGAGTGAGTGGAAGTGCGAGGAAGAGGTCAATCGAGAGAAAAAGTGTAACTGACAAAGAGGGTGAAAGAAGGTAAGAGAAACAGAGAGAACGGAAGAGCAGTAAGAGAGAAAGAGAGAAACAGATAATCGCAGTTTAGGTAAATATATATGAAAAACAAGGGGAAGAAGAATACTGCATGAGAGAGAGAATTAGGAAATACAAAGTTTAGATGCTAAAGTCCTTTATTGATAAGGCTGTGATACATACTTCGATGACGATATTGCCTACGCAATTCAGCGTAGAAGCCGCTGCTATGCCCTCATCAGATAGCGTCTTACATAATAAAGTTACAATCAAGGAGGTAATCCAAAATTGAAGTGACAAGAGAACGGACAAACAGCGCTGTTCATTAATCGAATGTCCCTTCCCCTGTCTGACGAGAGCATGGCAGTGGCTTCTACGCTGAATTGTATAATCAATGTCGTCCTCGAAATATGTATCACAGCCTTATCAATAAAGGACTTTATCGTCTAAACTTTGTATTTCCTTATTCTATAAATACTCCTTCACACGTGTGTGGAAACTGCACGTTGAGTTCTTGTATTGAATTACATCAATATTTGTACAATACATTCATATATATATATATACATATATATATATATATATATATATATGTGTATATATATATAATATGTATGTATATATATATATATATAAAGAAAAAGAGATGAAATCGAAAATGCAACTGGAGTCTTATTTAAAAAAAATATATATATATTTATTTGGTTCCTTTACCGGTTTCGCAGTTCTTCTGCTTTTCAAAAGGTGAGTTGAGATGGAGGGTCTGTGGTTTTTCTCACATCTGGTTGGTCTCTGAATGTTACTTGTTTTATATGGAAAAAGTGGCTCGAAATGCCAGGTTTTTCGAGAAGTAATTTGATTGGTTTATCAATAATTATAATAAATTTCGCGCCAGTTCGCGTTACAATAGTTCTTCAAATAAGAGGGGGGGGTCACAGGTTGTTTTTTCATATATGAGTGTTTGAATTTCTTATTACTTGAAAAAAGGAGGCTCACGGAGGCTTTTTTTTGGTTGGTTATAAATGAAATTATGGCTGAACAAATTTTCATTAAATTTTTGTGCCCTTATTTGGAAATCCATTCTGTAGCCTTTTTAGAGAATTTTTTGATAAGTGAAAGATAATTGTTTCTACTTTAGGCACAAGGCCAGCAATTACCCAGTGTATTACTGGTACTTTATTTTATCGACCCTGTAAGGATGAAAGGCAAAGTGAAAGATAATGGTCAAGAGAAAGGGATGGTAGAATTGTTCTGGTTCAGTGAATATGGTTAGTTTGCTGGGGTGTCAGAATTCAGATTTTCTATTGAATAAAGAAAGTAAAGATATATGTGTTTATTTGTGTGTGCGTGTGTGTGTGTGTGTTTGTTTGAATTTCTTTACTTTAAAAAAAGGTGGCTCACGAAGGCTTATTTTTAATAAACGTGATTTGATTGGTTATAAATGAAATTTGGCTGTCACGTGAACAAGTTTTCATTACATTTTTGCGCCCTTATTTGGAAAACTATTCTGTAGTCTTTATAGTGAATGTTATGACAATGGAAAGATAGTGGTCAAGAGAAAAGGGATTGGGAGAATTGTTCTGGTTCAGTGAATATGGTTAGTTCGCTGGGGTGTCAGAGTTCAGATTTTCTATTGAAGTGAAGATATGTATGTTTATTTGTGTGCTTGTGTGTGTGTATGTGTGTATTGGAAGATGATTCTATTACTAGAAATGGGGGAGGGAGTTGTGTGTGTGTGTATATGGGTGTTATGTGTGTGTGTGCGAGTATGTTAATATGGAGAGAATATATATTTTGTGTGTGTGTATATATATGTGTAGGAAAGTGGTTCTATTAGTAGAAATGGGGAGGGAGTTGTGGGTGTGGGGGTTGTTATGTGTGTGTATGGGTGTTATGTGTGTGGGAGTATGGTTAGCATGTTAAGATGAAGAGAATATATATATATATATTGTGTGTGTGTGTATGTGTGTGTGTAGGAAAGTGATTCCTTTAGTAGGAATATTTTGAATGAACATATTTTCCTTACTTATTCGTGTTTGCTGTTGTATTGTCAGTGCAAACGTATGTTAAGGTTTATTTAGTTCGGGTTTTTATTTTCTAAAGTAGAAGGTGTTATGTGTGTGTGTGTATGTTAAATCAGGACAAAAGTGTGTGTGTATGTTAAATCAGGACAAAATTTTACTGTAAAAAATCACTTCACTTGCTCATCAAAAAATCTAATTTATGCCATTAAATGTAAAGAATGCAATGAAGATTATATAGGACAAACTAAACTCACACTCAGAAACAGAATGACAGTTCATCGCCAACAATTACGAGATCCAACCGCGAGACAGATACCACTAAGTGCACATCTAGACATTTGTGCAAGTAATAAGACACCCAAATTCCAAGTCTTCCCATTTTACCTTTGCGCTAACAATACAACAGAACAAATGCGAATAAATAAGGAAAATATGTTTATTCAAAAATATAGACCAAGATTTAATAAGGTTTAATATACATTATGTCAACACCATAATATGACATACACACACACACATAACACCTTCTACTTTAGAAAATAAAAACCCGAACTAAATAAACCTTAACATACGTTTGCACTGACAATACAACAGCAAACACGAATAAGTAAGGAAAATATGTTCATTCAAAAATATTCCTACTAAAGGAATCACTTTCCTACACACACACATACACACACACACAATATATATATATATATATATATTCTCTTCATCTTAACATGCTAACCATACTCCCACACACATAACACCCATACACACACATAACAACCCCCACACCCACAACTCCCTCCCCATTTCTACTAATAGAACCACTTTCCTACACATATATATACACACACACAAAATATATATTCTCTCCATCTTAACATACTCGCACACACACACACAACACCCATAAACACACACACACAACTCCCTCCCCCATTTCTAGTAATAGAATCATCTTCCAATACACACATACACACACACACATACACACACACAAGCACACAAATAAACATAAATATCTTCACTTCAATAGAAAATCTGAACTCTGACACCCCAGCGAACTAACCATATTCACTGAACCAGAACAATTCTCCCAATCCCTTTTCTCTTGACCACTATCTTTCCATTGTCATAACATTCACTATAAAGACTACAGAATAGTTTTCCAAATAAGGGCGCAAAAATGTAATGAAAACTTGTTCACGTGACAGTCAAATTTCATTTATAACCAATCAAATCACGTTTATTAAAAAAAGCCTTCGTGAGCCACCTTTTTTTAAAGTAAAGAAATTCAAACACACACACACACACACACACACACACGCACACACACACACACAAGCACACAAATAAACACATATATCTTTACTTTCTTTATTCAATAGAAAATCTGAATTCTGACACCCCAGCGAACTAACCATATTCACTGAACCAGAACAATTCTCCCATCCCTTTCTCTTGACCATTATCTTTCACTTATCAAAAAATTCTCTAAAAAGGCTACAGAATGGATTTCCAAATAAGGGCACAAAAATTTAATGAAAATTTGTTCAGCCATAATTTCATTTATAACCAACCAAAAAAAAGCGTTCGTGAGCCTCCTTTTTTCAAGTAATAAGAAATTCAAACACTCATATATGAAAAAAACAACCTGTGACAACCACCCCCCTCTTATTTGAAGAACTATTGTAACGCGAACTGGCGCGAAATTTATTATAATTATTGACAAACCAATCAAATTACTTCTCGAAAAACCTGGCATTTCGAGCCACTTTTTCCATATAAAACAAGTAACATTCAGAGACCAACCAGATATGAGAAAAACCACAGACCCTCCGTCTCAACTCACCTTTTGAAAAGCAGAAGAACTGCGAAACCGGTTAAGGAACCAAATAAATATATATATTTTTAAAGAAATAAGACTCCAGTTGCATTTCGATTTCATCTCTTTTTCTTTATACTTTCACTCGTGTAGGACACCTCGGTTATTTTTCATTTTGTAAAAAAAACCTCACTTTCTAATATATATATATATATATATATATATATATATGTAGAAGTTCTATTTAAATTATTGGGATACAACAAGCAAACATTTGTATAACTGATATAAAGCACTCAATAAATAATTGGAGTAAAAACTATCCGGGAGCTTCCAACAGTAATGGTTGCATTCTTTAAGGGTATGTCAATATTTATTTATAAAACTGCTCTATATTATATTTTATCTGATGAAAGCACACCATAATTTAACTTGGTGTCCTTGAAATATGTATAATGAAATAAATATGGTTTTATAAATATAGTTTCCATTTGTTAATATCGTATATATATATATATGTGTGTGTGTGTGTATATATATAAATATATATATATATATATATACATTTATATATAATATATAATTGTTTCTACTTTAGACACAAGGGCAGCAATTACCCAATGTATTACTGGTACTTTATTTTATCGACTCCGTAAGGATGAAAGGCAAAGTCAACCTTGGCAGGATTTGAACTCAGATCGTAAAGGGACGTAACTATGCTGGAAAGCATGGCGTCCGACCCTCTACTGATACTGCCACTCCACCGCCCTATGATATATAATATATTTTCTTATTTGTTATGTGTCACTTGAACAACATTTCTGCTATATTTATATGTATAATTAATCATGGGGAATACACATACCTTATCCGGACTTGTGCTTCGGAGGTGAGCTTTCTACGTGCCAATCCCATAATCATTCCTAACCGAAGCGGGTCTTTAGCCCTACCAATATAGTCGAATGCCGGGGGAAATATTTTTTATTTGAAAGGAAACATATAAAAGAATTCGACTAGAAAAATTATTGCATTGAGATAGAGAAAATGAAAACTATATTATAGTGGAAAATATACATGCATGGCGTCATAAATAATCATCATCGTCTATGGTTTCATTAAAGATTTAGTCCTCTGTAGATACAACAATCTTTTCATTTAATATACAATACAAACATAGTCCATGCTAAGTGTATATGTGTTGTTCTATGGCAAATAATGGTCCACATGACAGGTGCAATGTGTTCGAACACGGAAGAGCCGAACTCCTACTGTCATCGCTTCTATATCTCTCGCCCTCCCCATCTCTCTGTGTTGTGAGCAAATGGGGTCCCACATGCTGGCCACCCCACAGCCTCTGCGGACAGAAATGAGAAGCCGTTTTCCCGGAGGGCAGCAAGGGAGATGCGCCTGAAGAGCCATTCCATCCCACGATTGCTTATCACAAAGTCATTGTTTGTTATCACTTTTAGTACGTCTGAAGATGTACAATAGACGATGATATTTTGTGTTAAATATATTTTTCCCTTTATTTACTATATTGTTATAAGCATTAGTCAAATAATTTCCATTGGAATATTTTAAAGTAATTAATTGAATTAAGAAACCTATTCCAACATTTAAATGTTTTGTATATGCTCTGTGTTATTATTTGTCATTTATTTAACTTTTACTTGAACAAAATCTATTATATATTTTTATCTATAATGATATAAACGCGTTCAGCTTCTAAATATTATTAATTGGCAATATTTATTCTCTTTGTTTAACTCCATATATATATATATATATATGTGTGTGTGTGTGTGTGTGTGTGTGTGTGTGTGTGTGTGTGTGTGTGTGTGTGTGTATGTGTGTGTGTGTGTGTGTGTTTGTGTGTGAATGTATATATATATGTGTGTATGTGTCTGTGTGTGTGTGTGTGTATGTGTGTATATGTGAGTGTGTGTTTGTGTGTGAGTGTATATATATATATATGTGTGTGTGTGTGTATTGGAGTACAAACATGGTCAAAATAGGGTACTACCATCACCACCACCACCAATATTAATGATAATAATACCAAGGTTTTATTATAATAATTGTTTCTACTTTTGGCACAAGGCCAGCAATTAACCAGTACATTACTGGTACTTTATTTTATCGACCCCGTAAGGATGAAAGGCAAAGTTAACCTCGGCGGGATTTGAACTCAGTCCGTAAAGGGACGTAACTCTATGGTGCAAATCATGGCGTCCGACCCTCTATGGATACTGCCAATCAATACCAGTCCATAGGATGAGTAATGTATCTTATCACTATTATTTTTATTATCATTAATATTATTATTATGACGGGTTAGAAAAAAGCTACCCAACGAAACTTAAGTACCTGTATATGCCAATGGACCAACTGGTTATATCTATCTATCTATATATCTATCTATCTATCTATCTATCTATCTATCTCTCTCTCTCTCTATATATATATATATATACATATATATATATTATTTTTAATGCGATGAAATACCAATGATGGTTGGAAAATCACTGGCGAAGGACTATTTTTATCATATGTAACACATGTGCAACCACGCAGTATTCTTCTTTCTTCTCATGTTTTTATATATATATATATATTTATATATATATATAATCAAGGTTTAGCAAATAAGAAAAAGTTTTAAAATACATTTTAAAAAGTTCACTGTACCTGCTGTAGTTACCCTTACCGTACAGTTTCAAGTCTCAAAATAAATGGATAATCCATGCGGAAATCCATTGAAAAGATAGACTTTCGTCAGAGGGTTCTTTTCGCTCGGAGAATATAAAATTCCCGAGTTCAAATCACGAACTGGCGCCATACAAAACTGTTCCCGAGATGAGAGTGTATGATGAAGAAACAATTCTGTCTATTGCCGTGTGTAAAGATAGAAGGCAGAGGCGGAAAGGTCAATCTACTGCCATTAGAAATAGCAGCAGTTAAAACGACCAAAATGTTATCTCGACCAGGGGAGATTAATAATAATAAAGTATGTCTCCCTACATGCAAAATGCATATAGGGACACACGTATTATCCAACCGTATGCCAATGTGGTTCTATGGTAGGTTAATAAATTAACGAGCCAGAACATATATAAGCAAGGTTTATCAAATAAGAAAAAGTTTTAAAATAAATTTTAAAAAGTTCACTGTACCTGCTGTAATTACCCTTACCGTACGGTTTCAAGTCTCAAAATAAATGGATAATCCATGCGGAAATCCATTGAAAAGAAAGACTTTCGTCAGAGTATATTATATATGATGATATTAAATTTAAGCTATGTATTACTGCTAAAACAGAAATTATAAGCGTCTTGATCTCCGTTGCTCGAAGTTAAACATTTATTAAAACGAAACGATATATACTATCTATATATTCCTCTTCATTTTCTCATATAGATAAAGCGGAGAAAAATGCCTATATTGGCAGGATATATATGAAAAACGATTTGAATGGCGGATTACTATGTCTGTTTTGCTGTATGCGTATATTTACAATTTACACTTCAAATTTATCGTTTTCAATCATTGCTGCATTAAGATGGTTTTTAGTGGTCAATTTATTCTTAATTGATGGTAGGCAAAGTTTTGCACATTTAAAAAAAATTTGTTGTTGTTGTTGTTGTTGTTTTTGTCGTTGTTTTATATCAAACTTAAGATGCGCAAGAAGAAGAAATGTTGTGTTTTGATGATTTTGCTTTTACTACATTCACGATTGACGTAATATGATAGATACGATTCCACGCACAGCTCACTTAAATTTAATCAAGAAGCGCGTATATGAAATAAAAGCAAATGTTCACTATCTGACAGATTCCTATACGAAGGAAGATGGATGACCTAATTAGCTACTTGCAGTCAGGTGAATATAGAAAAAATGTAAAGAAAAGAAAAATAAGGGAAGTAAATGCAGTTTCTACACTTAGATGTCTTCTCCTCAAGAATAGTTCGCAGATGTTAGTACGATAATATTAATCAAATTTTTTTCTCCAAAAATAAAAGACCGAACAATAAATCGTCTGGTGGAGACAGCTTCTTTCAACCAAACAAAGCAATGCAGACATGCAAGCATACACACGCTTATAATATAAATGTTACGATGTTATTTTATGTTAACTCCACAAAGGCTATTTCGACTAGGTGATGTATCTAATGAATTTAATCGATCTTTGTGTATTACTGGTACTTTATCGACCGTGAGTATCGAACAACCAATTCCGATCCAATGCAATTTGACGTCTAAATATTAAATGCGATTATTTACGTAATGCAATTCGGCAAATATGTGATCGTTTCCTATATATATATATATATATATATATATATATATATATATATATATATATATATATATATATATAATATAAATGACTTCTACAGGACTAGAACTGTTTCATTCAGGAGAAAACATGAGGAATCATCAAGAAGCCTGATGATTTCTCACGAATGAAACCCTTCTAGTCCTGTAGAAGCCATTTCTATGTTAAATGTTTATGTTTGTGTGTGTGTTTATCCCGGGTTCAATCGGGCGTAACTATGGTAAGTAAGGTACTCAATACATAACAGAGTATAAACATTTAATATTTGTATTTTTGTCCCTCTTCAAATTTTTCCATTATATATATATATATATATATATATATATATATATATATACTATACCCACACTCCCCCCTCACCCATATATATATATATATATATATATATATATATATATATGTATATATATATATATATATAATTACTTGCTTGTAATAAAATTGTAATAAGACTGGCAACATGACCGGGTACGGCCTGAAGCTGCAGAAGTGTGTTGCGACGTCATCGGTGCCAAGCTGCATCGGCCATTGCCTTTCCCTGGACAACATTGTTGGCGTGAAGAGGGGTGAGTTATATGCATGGGTGACTGTTGGTCTACGACACACAAACTTTTCCCGAACTTATACCTCGGAAGGGAATTTCTAGGTGCAAATTCCATGGTCATTCTACTACTACTACTACTACTACTACTACAACTACTACTACTACTACTACTACTACCACCACCACCGCCACCACCACCACCGCCACTACTATTACTACTACAACTACTACCAGCACCACCACCACCACCACTACTACTACTACTACTACTACTACTACTACTACTACTACTACTACTACTACTACTACTACTACTACTACTACTACTACTACTACTACTACTACTACTACTACTACCAATATCAATTCAACATTAATAATTATGATTTCTTCTATAGACACAATGCCAGTAATTTTGCGGGAGGGCAAAATCAATCAAATCGATCCCAATGCATTACACGTGCTTTATTTTATCAACCCCGCAAGGATGACAGGCAAAGGTAACTTCGGTGGGATTTGAACTCAGAACGATCTACCGATACTGCCAATCCTCTCGGCCTCAAACTTATCAAGTGCAAGTCGGAGTTCACCTTCTGGTGAGTTATGTAATACCATGTCGTTTGCAAATTCCAACCGACTGATTCTACACCCACCGGTCCTGATACCACTTCCAACCCAGTTGCGCATTCCAGCCCTACTTATGAAAATAATTGTTTCTACTTTAGGCACAAGGCCAGCAATTATCCAGTGCATTACTGGTACTTTATTTTCTCGACCCCGTAAGGATGAAAGATGACTGGGAGAGATGTCAATACGCACCATTGGCGGAGTCCGACTCCCACATTGACTAGTTTCGATTTAGCACCATTTATCCGAACACAAATACTTGGGCATTCGTATAGAGACATCACGGCAGCAAGGCGTTGACTATCGATCCCATTCTCCTGCAGAACCTTCTACAGCAGGTCCCGGGGAACGCGGTCCTATGCTTTTTCAAACTGATAAAACAAGAATGCACCTCTTGGTAGTACTCCCAAGACTTTTTAAAGTTCTGGCGCAGAATGAATATTTGGTCGACTATGCAACGTCCGGGACGAAAGCCACACTGTTCATCAGCTAGCTTGTACACGACAATCTTCCTACATCTCTTTGCCAGACACTTAGCGTAGACTTTAATGGGATGGCTTAACAGGGAGATCCCTCGATAATTGGAACAATCTCTCTTGTCTTCCTTTTTGAATATTGGAATATATCACTCCCGATTGCCATTGCTTATCCGGTTTTCAAGAGATCCAGGCCATTCTGCACACACGAGCCTGCCAGAGAATACTTTCGCTATTTAAGGCTTTTAACATCTAAAGCCGAATTTCATCCTCCCTGCAGCCTTGCCACATTTCAGCTCTTTTATTGCTCTTGTGTCCTCAGCCATCGAGAGATTAATCATCACTCACAAATGCATACTCATGTAGATCATCAGATGTTATCGGGTTTAGAAGCTCCTCAAAGTATCTCGCCACCTCGCGAGTATGCATCTCTCTGAAGAGAGGACAACTTCAGACGCATTCCTGCTAGCAGGTGTGGAGGAGGACTTCTTATTACGTAATCGGTAGATGGTCTACTTGAACAATGTATTCACTAATCTGAAGTCTGATTACAGCTTAACCAGGTGTGGCGCACAGGCAGGAGTGGATATACTCAGAAGCCCCTGGCTGTCAGAATGTGTCACGGACTTGATACCATTAGGTGGGAGGATTTGCATGTTGAAGCTTAGGATGAAAGAAGTGTCTATGTGTATGATGTAGCATTTTGCACCAAACAATGAGTACGAATTCAGATCCTTCATTGATGAAATCACTGCAGTTTTAGATGTAGTTAAGACTGAGTCTTATATCCTAATAGGAGACTTCTATTCACATGTTGGCACTGTCCACCTGACATGGAAAGGAATGATTGAAAGGAACGGCGATCCCAATCTAAATACGAATGGAGAGGCGTTATTAGACTTCTGTACTTGTAATGAACACTCTTTTATGAACATCTTCATGCAGAGACACATCTATAAATATACATGGCAAAAGGAGAAAAAAGAACAGAGATCAATAATTGATTTTGTTAATGTTTCTGTTCTCTTCGATAATGTGTTAAGAGAAATGCTGAGCTGTCACTAGATCACCATCTAGTTGTCTGTAACAAAGAAGCCCACAAACCTGACAGGTCCTGGTCGACATACAGGATAAAGTGGGAAGTCAGAACCAGGTATGCAGATAATATTGCATCCGAATTCAGAGAACTCCCTGTCCAAACTCAGGGATTTGAAATGGAGTGGAGGTTATTTAGCTCAGCTATTGAATGCTGCAGGCGAAAGAGATTTACTGTGTTAGCGGATGGTAGGATGATCCCTTGGTTCAATTAAGAGGTCAAATATCCCATCCGGGCAAAGAAGGAGATCTACAAAGCTTGGCTTCGAAATAAGTCTTCCTTCTTGCACTTGCGGTACGAGCAAAAACGGCGTCGGACGTTAAGACATGGGAGGACATATACACATACATACATATATATATACATTCATACATACATACATACACACATATATACATACACACATTCACACATACATACATATACACATACACACACATACATACATAAATACATACGTTCATACATATATACATACATACATTCATACATACATAATGTTTCCGAATTTGTGGTCGTCGGACAATACATTCTATTTAATTGTGGTAATGTAAATGAATAACATTTAATCTCTGGGTTCAAATTTCGAGATCATATTGAAAAATAAATCAGTATTGCGTTTAGTCGAACGATTATGTAATATCAATGATCACCACATATATCTTGTAGAATAGCAATGTGTTGAATTAAATATGTTTAAATTCACGTATATATAGATAATTTAATTATCTGACTTTGTAGAACATAATTATATATATTCATGAATACTCCCCTTTTAGACACCCCTAGTGTGTAAATACTACAAACTATCAAGTCTTCAATCTTCATACATTGAAGTATATTTATTTAACCTAATTAAAGATATTGCAATTCCTATTAGATAGACATATTGCTTTTTTTTAAATTATGGTGAGTTATAGAAATTTATATGCAAACAAAATGTTTCATCATGTATACATGCATTACGAACATACGTAATACATATTTCATTATATATGACCGTGTGTTTCTTTCCGTCATCCCTTTCTTTAAAAACACACACACGCACACACACACACACATATATATATATATATATATATATATATATATATATGTATATATATATATATATATGTGTGTATATATATATATATATATATGTGTATGTGTGTGTGTGTGTGTGTGTGTGTGTGTGTGTGTGTGTGTGTGTGTGTGTGTGTGTTTGTGTGTGTGCATGGGTATGTGTATAAGCATGTGTGTTTGCTGAAGTAAAATATAAGATGGATGGTCTACTGGCATGACATTCTTCAAAATAACAAAGAAATATATGTGGCATGAAATATATGGAAAAGATAATGGTATATGTTAATAGAATTTTACTTGAAAAAGGAAAAAAATACCTTAAAAATACACATACAGAGATTCATAATTAATCGTGACAAATGCATTTACATATTTTGCAAAGCATTCGTGAAAGCTGTTATATATATATGTATACACCAATACATACATGTGTATGCGTGTGTGTATATATGTGTGTGTGTGCGTGCAGAAACTCGTGTAAAGAATTTGTTACACATTTCAACAATATATATTAACCCCTTAATATGAAAAGTTGATGCTTTAATTATACCACAGATGCATGTCACAATATAGGTATTGTGCAGAATATATGTAATATATATATATATATGTGTGTGTGTGTGTATATATACATATATATATATATATATATATACGTATCTATGTAATTATGTATATATTTATGTATATATAGATATAGATATATGTATATATATGTGTGTGTACATATATGTATATATTATATAAACGTATATATATGTATATATATATATATATATATATATATATATATATATATATATATATATATATATATATATATATATAAATATATATGTATACATATAAATATATATATACATATATAATATATATATATATATATATATATATATATATATATATATATATATATATATATATATATATATATATATATATATATATATATATATATATATATATATATATATATATATATATATATATATATCCTATATATGTATATATATAAATATGTATATATATATATACATATATACATATATACATATATACATATATACATATATATATATTAGGATTGGTGCTCTGAAATAGCGATGTATACATGAATGTATGTATAGTATATTCGGCAATATACCATAGGTTTAATTAAAAACATTTAGAAGACCATACGCTATCAGTTTTAAAGTAGTGACTGTGATAGCAGGGGAGTACGTGGCTCTGATGAGTGCCAACTCACGTGAAACAGACTGTCAGCTTCTCTCACTTCTTTCACCGAAAAGAAGTAAGTGACATAATCACTACTTTAAAGTTGATAGTGTATGGCCTTCTAAATGCTTTTAATTAAACATACTGTATATTGCCAAACATACTATACACATACATTCATATACATACATATATATATATATATACATATATATATATATTGTTATATTTGGGGAGGGTCATATTTGCGTAATATTGCCAGAATTAATAACAGAACACACTTCTGTTATTAATTCTGGCAATATTACGCAAATATGACCCTCCCCAAATATAACAATATCTGTTTCGACACACGATTTCATATAAAAAACCTCGCAAAACTAATTCATCGCCGTTATATATATATAAATATATATATATGTGTGTGTATATATATATATATTTATATATATACATATATAGTATATATATATATATATATATATATATATATATATATATATATATATATATATATATATATATATATATATATATATATAGCGGTGGAACACTGGAAGGTAATATCCGTAGTGGTAGAGCACTCAGTCCATGGAATATATATATATATATATATATATATATATATATATATATATATATAGCGGTGGAACACTGGAAGGTAATATCCGTAGTGGTAGAGCACTCAGTCCATGGAACGAGTTAGGTAGAAGTGGTTACGCAACAGTTAGTTCACCATACCGAGAACAATTGTTTCACCTTAGGGGATCCTCAGCTCGTAATGGGCATGGTTATAGGAACTGGAAGGACAACCGTACGAACGCGCATGCGCAGAAACCTGGTCACTTCGCACAGGCAATACTAGAATGCGTGCGAGAGGTGTAAGGGATTTAACTGCGAAAGTCCGAAAAGTTTTTAGTTAAGAAAATTACAATGATTCAATCCGGAACTTTGTAGTTATGCAATAGGTTTTTGGAGACGTGTGGACAACGTGTGAAACATTCATTTATCGTGTTTAGTCAATCACTATTGCATAATCTCTTTAGAATAGTTATTCGTTCGTCAATACATAAGCCACACGTCGGATTTCCCCTTGCGTATGGCTTGGACTTAGTGATGGCTTTCCATTGAATGGTGTAGTCTATACTTGAGTCCTTGAGGGACCATACGTGGCTCGCGAGTTTCGTGGATGAACGTCTGTCCGGGTACCTAAAAGTGTACAGGTGGTTCCTTAAATCGGCCCTCCGCCATGCCCACATAGGATTTGACCTCCTGTGGTTGGTTTGGTTATATACTATATATATATAATATATATATGTGAAGACCAGAATCCGACAGAAAGTAAGCGATAATAACAGATTCAAAACTCTTACACGTTCATTTCAGTAGGATGTGGTACTCTAAATTGTCTTGTCGAAACCCACAGTCCTTTACGTTATTAAATTCTTTCACTCTCCAATCTTATAGGAATACATTCTAAACAATATTTCTAACATTGACATCATAGCCTAACCATTTACATAATATTTGTTTAACAGCAGCAGAATTTACATCTTAAATTTTCGTATGGTATTCCCCGTCGCTTTAAGAAGTCTTGAAGTTTCAATGAGATTGACCCTAATGCCCCGATCATAACTAATATCACTTTCACATTACCTTCTCGCATTCCAAATATAGTCTTGCCAGCTCCACTTTCAATTCAGTGTACTTGGTCATTTTTTCAATCCCTTACACGTAATATTTGTTATGGCTACCTGATGAACTGACAGTATTCTATCTATTTTAAAATAATAATCCCAGAATATTGTTGCTTTCCATCCTCGTGCATTACTTTACAAGGCACATCCTCATACCAATTCTCTATGAATTCATACTGATGTTTACGAGACAGAACCCAATGAAGGTGTAGACAGACTTTATCATGGCGGCGCTTGTATTCTTTATGCACAAGGCTCTCACATCCACTTACCAAGTGGGCCACATTTTCCAGATTCTTTCCACAGAGCCTGCATTTCTGGGTGTCAGAAATTTTGTAGATGTTATATTTCACCGAAATGGTAACAAGAACTTGGTTTTGCGTTGCAACTATAAGGCCTTATGTGGCACTTTTCAAATCACCTTGCTTAAGCCATGGCCACGATATTTTATCATGGGTATCCTGTATAATTCTCTCAAACTGACCATACATTCTCATTCCTAGTAGATCCTTTCTTTTTTTTCTGCTCTTTGGTTAAATCCTTCTTTTCCAAACAATTTTACTGCATCTTTACCCATATCTTCTGCTACATACTACAACAACTGTTCGTCATTGTTCATCAAATATTCTGCAAGCGTTCTCCTTCCACTTTATACAATGATCCACACGGATGAGGCCTCTCCCACATTCTTTGTCTTCATGAATAGTCTACGAATATTTGCTTTAGTGTGTAAAGCTCCGTAAATTGTCTTTAATTTTCTCGTTTTTCTATCTAACTATCATTATTCTGAATTCAAATCCTACAAAGGCTAGCTTTGCCTTTCATCCTTAAGGGGTCGATAAAATAAAGCAACAGTAATGCACTTGGGTCGATTTATTTGACTTTCCCCTCTCCCCCAACATTGCTGGCCTTGTGTCTATAATAGAAATCATTATTATTATTATGATAAACAAAGCTGTTTCTAGAAAGGGAAAAATTAAAACTAAGAAACAATTAAAGAATTTTAGAGAATTATTTTCATTATGATTACATTTCCATGATAAATAACTTAAATTCAAAAATTTCGATTTGTTAATATTAAAAACATGTAGTTTTAATGCTTAATGTTATGTATTCATGTTGTCAAATGAGTATTCATTTTCAAACGTAGCCAACAACTATAACCAATTTAGCAGTTAATAGCTTGAGAAGCAGGTGAAAATACGTATTTATTAGCGAAACGTAAAATCACTAAAAATTAAAAAATATATATTCATTAGAGTATAGATAGACTTCTTTCTTTCTTTTTTATTTTTGTTTATTAGAAATCCTTTAATAGCATGAAACTTCAGTATAATGGTTTCATGGTTCATTAAATTTAGAAAAAAAATAGATAAACTGATTCTAAGTACACAGGCCTACTTTGTATCTACTATACATGTTTAGAATATATATTTTCATACTTTGATGTTATGCTTAAAACTTCAGAGGCATCAATTTACTGCAGAGTAGATTGCCAGACACTTTACTACATTAAGAGGCAGTCTCTGAATTATTTTGTCTATAATATTTCTTCCATTAAAAGATGACAACAAAATTGAAGGAACGAGAAATTTCGAATTGAATATTTTCCTAATATACATATAGAACGTATAATATTGGACGACGTAATGATTAAAGGTATTGACAATCCAGTAAAGTTTTGTGATATAAAGTTTATTTGCTGTTACTACCGTCTTATTTTGGATTTATTTGTAAGCGTTTCGCATCTACTATAGTAACGTTTCGTATATATTTTAGCTGATGGAATATATAAAGATAAAGGTTCAAAATTATCATCGTAATGTATCGAGAAGAAAAATATTTTATGAAAATAAACTTAAGATTTGCAACGATCTCTATTCAATTCCAGTGCCCACCAGATACTTCTTGTAAGTTTGAGGGAATCAATAACTAAGTCGGAGATTTCAGGATTATGCTTAATGATACAAGTCAATGACGGAATTTCTACGCGTTCGCTTAATATTTTAGAGATTGCAGCCAAATTTCTATCATATCATACCTTACCATCTTAGTGACATATATATAATTATTATTAAGAAAGGTTGGTAGATTGGCAGTATCAGTAGAGGGTCGGACGCCATGCTTTGCAGCATAGAGTTATGCCCCTTTACGGTCTGAGTTCAAATCCTGCAGAGGTTAACTTTGCCTTTCATCCTTACGGGGTCGATAAAATAAAGTAAAAAATAATGCACTGGGATATTTGCTGGCCTTGTGCCAAAAGGAGAAACAATTATTAGATTGTTAGAATAAGAGAAAGGGGGCCATGAATGGGTTGTCCTTGATTATATCTTTTATCTATGCAAAAGGATTAATCTGGGGCTAAAGTACAACATCATCACATACAGAGATAAGCGATTTAAACAATATTCTCATTTTTAAAAAGTTAAATGCCGATTAAATTACTTACGAAGAAAAACAATGGGCACTGCTTAAATATGAAAGATAGAATTGATTTTTGAAAAACAACATTTAATGGATTAAGCAAATTAACTAAATTTGATATTTAATTACACTACAGGAAACATAAAAGATACTCAACTTTAAGAAAATCAATTTCTATCGCACTCTGAATATGCCCTTTAAAGTATTTGCTTAATTTGCTAATTAAAAGTAAGATTTAATTATTATTTAGATGATTTTTCAAACGATGTGTTCTTTGGTCATACGTTATGCAACTAATATTAATTTTCGTGTGTTAAAATATTTATAATGGAAAGGAGCAGATTCTGCGATACGGTATCTATGGTTTTGAGATTCTCCAGGAATACTAGTTAGAAAAGTATGATTTTCAGAATATAACATTTACTTCTTCTTCTTCTTCTTCTTCTTCTTCTTCTTCTTCTTCTTCTTCTTCTTCTTGAGAGGGTCGGGGTCACAGTCTTCAAACACTCCTTCCAGCGGGTCCTGTCAGAAGCCACTCTCCCCAACCTATACAACTGGATCCCCAAGCGAGACCAGCTAAGCTCATGGATGTTATCAAACCATTTTGATCGGGGTTTACCCCTGGACCTCCTGCCGGTTAGTTTTGCCCGTCAAACATGTGCATCGATTCTTTCCTGAAACATTCTAACCACATTCCTATAGTATCGGTACCGTGATCTCTCGATTCGGAGAAGTAGTGGCTCTATCTGGAGTGACTCCAGAGATCCAGGCCTCCCGGCACACGTGACTCAGCCGGATAATACCTTCTCGTGCCGGATTTCATTTTCCCCAGCGGCCTTACCACATTTGAGCTATTTAACTGCTCTTGTGACCTTAACCACTGAGAGATTAGTCACCGCTCTCAGCTGCACCTCATATACATCAGCAGATGCTGTTGTGATCGTGTTTAGGAGATCAGCAAAGTATTCTCACCCCCTCGCGAGGATACGCCTCTCTGAAGTGAGGAGAACGCCAGACACGTTCTTGATAGCAGGTGTGGAGGAGGGCTTCTTATTACAAAGTCGGCGGATGGTCTGCCAGAGCATTTTATTTGCTGATCTGAAGTCGGATTCCAACTAATCCCGAAATTCCTCTCAGGTCTTAACTTTGGACGCCTTTACTTTTATTTCTTATAAAATAAAATCGAATTTTTTGCGCCCATTGAAAAAATTGTATGATACTTAATCAATACATATTTTAAAATGGTATCGGTCGAAAAGTAACGGTTAAAATTCATAATAAATGTAGGAAATTATATAAACCGATATTTATACTGAATATTGGTAATGGATTAGGCTATATATAAGCATTTAAGGAGGTTTGAACTTAGTTTCAGTCTGTTGTCTAGTAAGGCATCTTTAACCTAAGGGTTTAGAGATAAGTTAAATATATTTAAAAGGGTATACATTGAAAGATAAATAGTACGTTCAGGAGAAAATCTCTCAAAATCATAGAAAGGAAACGAAGAAATCTGAAAACCTTTTGTGATAATTGATGCGTTAATCGAGGGATATATTGGATATCGTCTAAGAGAAGAAGAAAATACATCGATTCAAGATATTCAATCAATTACTAGTTGCTGGAGTACCTTATACTTAGAATCTCAGCCGTGCAACACTGGGCAGCACATTTATCAAGTGCATATCGAAGATCACCTTCTGGCGACTTAATTGCACCGTGTTGTTGTTGTCTGCAAATTCCAACTCACTGATCCTACTACAACCGGTCCTGATATAACTTACAACCCGGCTGGAAATGTCAATTCTGTTTATGAAGATTATGAACAGAATTGACATGTCCAGCAGGGTTACAATACGAATGTTGACAGAGTCCGACACCTATGTTGAATAGTTTCGAATTCGCAGAAATTATCCGAACACAAATACTAAGGAAATCGTCTAGAGACTTGAAGACAATAAGGAATCGTCCATCTAGCCCATATTCCTGCATAACCTTCTACAACAATTCCCACGTAACGCCGCACTGGGCCTTTTCGAGGTACCCTAAAAAGCATTTACCTCTTGGCAATATTCCCGCGATTTCTCAAAGACCTGCTGCAGAGTGCTATGACTCGGGCAAAACATCACAATATTCGTCATCTATCCTTACATCTCTTTGTTAGAATAATATACTTTACCGGAGTTTCCCCTGCAACTATATCGATATTTCGTGTTGTGTTTATTCTAACAATTAATGATTAACATATAATTAATATGTTCTTGATATTTTCCATGCCTGAAGATCAACATTTCTAGCCTAAATGTGCTTATACAATTTGTTGATCGGCAGACCATACACTGAAGAGTATCGCAGTGGTACAGATGTTTATGCATGCCAACTTTGCCCTATTATTTAAGCTGCTGCGATCTATCAAGACCAGCCGCCCATTATAGGAACTCACATCACATCTATGAATGCAACATCTATGCACATTTAAAGGGATATATGATTGTAACAGAGTTGTTCCCCTTGTCAATCTTCAAAATCAGTGGGAATATTCGAAATGAGTTCCTAAGAACAATATAATCTTTACATTATCAACTTAAAGTGTGCTTTCATTCATACCCTTATTTCTAAATTTCTAACTAATGTGATTTGTTTGCGATTCTAAAATATGGGGAATCTAGTTTATATTTACTGAGGAATGCGTGACAAGATTTAATGTGCTTAGAATTCAAAGAGGAGTGACAGCTGTCTTAAAGATTTGATAAAGATGTCATTTAACTTTTCACTCCTGCCGGGGAAAATGCTGGGTAAGTTATTTTTTTTTCTACTTAATGTGATATGGTATAAAGGAAAATCAGGCATTCAACCACATTAGCCATTTATTATTTCAACATGGTCAGTTAATACGTTTTATATATTATCAATAATTTAACTATTTGGTGGTCCGCAATGATTAAAGATTAACGATACCGAACATCTTTCATGTCTATTATTTTCTTATAGCATAACATTGAAAGCAATGATCATGAATTAGGTTAGGTGCCATCAAATTTCCTTGGGCGCTATTTGATAGATTTCATGTATTCGGAATGCTGACATTTATAAACTGAAGGATTTTCGGCAGATAAAAGTCTCAAAGCATCTACAATTTCGATGTAAGTTTAAATATATAAATCTGAGAATGTAGGAATAAGAGAAATCGCTATTACGCGTAATAGTTGTTTAATGAGATAATTGATAAAACTAGTTTTTGAAGGGAAACAAATTACATTTTTTGAAAATAAAATATTTCAAATAAAAAATCAGTCTGATGAATTTTAATGTTGATTTTTAAGTAGAAAATTTTGTTTCTAAATCATACAATCATTATTGTCACACTGTCATTCATTACAGTGCTGAAATGTTTAGATACCGCGTCCAAGATATATATTTACCGATCTCTTAAGGTAGGTAACTAGAATGTGGCGGATCCCTTTCTTGGAGTGTCATCAGAAGCCTATAAGGACAGGTTTTGTAAAACAATGATTAGTACTTGATAACAATACAATCTATTTTTATCAATTCGATTTTTCAAAAATACATACCGTATTTGCCGGCCTATTGGATGCCACTTCGTATATGACGTCCCTGGTTTTACAAGGACATTTTGAGAAAAAATGAATCTTCGCGCATTTCTTCATAGTGGGATACCGGATTGAAAGTAACAAATGTGAGGAGTTCTACGTCTCGAGCACTCCGTACTCGCATTAAAGAACACCTTAACACACACGCATCCTCACATTGACAAATGTAGAAATATCAATCAACATTTTACCGTTACTATTAAAGCCAGATATATACAAATTTGGGCAATTTAAGAATTAAGGAATGCTTGCTCATACGTAGACTCAACCCCCAAACAAATAATAGATTAGAACTCAGCACACAATACTTAACATAAAAAGATACACCCACAGACACACAAACTAAAGATCTCATACGAAAAAGAAAATTGATTTCGTGAAATACTATATTGGCAATAGATGTCATTCTCGTGAAGAGCGAAATAACCATTAAAAACCGCTTGAAAACGACTAAGAAAAATTTAAATAAAATTCAAAATCTAATCCCAAAGAGAGGAAATTGGAACATTATCCTCTGAAAGTTCCTTAAACCCTCAACAATGGGCTTTTAGGTCCCGAAATATTGGACAGAAAAAAGAACAACAACAAACAAACCAAAGATTACCAGGTGACTTACTTTTCGTTACCTCATCTTACAGTCCATTTTGTATTGTTTAGCCTTCTATCTCTTTCAACGTTATATATTATACAAAATGCTTCAGGCAAACTACAACATTTTATTAATAAAAATTATTTCATTGTTTTTTTTTCATTGTACAGCATCTGCAAATTCACTAAATCCACAATAGCTAAAATGCAATCTGCTGTTATCAATACATGCCGACTAAGCAAATTCCAGCATATCAGCAAAAATTAAAATGTAAAAATATCGCAAACTCTACCTTTGATTAGCACAATCGTGCGGTATGTCACTTGATTGTTTTGGTTTCAAATATTAAGAGTAAGATTAACAACTTTTATCTATCTTCTATTATCTTTTATGATGCCACACTTAGAAAATGTGGATCACCACCATCGTTTTTTACATCTGCTCAATGCAAATGGCGACTGCTGTTTCGGTTGTTTATTAAATTTGCTTGGCCTTTTAGGAACATTCATCATCCGTATTGATGTGTTAACTTTCGCACAGTTGTTATGGTGAGGTAATTAATGTACCAATATTTTGTGTAGGTTAAGTTTTTTAGAAAGAAAGGAGGTATAATAAAATTATGTGAACTTTGTCGGTTTACAGCCATAAGCCTAGCCACTACTTTACGTCTTCAGAAACTCTTAAGTTCTACATCATTTTGCTTATATAAGTTGCATTGCATTATTGTATTAGTAATACTAATAGTAACACAAACTAAATGTTTTTAATCGTGATTGTCCTCACCCTCCATTCCACCTGCTATCAGTGATAGATACTGGATACAATGAAGATTTGAAATGTTTTTGTTTTTTTTTAGTGCGTACAATAGGCAAATATGGTAATTTATTTGGTGAAGGTTTCCCAATCATAGTTATAATTACTATTAGGCAACCTGAAGAAATAGACACAAGTCTAATTTAGTTAATATTTGACCTGATTTTAAAATATCCGCTGGAGTAGTATGTGGGTTTACCCTACTTATATATTTTCCTGCAGATAATTTCTGGCAAAACTCCCAGAAGTCATTCTTAGACGAAAAACATTATGTGTAGTATATATTGTAAAATTATGGAAATGTCAATGAAACATCTATTCAAGCATATTATTGTTTTCTAAATACTGTAAATTTTTATTGAACAGAGTAATGTAAAACACATTTAAATTTAAGGTAACCTAGGAATAATTCTTATACTTATTAATTATAAAATACCATATACACGAATACACGATATATGATTATTTAATCATAATGAAACAAGCAGTTTTTACTTCATTTCTAACAACGTATTTAAAAGTATTTTACATTTGACCTATCAGCATCGGAGTCCCTTCAAATCTGTCCGATGTGCTGCCCTTCCTCTTTGTGAACAAGACATTTTAAAACAAAAACCTACTGCAGTTATAAAATTTCTATTGCAAAAGCAAAGTTATTTTAATTAGATTTCTAGCTGTACTTATATCATTTTTAGAGATCTTCGTAAATGAAATCAGTTGTACGTTAAACGAAATACAACATAAATGCCTTACTATGAAAATACCCATATAGAAGTTCTCAGATATTGGTGATCATGTGCAAAATACATCTAAGTACTGACCAAATATGTATATGTAACAGTTCGTTTAGTTTTCATTTGTTAACGTTCTTTCTGAGTGATTTAGATAACATGATACAACAACTTGACAAGTACATTTACTCTTGCAAGCTATCAAAATAACCCCCCCCCCCCCTTCATATATCTACCACTGTCCAATTGAAAATATTTTATTCTTTAGTGCCCTGAATCAGTAACTTATACAACACTTAAATTTCCATTATCATTACAAGGAAACAGAATAGCATCCTAAAAGCTCAAAGGTTTTTAATGTATCTCCCAACAAAAGAGTATTTGTATCCTAAAGAAATAAACATCAGGCTTTGACGGCAATCCAACGCCCTCCTACTAGTGCTTTATTATTCAGCATTCCGTAATTTTGTCATTCAAAGATGTTATTGTCAGTCTCTATGGTCCGTATAAAAGATGGCAGATGTGATACAACAGAATAAAATAAGATTACATTACGAGAGTTAAAGTAGTATAAATTGTTTGAGAAGTATTTAACACGAAACCATGGCATGATAAGTAGACTGATAGCTGGAGCGTCAGGAGGAAAAGGTGTTTCAGAAATTTAACGAAAATGATGCTTGATAAGAAGCAAATCGAAACTGATATATATAACTTGTTTCATTACAGAACTAACCTCTCGAACTTCTATTAATTAAAATTTAATAATGAAGGTGGATTGGCAGTATAGATAGAGCATGGGACAAAATGATTTGTGGCATGTAATTACGGTCCTTTACGTACTGAATTCAAATCCCACCTAGGTTAGCATTGCCTTACGGGGTCGATAAAATAATTGTTTCTACTATTGGCACAAGGCCAGCAATTACCCAGTGCATTACTGGTACTTTATTTTATCGACCCCGTAAGGATGAAAGGTAAAGTTAACCTCGGCGGGATTTTAACTCAGATTGGCAAGGGCCGTAACTCTATGCGTCAAAGCACGGCGTCCGACTCTCTACCGATACTGCCAATCTACCGGTCGATAAAATAATGCAACAGCAATGCACAGGGGTCGATTTTATCGACTTGCTCCTCCACCCAAAGTTGGCCTTGTGGCTAAAGCAGAAACCATTATATAAAATTTGATAAAGAGAAGTCATTTTCTTCTTCTTCTTCTTCTTCTTCTTCTTCTTCTTCTTCTTCTTCTTCTTCTTCTTCTTCTTCTTCTCCCACTTATTCCTGCGAGGATCGTAGGTGCAGAGTCCTCAAACACTCCTTCCATCGGATCCTGTCCCTGTCAAAAGTAATCGTCTCCAACAGATCCGGTTGAATCCCCAAGCGAGAACAACCAGACTCATGGATGTTATCCAACTATCTTGCTGGGGGCCCACCCCTAGGTCCCCTGGCGTTTAATTTTGCTCGTAAAATCTATCCATCGGTTCTTTCCTCAGATTC
Source organism: Eledone cirrhosa (assembly GCA_964016885.1). Taxonomy (NCBI): domain Eukaryota; kingdom Metazoa; phylum Mollusca; class Cephalopoda; order Octopoda; family Eledonidae; genus Eledone; species Eledone cirrhosa. The sequence goes on from OZ024742.1 coordinate 242,153,005, forward strand.
AAAACATATGCCGATAGTATCGGAGATGTGATCTCTCAATTCGGAGATGTAGCGGACTTTCCTGGAGTGATTCACTAATCTCCGAGCTACGCACTCTGTAGTTTAACGTTTTTCAGCTATTATCTATAGTTATTTGCATTGTGTCGGCCTTCGAAAGAGCAAACATATATTCGATCTTTAATTATTAAGTTTCACTTCTGAAGATAGAGTGCTTTCAAATGCATACATTTTCTCATGGAGAAATGGTTTTCAGCTAGTCTTGGAAGATTCTGGCGATACAATTTATAATGTGTTTATTTCAATTCATGTGCCTGGTTTTATTTTCCAATGTCATTCAGGTTATGCTATTTAGATATTGTGAGGTATATGTGTATTTCCTTACTATATACGTTGCACAGATACTTGTCACTCAATATCTTTCCTAAATCGGCAATGTACAATTGTTTTTATTGTATATGAATGCATGATGCATCCTGGTTGTTTTATATAATCAGCCCACTAGGATAAACTGCTCTAACTGTTTTAATACTGTAACATCCAGAATTCTTTAAATATTTTGTTCATGCGGGTGTGTTTCCGATTTTATATTTCGCTGTATAAATATTATATATTTTAATAGTAGACGAATGAAATCGAATAAAGAAAAAAAACATGAATTTAGGACCAAATTAATCATCTCTTCCTGATAAGTCGCCTTAACATATTGATTTTTCGTCACGCATTGTGTTATTAATAAACGATATTGTAATGAAATGCACATATATCAGTCGTGCCTTTGATATTCACGGAAAGTGTTAAAAGACCATCGCAAGTTTTAAAATGAATAACAATGAAACCAAATCCAAAACCATATTATGTGATTATCCCGAGGAATAATCTGTAATTGTAAATTCATATTTGCTTTTCTTTTTTTCGTTAGAATGTGTAGAAATGATGTACTACTGCGTGAATTCAATGGTGTGTTAATTTTCGTCGAATTAACTGGATCAGGGAATTTCTAAAATGTGCGCAATGTCATATTTTACGAGTATACTTTAGTAGAGGTCATTGTTAATTAGAGATGAGCGGAAACGCTAAGTAATATATCTTAAGGATATTATAATTACTGTTTAATACAGCTGTAATTGTTCCTATACACTTGCAAAAATGCCAATGAAGATGTTAATGATATATTTAAATATATATAGATGTATATATATATATATATATATATATATATATATATATATATATATATATATATATATATATATATATATATATATATATATATATATATATATATATATATATATATATATATATAGGAACCAGTAAGACCCCGACAGCTGAGCTCAAGCCGTTTCGACGGCTAATTCTGGACGTTATGGTCCACCTGGTTCCTTACCACATTTCCTTCGTTATATATATATATATATATATATAGTAATAATAATAAAATTGAAGACTAAAATCCAAAGAGGGCTCGATAAGGAAAATATATATCAAATATATAAGAACCGAAGAGCATTAGTCTACGACCTCTTTTATACCATAAACGTGGTTCTGTCTTTGCGCGTAATTGTTTTTCACCGCTCCTATTAATGACGTATAATTCGTTTTTTCCCGTTCTTTGCCAGCGAACGTCACCATGAACCAAAGTATCGTCTTCCTGTCTTCCTCCGGTTGCAACGTTTTTTGAAATATCCAGTACTGCGTTTACAGATTGACTTTGTTAGTTTCAGAAGATCCCGTTAAGGGTGAAAGCAGCGATTCTTTGCTTAAACTTTAATCTGTTATTTTAATAAATATATATATATATATATATATATATATATATATATATATATTTTATATATATATATATTTTATATATATATATATATTTTATATATATATATTATATATATATATATATATATATATATATATATATATATATATATATATATATATATATATATATATATGAACGCACTCACACATATATGTGTATATATATAGGTAGCTATATAAATGCATACATATTCACACACACTCACACGCACGCATATGTATATATATGTATATAAATATATATATATATATATATATATATATATATATATATATATATATATATATATATATATATATATATATATATATATATATATGTATATATATACATATATATATATATATATGAAATAATATATATATAAATATATATATATAATATGAATATGAACATATTTATATATATATATGAAATTTCAAATGCTGGCGTATTAATTTAGGTCTCTAGCTTTCCGCCAGGACAAGTCGACTGGTGATGTACATCTGTGTCTTTCAGCGCTGCACCACATCGTCATAAAGCCATTCATAAATTCATATAATCGAACGCAGTCTGTGTGTATTTGTGTTTTGTGTGTGCGCGCCTGTCTGTGCTTAAGTGCCATTTGTGTATCATTTGTACGAGTTTTATCAATTGCCCAATGGTGCTTATACATCTAGATAAATGTTATCTATATTGTTATACATATACAGTGTAGCCCAGACATTCGCGGTCCCTGATATTCGCAGAATTTTCCTTAGAACCTAACTAATAATTGTTCGTGGAAACAACCGCATATTCGTGGAATCGTAAATATCTTCTGCGAATTGTTATGGCTTTTTTCGTAGTAATATAAATTTCTTCACACTTTTTAACGCTGAATTATTAATAACAACATACCGTATTTGCCGGTCTATATTTTACGTTATGTTTTGACGTTTATAGGCATTTTTATGGATCACATCAAATAATCGCGGTTTTCCACTCTTTTCAAGTGCTCTAGGAATGTAACGCCCGCGATTACGGTGGGGGGGGGGGACTATATATATATATATATATATATATATATATATATATATACATATATATATATATTAGGTTGTAAAATCATATGAAAATATCCGGCGCATGCGTGGGTGCATGTGCGTTGGCAGAGAGAAATAAACATTTACTTTGTAAATCATTAAATTCTGAGGTGGCAGAAGAAGACTGGCAAACAACATGATATATTGAAAAATAAAGAGAAACAGAAGAGTGTCGGGTGATCTAATCAAACATTGATAAATACGCTAGTTTTGTGTGTGCGTATGATTCTAGAAGGAAAATGAGGCTTATACATTGGCAAACAGAGAGAAAAATATAGACGGTTAATGCAAATTAAAGATGAAATATGATGAGGAGACAGCTTAATACACGTGATAGCTCGCCACCTACGACACATTTACCAACTCACACAGAAAGAAAGGGCAAAAGAAGAACACAATGAAATAGAACAAGGGGAAAAACAAAAATAAAATAAAATATCTTCAAAGCAAATGGATATAGGTTCGGCAACGGGGAACGAGAGGGATGTTGGGGAAGACTGAGGAAAAATTAATAGATGGGGAATAGCTGAGGAGTGAGAAAAGAAGAAAAGGTCAGTATGATCTAAGACGAAGATTAAGCCTAACCACAACAAAGTCTCCATATCTTTTAATTGAGGGCTGAAATGTTAGAACACGATGTGACGCAAGAGAACTCGAAAAATATAAACGATGGGAATGTTTTATTTCTAAAGATCGGAAACTATATGTCAATGGATGAGAACATACGAATAACTATATGTATATATATATATATATATATATATTTATATATATATATATATATATATTTATATACATATATATACATATGCATATATATATATACATATATATATATATATATAAGTATATATAATGTAAAAGTATGTATGTATGTGTGTTTGTACGTGTAAGTGCGTGATTCCAAAGAAAAAGTCGTCCAGTAAGTCAAACTGGAGACGCTATTACATAAGATTGTTGTTGACCTGTAACTCTACCCTAACATTTGATTTAAGGGGGGCATTGCGGAGGTAAATGTTGCAGGATATCAAAAGGAATTAGTAAGGGAAATTGTGTTTGTGTTAAGTTTTGTATGTTTTGTTACTAATAGCAGTAATGCGTTATTATTTGTTTCCGGTATCTAATGAAGTAATCGACGCGTAATTTCCAATTATGTGACAGCTTCGCAGATAAGAATACAATAAAAGGAAAAGAGGAAGACTTTCAGCTTTCTTTAAAATATCACTACTTTGGGTGTGCAAAGGAATATATGAAATACTTGAAAACATAATGTGTCGCTTTCTAAGACACATACACGCACACACAAACACACACACACGCACATACAAACACACACACGCGCACACACATGCACAAACACACGCACGCACATTGAGCGCACGGGCGCGCACGCACACACACACACACACACACACAAGAGGGTAGGCTGAAAGGTTCATAGCTGACTATGAAAGAATGAAGATAGAGTTATGTAGTCTTGCATACATTAATTTCAACTTGGCATATTAATAACTGCATTGTTCTGTTCCAAGGACTATGTTGAAAAGTAAAACACATTTGGTCTGGTCATTCCATGAGTGGGTCCTGGTCAGCCTTTGACTTTTTCAGCTTATGAACGTTTTTAGGCGACCCTTCGTATATATATATTTACACATATATATATATACATATATATACATATATATATATATATATATATACATATGTGTGTATGTGTGTGTGTGTGTGCATACATATGAGTGTGTGTGAGTGTGTGTGTGTGTTATGTATGTTGTATTAGCGATGCTGAAGCATAAATTTATATATGGATATAAAGAAAGGTACTTGTATCTGTGTGAATGTGTAACAACATGCATATGAGGGTACACTTGACTGTTTGTTCGTATTTTTCTGTGTAGATATTTGTGTATTTGAAAGTATTTGTGAGTGTTTGCGTGTGTGCGAGCATGTATGTAGTATATATGTGTGAGTTTGTTGAATGTGTAATTCACACACTGGTTATTTTTACACCAATTATCTCCTGGAAGATTAGGAGTTATTAGACATCATAATCTTAACATTAATGTCATTACTGTGGCAGTTTGGGTGTTGGCATATAACAGGAACTGACGTCTTCATGACGCCACAGGTTTTTCTTTTGCTTTCAGTTGTTATATGTTTCCCAGCGACCTTCGGGTGAAAGACTGGCTTCGACGTTTTAGCAAGAAAATAACATGCACAATTAAACTATTTACTTTAAGTATATGGAATAACTTTCTAGTTTGTCATCGTTCCCTAGATATATGTTTAAGAATCATGGTGTTTGATGAGCAAACTATTTTTCTACGACTAATAGTTACTATGGTGATATGTTTCTAATACAGTTCATACTGATGAGATTAATACCTATAATAATTGTTTCTACTTTTGGCACAAGACCAGCAATTATCCCAGTGTATTACTGGTATCAACCCCGTAAGGATGAAAGGCAAAGCTAACCTCGGCGGGATTTGAACTCAGATCATAAAGGGCCGTAACTCTTTGCTGCAAAGTATGGTGTCCGACCCTCTACCGATACTGCCAATCCACTGTACATCACCAGTAAAAGCAAATAGATAGGGAATTGCTTTGAATCTGTAGTCTAAGCAATAGAATATTGGAACTAGTTCTATGTAGTTTATAATTGGATATCTTCTTAATACCCAATATATTTTCTATTAATTTGTGATCATTTGTATATTAGGAAACAGTTAGACTTGTGAATAATTCTGTTTAAATGAAACTTACCTTATGCATTAAAATAATTACTAATTTCATGAGTAAAAACTTTCAGAAATTGCATATTTTATCAAATTCCCATTCCATTCCCATCCCATTTCATGATTATATTCTTAATCTTAAATGATATTCTGATAAATATCAAATAGTGAAATATCCTGTGCGATTTTGCTATTGCTTACTTTTAAATATTACATTTCATATAAAATAAATATTGATTAAAAATTTCATAGGAAATCTTGCCAGATGAATTTTAACGCACTAAAAGAAAAAATAGCTGGAATAATTCATTGAAATTAGATGAATAGCCGGTAATGGTAAGATTCTCTAAATTACATGATTACAAGAAAAGTAACATAGAAATGGTTTTATTTTAATTACAGCCTCCTCTACTGGGATAAAAAATAAATAATCTGCAACACAGATTTCCTATTATTACTAATTGAAACTAGACGCTTTATGAAGAAAATAATGAACATTTGATATAATGTTTTGACATTCTCTAACGCTCTACTTCATTGCTATCGCAGGTATGGACATGCTAGCTCATCCGGGTTCGACCAACGGTTATGTCATTTCCAGATATCATCCCCATATGTGTGGAGGGCCGAGCTACGTGAAGCATCAACATCGCAGCCGGACACATCATGTCGAACCAGATTCCAGTAAGGTGAGAACCTAGCATACCACCATCATTACACTATTTTGTTATTTTATTTATATATTGTCTTTTTATGATGATACCGCTGGTCACCTTATGGTAAAGTACAAGATATCATTAATTGTTCACAAAAAAACAACATTTGGCAGCAGTAGTCGAGCGCTAAATAAAATGAGTTGTGGTATTTAGTTAAGTAGTTTTGCTTTTTGAGTTTAATTCCCGCTATGATCGACAATATGAAAGAAAAATCTATGAAAGAAAAATCAGACATGTACTATGGTCACTATAAACGAATATACCATCCCCAAATATATCTGACATTGTGCTTCAAAATAAACGAAGTCATACTTATTAATAATCGAAATAATAATTTTTTGATCGAGTGGAATAGCTGGTCAAATTTCAACAACAACAGATTATATGCTTTCCGATATTTAGATATTTTGCTATTGCGTTCAAATTATATGAATGTTCTTGTCTTTCAGCCTTCTAGATTCAATAAAACAAGTAGGACCTAGTTAGAAATGTAGTTTATTAAGGGTGATCCAGTCGCCTGCTAATATTTAGGTCCTCTCGTGTGTTGCAGTTCCTGAGACAGGTTACCAATGTATACATAGGGAATAGAATTACCTTAATACCAATTTGACCGGGAGTAGACTATTGGCTGGCTTCTGGTGAGTGGGAAAAGAGTGGAACAGAAAGGTAGGGAAGGGAGAAATAGACTGGGCGACTGATATCCAAATCTAGATCAACATTGCTCAACTATTGCAATGGTAGTAAAGTAGTTTCAAGTTACAATGGGGTTATCCAAGGAAACCTATGATCAGTAATCACCGAAAATGTGTGTCGCCTTTCATTTTGTATATTCCCAATTAAAGCACCTGTAGTATCACATCTCCAAACATACAGATTCTGGAATATGGTGTGTAAATACAGATATATAAATAAATTAATTAATCAATAACCTGTGATAAGTAACATGATAAAATGCAATATAAATATGTGCATATAGTTGCAAATATACACGATGAAAGAGAACAAACAACGTAATTGTGTTTATAACTTTAACTTTAAAGCGGTGGCCTTCAGTGGGAATATTTCCCGTCAATATCCTCTGAAATGTAATAACATTTTGGTATAAATGATGCAGACAAGTAGTTTATCGAGATTATACTTTCGTCAACTGGCCTCGTTTGTAATGCTGCTATTGATTCTTATATTGGTCAAATCATAAATCATCTATAGATTATATGGGATGGATATCGTATAGAAGTAGATGTGGATGACTATGTGCTTAGCATTATAATTTACTTTCATCAAATACGAGGTGTGCTGAAAAGTTCCTGCCTTGATCACTGCTACAGAGGCCTAGTTGTAGGTCCAACCACCCGAGTTCTTGTTACAGGGCTTAGAAGAACTGAAAGACCGCTGCACTATGTGTGTTAATATGAGAGGAGAATAGGTTAAATAAAATCATAATTAACTGATCCTCCTGTATTTTCTTTTACCCAAAGCCAGGAACGTTTCAGCACCCTCTCGTAAATGTCTTCTTTATGATTATTCGCCTAGATCCTTGATACAGTCATATATACAACCTTCTGGCACCACCATTTAGAATGCTATCAAATACTGAAATAATTAAGTGTATGACATTAATTATTTTTATTCATAGATAGCAAAAACAACAATATATGAACCAAAAGGTTAGTCCTATATATAGTCGCTGAACGTGCTAGAAATAGCTGCCAGAACGTCTTATGACTAAGAGTGTCCCAGTGATTATCAGGCTAGAATTTATTAAGATAAATATTACGTCCTTTATTTTATTTGAACATATTAGAAAGTGTTTTCAGAAACAATTATACTATATAGCGGGGTAGGCGATTGAGTACAGCTTCGTGTGTTGGCTTGAGTCGCTACATTAGTCGTTACAATTGTCGGCAGTCGGAGAAGGGACTGGTATTTGTACTTTCATATTTCTTAACACAGCATTTAAAGAGATGTGACATAGTAAGTGAAACTTTCTTTAAAATTCTTTTACATTATTACAAAAAACCAAACAAAAACAAAAAAACGAAAACATCAATAAAAAAAGTAAAAAAATAAATCTCGTGGTAGAAATATATTTCCTCACAGGGCTTCATTAAGTTCTCCATCAAAGTACAACATTCCGGCATTTACTCACGAAGTCCCGACAGAAACACACTATTGTCTAAATAGAATAAAATCGCCTTCTCACAATTGTTTCTACTTTTGGCACAAGGCCAACAATTATCCCGGCGTATTGCTGGTACTTTATTTTATCGACCCCGTAAGATGAAAGGCAAAGTTAACCTCGGCGGGATTTGAATTCAGACCATAAAGGGCCGTAACTCTTTGCTGCAAAGCATGGCGTCCGACCCTCTACCGATACTGTTTTAGTTGAAGTTCACTTGTTCACTTGTGTCCAGAAAAAAAAACGATTCACTAAATATCTCAACATTACAAGATTATAGTAAGGACCGGTGTGTAGGTATACAATATTATCATAAATGCTATGTTTTAAAAAAGGAGATTATGGTACCATTATTCATTACGAAAAACACCGTATTCTATGACCAAGCTGCATTACACTCAACATAACATCTCTAACATTATACATCGTACATCAATACTTAATTATATTTTCTAAAGCAATCAATAACTTACCACCAGCTGTTTACTTTTCTATATTTACTAGCTCTTTTATCTGTTTTCCATTATTTATGAGTTTTGTGAGAAAAGAGAAATGTCAACTGTTTGTTCGCGTTTCCTTCAAATCCAGAATCTTACTCGTGGGTCACCTGCAACGTCATAAAAATAACAAACATCATGTATCATCCGTCATTATCACATTCATTTATCATCATCCTTGCCATCATCACGCTGATATAAGACATTATAATTTATAACAAAGAATATCAATATGGATATAAAAATTCATGTTCCAGTGCAACGTAAAAATGATATCCTAGTTAACACTAAAAATGTGAGATAGAATTTAAGAAAATCTATGAAAAGCTTAACGTCTAAATATACTGGAGAAATTGTAGTCTATATGTAGGGGTATAAACCATCAAAAAGAAACAACGATAACAACAACCAGCCTGAAATTTGTGAAACAAGGGAAAGGCTTCAAAATGACGAAGAAGAAATTAAACGAAGGAAAACCACAATCACCGGAATCCTAGAAGATGATGATTCCCTAACAGTAACTCGAGATCGACTCATCGAAATGGCAAGCGAGTTCTACGAAAAACCGTATACATCCACCAGAGTTGAACCAGACCCTGGGGACCGGGAGACTGAAATTAATCAACAATTTGAGGGCTTTCCAAAAATCGAAACAGGAATGTTAAGCTTGCAGTCGAATAATCATAAAAAGGGAAGATGCCTGGACCCAACAATATCCCCATTGAGGCAGCAGGCGAACTCGTCTATGAGAAACTCATATGCTTTTAAAATGAATGTCTCAGGCAAAGCAAAGTTCTGGACGAATGGAATGAAGCAATCATCATACATCTGTACAAAAAAAAGAGAGAGAGAGAGAGAGATCCAATGAACATCTCCAAATACTGCCCCATAAATCTTCTAAATAACATTTTCAAACTATTCCCTAAATCATTACCAACAGATGCAAGAGGAATTGATGAAAATCAGCCCAGAGAGCAAGCCGGCTTCATAAAAGGCTTCTCCACCCAAGATAACTTTCAAGCAGTACACCATATCATCGAAAAGAGCACAGAGAGTACAATAACCTTTCCGTCGCTGGCCGCGTTGATTACAACAAACCTTACAATGCTGTAGAGATCCGTTCGGGGCGTAACCAGGGCGCTTCAGGAACAGGCTGTCGCGCCTGTCTACATCAGTGTTCTCCGACACATCTACAAAAATACAAGATCATATATCCGTAAATACAAAGATTCAAAGCTTTTTCGGAAATCGAAATAATTTCTTAATAATATATAGTGGTGGCGGATGTATTTGAAACATAGAAGTTGAAATATATGTTAAAAATCTTCCACTGTGAAAACGGAGAAATATAAAGAAAATATTTGACAACTATTAGATTGGGAGTAAAAATGTCAGGGTTATTTCATAGTATGGTAAATAGATATATAGAAATACAGAGGGACAGAATAGAGAATTAAATGTAGAATAGTATTGAGAAAACAATTTAATAGAGCAACTAAGAAAATACGAATGAAGATAATTATTGTGTTAGGAAGGTGAGAGGGTTAGGGACCAATTGAATTGTGTGGAAGTGGGTGATAACGTGTGACATAACACAAGATTTAAATGTAATTAGTATCACTGAATTACGCTAATCACATGAATGTTCTATAGGTGGAAGATGAGTAATGCATAGGTAGATTGTTACATCCATTCACGTATATAATTATTCAGTAATGACATCAGCAGTAGCAATAACGAAACGTGTACCATGGTGTCATTAAAAGGAACGTTCATTGATAACATTCACAACACTGATAAAAGCTGACAATATCTTTACCGTGGCAAAAGTACATCGCCTCTGGCTGATAGGCTGACGTAGATATATCTGCTCTGTTTGTATTGCTTATTCATGTATATTCCCACAGATATATATATATATATATATATATATATATATATATATATATATATATATATATATATATATATATATATATATATATATATATGCAGAACAAAAACCACAAACATGAACACATACAAAAATGTGATAATGACACATATACAAAGATGAAAACGAAAGAGCCATAGGCATACACATCAATCAAGAGACACATTTCTTATAATGGTACGAACGCACAAATGAATAAACTAAAATATTTGTGAATAGAGATACTGAAAAGGACACGAAAACATTTCAGTTGAATGTTACTGTCTCTTTCCGCTTCCCTCCAAGACATTTCAAAGACAGTATTTATGGTTTTATTATATTAAAAGAAGGTTTCCATCACGTTAGTTACATGGATAGTGTTATTAGGGACAGAATCAAACAAGCAGTATGTCGTGTCCCTTCTCTCAATTTATAAGGGCTTTCTGTTCATTCTAAAATGCCACCAATGCTGCTCTTAGAGGGAAATTGAGTAAGATTTGAACTGCTGCGTTCCAATTAACCTAATTTCACCTACCTCCCTCCCACACCTAATATATGCTATGTAAGTTTGAGCATGACTTTACCTGTTCATATTTAGTAAAATATATACTAACAATTCCACAGATGTACACAATATTT
>OZ024742.1:242169565-242172065 GCA_964016885.1 Eledone cirrhosa
CCTTAACAAAAACATTAACACAAGAATTTTGCTTCCATGAGATAATACATACGGCAAAAGACGTCATATTTCTGCTTCTCGTGGAGACCAGAGAAAAGGTTAAACAATTCTTAAGAGCGCTTTAAAAATTATAAATTTAAATATAACTTCAAAGAGAAAAGACCGGCAGGTTTTTTTCTGAGAATTCGCCAACGAAGGGCATTTTAAGTCCCGAACAATTAGGACGAAAAAAAAAAAAGCAAGATTACCAGGTAACTATGGTTTTCGTTGCCTTCATCTTACCGTTCGTTTTGCATTGTTCAACATTGTTGTGTATATCACTTTCAACATTATATATTATATATAACGCTTCAAACAAACTACAATATTATATATATATATATAACGAAGGAAGTGTGGTGCATAACGCACCAGAGTATTCAATTCTTAGGGTATATAGATATATATATATATAGCTCTGTAGCTTACATAGAGCACTCTCCTTTCCTTTACCCTTCCTACGGAAACACTTATTATATATAGATATATATATATAATAATAATTATATATATATGAAAATATTCATCACCCCGACGGCTGAGCTCCACCCGTTTCAACAGCTAGATCCGAATTAAAGTACTTTAGTTAGTATCTAGCTATTGAAAGGGCCGGAACTCAGCCGTCGCAGTCCTGAAACTTTTCACATTACCCACTCTACTACGCCAAGTACCGAGTATTCTGGTGAGTAATGGTTTAACTGTTTTTTACCCGCTCCAATCTGATTTATATATATATATATATATATATATATATATATATATATATATATATATATATATATATATATATATATATATATAAACACACATCAGCTGGTTTTCACTTCAATTTATTATAAATTTCCTGTTGGTTGGTTAGTTCGACAACCAGATGGTTGTTTATATATTGTCAAAGTTCTTTCATCACACACTCTGTGACCTCGTCAGTGACTGGGCTTTTATTTTCTGTCTATCTTGTGTTCTGTTCTACACCATCTTGTGTGTTGTGTGTTTGATTTACGCATGCGTTGTATCCGGATGTGTGTGTGTGCGTTTATTAATTTATGTGTTCATATTTATTGTCACTAGTTGGTTATTTGTTCTATCTGTGTGTGTCTGGTTTGTTTTATTAGTTTGCTTTTTGTGAATGTCTTCATTTTGTCCTTAATTATTAGTTATGATGTTGCTAACCCACTCATGTTTTTTGTTTAATTTTGGTCGGAGTTCGTTTATGTTTGTCGCCTCTGTAATTTGTCTGAGCATTGCGTCTTTCTGTGTGTGGATATAATTGTTATCTCTATGTTCTTTATTGTACTCCTATGTTCTATTTTGGCATGTTGGTGAAGAACGGGTGAGTTTATCCATCTTGGAGTTCTCGGCAGTAAGGCATATGTATATATCTATATCTATATATATATTATACATACATTTTGGTCTGTGGAACATTGCTTTCGTCAACTCTCGACTAGAGGTCTATATAAATGTCTATATCAGAAGACCTCGACAACATAGAGACCTCTAGTCGATAGTTAAATAGGAGAATGTTCCACAGTCGAAAATGTATATACAAATATATATTTTATATCTGTATCTCTCTCTCTATATATATATTTATATATATGTGTGTGTGTGTGTGTGTGTGTGTGTGTGTGTGTGTGTGTGTGTGTGTGTGTGTGTGTGTGTGTGTGTGTGTGTGTGTGTGTGTGTGTGTGTCTAAATGTTTGTCTATTTATGTATTCTACAACTGTTTATAATACAATTTTTCTGTCACTACCGACCATATATCATGCATAATAGTTTGGCAACGTGTGGGTGTGTATTTGTATTATGTATTATAATATAAATTGAGGTTGAAGTGAAGTCATAACTTTAAATGCGATTGTTTAAGCTATATGTTTGCATCTGTTATATATACATATACACGTAATTTTTATGTCTGCATAAAAAGAAGTATATATTATGTTTTATGTATATATGTATGTATCTATGTATGTATGTATGTATGTATGCATGTAAGGATGGATGAATGCATGCATTTTTAGATGCATACATGCCTGAATGTTTGTATATATATATAAATATATATATATATATATACATATATACATATATATGTATATATATATATATTCATATTCATATATGTATGTATATATGTATATGTTTTTATGTATATATATATATATATATATATATATATATATAATATATATATATATATATATATATATATATATATATATATATATATATATATATATATATATATATATATATGTCTATATATACATTCATGTTTATTTATATACGTATATGTGTCTATATGTATGTATATATATATATATACGCATGTATTACAACGAGTTATAAATACACACGTGACTGAGGTTAAGGTTTGATTTGATAATGACCTGATAGCAGCACGCTGTTTTGGGGTGGCTAGGTTATGATGTCAGCATGATTTCCAGCTGTTAACTCTATG
>OZ024742.1:242177065-242269565 GCA_964016885.1 Eledone cirrhosa
CTGCTTTCTACTGCATATTTCACATTGAGCATATGCCTTTACGCTTTGGCTTCTAACTAATTCACCAATCTCTCCTCTCCTATCTCCATCTCTCTCTTTAAGATTGGTTACTCTTGAACTGTGTGTGTGTGTATATATATATATATATGTGTGTGTGTGTATAATATTTCTATATCTATCGAGCTATCTGTCTGTCTCTTTATCTACCTCTCTCTCTCTCTCTCTCTCTCTCTCTCTCTATATATATATATATATATATATATATATATATATATATATATATATATTTAAGGAAGGGTATTAGTAGTGGTTATTAGATGAAATAACAAGAATACATATTTACTTTATATATAAAAAGGTTTACTTTACTTCAGTAAAAAAAAAACAATAAACAAGTTACCACGAGTTGCGGGGGTTGACAATATTATTTTGTTGTTGGTTCACGAGGCTGTTGTAGTCTCCGACCGAGAGAGAGAGAGTAATGGTCTGTAGACCTCTGTGGCCTGAAGGTAGCGGTGAATCTTTCACATAGCTTGTCTGTATCGTGGTGCTCCGATCTCTCTGTCTAAACGTGGGATGATACAGGCTTTATATACCTGTCGCTTTCTGTCTCCCACCCCGAGGGGATAGCCTGTACATGAACCTGTCCACACTGAGAAAGGATGGTGACCTAGAATTTGACTTTTAGGTGTCACCCAAGGTTCAAGGCGTAGACAGATTTTGCTACATTATTTCCCTACCTAGATCGATGCAGGAGCAGCGATCGATTATAAAAGGGGTAGCAAAATCTGTCGCATTTCGAGTGCAGAGAAATTTGGAGAGAGAACAAAAATAATATCGTATAACTGTGTATGCATGTGTCTGTGTAACATTTAGAAGAAACTGTAAATATACAAGGTTGTGATCATGTATTTCGAACTGTTCTGTATGGATGGCTGAACGTTGTGGTTACAGTATCGGATTACGATATGATAACACAGAGGACTATTTCTCTCGATGTATCATCATACGTAAGATTCTCTTCCAGTGAGTTGAGGTTTACGCTATGACATGGGTGTGTGCAATTTTGAGTTGCGTGCTTCAGTGAGTCCAAGCGTGTAATACCGTGGGTTGTTTCTCATGTGTTTAATAGCTGTTGCCGAACCTCGACCAGTTAAAAAGTGATCTCGCAGAAACCCAACCAACTCCAAAACATACCATAGACAAAAACATGTTAGTGTGTGTCAAAGAAAATGATATGTGTTTGATGCAAGCATGAAATACCGTAAAACAAATAAAAGAATAAAAAAATGTATATAACCTGTAAATATATAACCTGTAAAAGAAAATAAAAAAATTATTTATATAATTGTTCTTTACAAAAAGTTCAGTTTTATCTTCTTTATGTGATCGTTTTCTTGCTAGGAAGCTAGTAGTATTGTCCGTTGTTTTTGTTGTTGTTGATTACTAAGCACGTGAGGAAGTGTTTGGTAATGAATCGAAACCTCAAACGAAGTCACTGTAAATATTCCGTAGAATGGAAGTTTGGTGAATAATTTAAAAAAGTGAAGTTTTATCATATCGTACCATGTAGATGATAAGCTTAGTAAGAGAAAGTTGATGTTGGCAAATAAGGCCATGATCAGAAAAATGCGGGTTGTTTCCCTTTTTTTTAAATACCACTTCGAATTTTTGTTTCATCACGTCGGGGTCACCAATTTAATGAAGGCTATTAGTAATGGTTATTAGATGAAATAACAAGAATAGCATATTTACTTTATATATAAAAAAAGGTTTACTTTACTTCAGTCAAAAAGAACAATAAACAAGTTACCACGAGTTGCGAAGGTTGACAATATTTGTTGTTGTTGGTTCATGAGGCTGGTGTAGTCTGCTACCAGGAGAGAGAGAGTAATGGTCCGTAGACCTCTACGGCCTGAAGGTAGCGGTGAATCTTTCACATATTTGTCTGTATCGTGGTGCTCCGATCTCTCTGTCTAAACGTGGGATGATACAGGATTTATATACCTGTCGCTTTCTGTCTCCCACCTCGAGGGGATAGCCCGCGTGTGAACCTGTCCACACCGAGAAAGGGTGTAGACCTAGAATTTGACTTTTAGATGTCACCCAAGGTTCAAGGCGTAGACATATTTCGCTACACACACACACACACACACACACACACACACACACACACATATATATATATATATATATATATATATATATATATATATATATGTGTGTGTGTGTGTGTGTGTGTGTAAAAGGTAAACAAAAATAACAACCCAATCAGTACAGTATATGGAAGGGATATATTAGGTTAACGCTTGATATAGCAGGAAGAGGGTCTTAACGTTTCGGACGCTAGTCCTTCATCAGAAGAAAGAATGAGAAATAAGATCGTTTGGGTGGACTGGCGCGTTGGAATTGGAAAAAAATGTCTTTAGCTAAAAATATATATATATACTTATATACTTTCTTACACGCATGCATGTGAAAATGCCTACAAATAGTATGCTTGTTAATGCATGGACTAAGATCTCCGTTGAAACTTTCTCTGCTACGAAGGATTTATCTCTTGAATTGATTAAGTGTTAGAATAGCGAAGGTTTTAGATGAGGCAGGTGTAGAATGGATTACATTTCTTAAGCTAAAATTAATGTGAATGTAATGTGTTTTGTTTTGGAAGTTGTAACACTTTCTATATTGGGTGATTTTACTAGAAAAGTACTTTTCATTTACATAAACGCATACATACATACATACATGCATGCATTCATATATATACATACATACATGCATTCATATATACATACATACATACATGCATTCATATATACATTTCATAATTTAACTAGTTTCATTCATTGGAAAGTAACTATATTGGGCCCCAGTTTCAAGATTTTTCCTTGAATTGTGTTAACCTCGTTCTTTAGGCAACAATCATATTATCAACTTCGGGACAATGGAAACACAAGTGTGTACTTGTGTGAAATTTGACCTAAAAATATAAATGGACCTAACCGACTGTAGATGTGCATGTATGTGTTGTGTGTGTGCACGTACCGGTGTGTGTATGTATTTTACCTAAAGTCGAATTATGTTCTAAATACATTTCATATTTTCATATACCAATATTGTTTTAAAAGCTTAGATAGCATACAATTGGTATGATTTTAATAATCACTACCCTAAAACAACTCTTCATAAATCGTGTGAAACCACAGTCGGTCTAAGGGCTGAGGATCCATGTAGATGTTTATGAACATCTCTCGCCCTATCACTTCTACGGCCAACACACTTCTAGCCACTGATTTCTTTTCTTTTGCGGTAAATTTTACCCGACCATGTCATTGGCGGCCTTTTGCTGTTTTAACAGCTTCTTTGCGTTGAGTTCGTGATAGCTTATTGTAATTATTTGCTACAAAAGCTACTAGAATTAAGAAAATAATGCAAGATCTAAATAGAAATTGATCCCATTACACAATGGATAATGGATGATTTTTAAATACAAAATCAAGGGAAATAACTTTTATAAGTTATTCTTGAATCACTATCACCCTATGGACAACTGACGATGCACACCAAGTCCGAACACAGAAGGGCCGAACTCTCACTGTCATGGATCCTATCTCTCTCGCCCTCCCCATCTCTCTCTCTATTATTAGCAAATGGGGTCTCACGTGCTCGCCACTCCACGGCCCCGGCGGACATAATGGAGAAGGCGTTTCCCCGAAGAGTGGGAAGGGAGATGCGCTGGAAGAGCCATTCCATCTCATGAGGCTCACACCTGCGGCTAGACAGTTCAGCGCCTATAATGGTGAGTAGTGAGGTAGCCCTAGGTACAAGGACACCAGAAGCCTCAACTGCTAGGGGCTCGACTGCAAACCTGTTGGAGAGCGACCGATACTTGGAGAGTTTACCTTCCTTAGCCCCAAGTGTAACAGAGCCAGGGTTAGTCGGAGACTGCACTAGGTCGCTGCAAATGGCATCCCGAATGAGGGGTTTACCAACACGCCCTCTCGGTCCAGCCCCACCGGCTTGAGCTGGGAGGGGAAGCCTGCTGCATCCAAGCCATGCTTTATGAGCTCGTTAAGGGCCTGCATGGCGTGGAAGGCGGACGGGACTGTAACAACAGGAAAGCAGGTGGAGGCTGAAAGTGTCCACGGTGTATCCGCAGCGACTTTTGTGTGACTCGCTGATCCGGAAGCCAAGCCTCAGGGAAACCCCGATGCGCAGGGTAACAATGTCCTGCTGCGTGCCAGTAGAATAGGCAATGAGCAGGCACCAATGTGGGGTTGCGAGGTCGCGCGAAAACATGCAAGGCGGTGCTGGCTTCCCTATCTGGCATCGCAAATAATCTGGGGGGCCTCATCTCCGCAGGGGGACAAGGAGAAGGAACGTCTACTGAGCTAATTCAAAGCCGGTTCCATGTTTGGCAGGCGGCCTCGCGTTCCTCGATCACAGTGGGTTCCATTGTGTTTAGGATAACCTTGTTGATTAGGACGTGGCATGTGGTTACCGATGAAAGAAACGCCGGCAAAGCCAGCGAGATCCAGGACCGGTGGCCAATATATATATATATATATATATATATATATATATATATATATATATATATATAAAATTAGATTTGGTGCTCTGAAATAGCGATATATATATGAATGTATATATATAGTGTATTTTGCAATACACTGTATGCTTAATTAAAAGCATTTCGAAGACCTTACGCTATTGTTTTAGAGTAGTGACAGTCTCACTTACTTTAAATTTTCAGCAAACAGGAGAGATAAAGCTGACAGAGCTCTGTTTTGTAATTTTTGGTACTTATCAAAGCTAACTACTGCACCTGTTTGCTGAAAATCATGAATGTTTGATACTTATAGAATTCTAGTAATAATCAGGAACTGATTATACGTAAAGTATAGTGAGACTGTCACTAACTGATTATACGTAAAGTATAGTGAGACTGTCACTAACTGATTATACGTAAAGTAAGTGAGACTGTCACTACTCTAAAACAATAGCGTAAGGTCTTCGAAATGCTTTTAATTAAGCATACAGTGTATTGCAAAATACACTATATATACATTCATATATATATTGCTATTTCAGAGCACCAATTCTAATTTTCAATTTCTGCTTGACCGGCAACCGCTCTGTATAATCAGTTCCTGATTATTACTAGAATTCTATAAGAATCAAACATTCATGATTTTCAGCAAACAGGTGGAGTAGTTAGCTTTGATAAGTACCAAAAAGTACGAAACAGAGCTCTGTCAGCTTTATCTCCCCTGTTTGCTGAAAAAATATTTAAAGTAAGTGAGACTGTCACTACTCTAAAACAATAGCGTAAGGTCTTCGAAATGCTTTTAATTAAGCATACAGTGTATTGCAAAATACACCATATATACATTCATATATATATTTATATATATATATATATATATATATATATATATATATATATATGAAAGACCTAAAGTAAGAAAATTATAAAAATTAACTTACTAAAATTTCACTCCAACTAATTAGTTTCTGAAAGGGAATAAACATTGTTTCCGAATGGAACAACATGGAGAATGCCTTTCGTCATCAGGAAGTCAATTCTTAGCTAAGTTCCCAGGCGATGCGTGGACACAGGGAACTTATACAAAAATAATTCAGTGGATGGAAAAAAGCAAGCGAGGACTAAATTCCAAGAGATTGAAAAAATCACTACCTACTTGGTCGGTGGCAAATTCAAAAGAATCAATCACGTGACATCGAGGTTAATCAGTGAGGAGTGGGGTGTTAAGAAGACAGTAGCCGACCTATTACTATGAACTATAGTAGCAGTTTTGGCAAATTTTTGCTCAACAAAATAATTTGGAGATAATTATAAAGAATTAGTATATCTACCAACATATATATACAGATGCATACCTATGCTAGCAAATATATAGGTTTTGACTTAGTAAATCTGTGGTTCAATGCAAGGGGATGCAGAACAATTATATGAAAGACGTAAAATATATATATATATATATATATATATATATATATATATATATATATATATATATATATATATATATATATATGTATATATATATATAAGTTGGGTATTAGACTATTGCTCTCAACTCCACAATTCAACTACAGCTGATATTTACGCTTACGTTTATTCATATAAATACTAATAATAGAGGTTCGAATGTTTAGGCGGCTATAAGCCTTTAACGACTATCTGAATACTTCGAAATATTTTAACATACCTAAGAGGTACTTTTAACAAAATTAACAATACATATCATGCATGCGCACCAAGTAGTATTTACATAAATGCCTCTATATAATTATTGTAATTAGACTGTACAACAACAGACATTGAACATGTGATTAATTAATTAATTTATAATTAAGATAAAGTAATTAGCTGCATTTTGAAAATATAGTAGTGTTATAAACACTGAAATGGGAATGAAATATAACTATGTGTAACAACAATGAAATGGGGACACACATATGGACGAGTTCGATAAAATTGTACACATATATGTAAAATATAGAAAAAAAATCTACTTACGCAAATTTAATTCCCACGTATTCATATATATGCAGGCATATTTTAAAACAGTCAGCCTTGCATATGAACACACATGCACACAAACGTGTAATATCATACGATTACACACACGCACAAATATAAATACACACACATAGACTCCCCCCACCACATATATATAATTATGTATTTATGTGTACGCACATACACACACTCTTATTAAAATATATATGTGTATAAATTTATCATCATGTGTTTGCATGTGATTGTGTGATTGTCTTTTTTAGGAAACAGTGGCGTGGTGTATGCGCGAGTAATTATTTAAGTGCATATATATATATATATATATATATATATATATATATATATATATATATATATATATATATATATATATATATATATATATATATATATATATATATTCATATATACATATATACATATATACATATATCTATACACACATACATATAAACAACTATTTGTGTGTGAGTGTGTGTGTGCGCGTGTGTGTGTGTTTATATGCAGGTGAAAATAAAGGAAACGGTGGGGAAATGGAAGGAGACATACATGGAGAGACACTGATGTGTATTTATTACGTTAATTTTAGAAGTGAAATAATTGGAACAACTGTCGCCATTCTGTAAGTTAATTATATTATGGAATCTCAAAGATAGGATTGTCAGAATGAGTTGCTGCGGTCAGCATATTTGCCATTTGAAATTATAATAAATAATAACATTTTCAGAGAAAATACGAATATCTATAAAATGCAGACATGCAGATTTAAATGTAGTGCAATTTTTGATATTACAATATAGTGATAAATGTATAGTAGTATTTAAACTATTACATTGTATGTAGCATGTTCTTTTAAGTTCAAAGTGTAGCGGTGTATACATGGAAGTGTAGTAGCGCAATTGTTAAACTGTAATTGCATGAAAGTATGTCTCACACACACACACACACACACACACACACACACACACACACACACACACACACACACACACACACATATACCCACCCACTTACACACATACGCCCACATCCACACACACACACACACACAAATAGTTTCAACGGGAAAACAATTTAACCTAATAAGAAATGATTTGAAGATCCAGAACAGAGAAAGCAAGCTTCGGTAACATTTTTTGTACATATTATAACGATCCTTTATGCCAGGTGCGCTTTTCGAACCCTTTTATTTATTATCATTTGTCTTATATAACGTGGTTTGTATAGAACATTTTCTACCGTCCACACTTTTTCATTATATATATATATATATAAAGTGAATATTTTACAATTGATCTTTGAGTAACTTGATTCTGTCGTTCGCAACATCCCTAAGCAGAGGAAATTGGCCTTGTTAATGATTTTATATTGAACTGTTACATGTCGGCGTGTGAAAGAACAATATTTATATTTTATGGATTTCGTTGAGCTGTGGTCTCTTTTAAGTCCATTTATTTGTATACGAGATTAAACGATTTTTTGTTTACCATTAACTTCCTCAGAATAGGCAGCAATACTCCATCGCAGGTCACACATGATTTTCATTCATGCGTACTAGTTGCTGATGAGTTTTCATATATTTCAATTTCTGGTTTTAAAGAAGGTCAATCATTTTGACGCGGTCTTTGGTGTGATGAGTTTGTGTATTTGTGCTGGGAGATATTCAATGATGATGAGACTTTTGTAGCACTGATGAAGATCCTAGTTGTGCGATACTCATGCTAATGGGTGTGGATTGTTAAAGTGTAACTCTTAGAAATATCAGTATACAGTTATATGTACATTTATCCTCCTCATATAATTATCTTCTAAGAATTTTCTAATATCACATCCGCCACGAATATTCGAAAAAGGGTTAATATTCTTTCCAATTCTTATTTCGGAATTATACAAAAATGTAATTAAAAATACAGAAATCAGTAATTAGATGAAGGAATATATTACACTAGCATAGCAGCTAATGTACCAAGAGAATCTTTGCCACGGGAAAGTCATTCAATTTGATCCCCAAAATGCAACTATTTTTGATCGTGACCTATTGATATAATCTGTATAAGGAAAACTACCAGTATACACTAATTACAATTTGTATTAATCGTTATATAATTAATTACGTACAGATTCTTAATTATGTTGATCTTCGTATTGATATGACTGTGATCCACATGATTATCACTGTAGCAATAATTACTTTATTTAGTTTCTAATCACATGATATAAATTGAATTGTATCATATTTCTTGCTTATTTCTTCTTCTACGCAAAATTTTAAGCACAATTCTCGACGGTAGGTCAAATGCAAAACATGACATTTGGAGTGTGGCAAAAGTATAAGATAGTAATATTATCCAATAAACATTTGCAGTTGTGGTGCTATTCAATAATGAATGACTCTTAGATACATGACTGTTAATAACATATGAAGTCTCCGTAGAACGATATTTTAACGCACAATGTAAGAAACCGAGATAAGAAACCTAGATTAACATCCATTCTTTAAAAGATAACCACGTGATTTACAATGTCAGATTTTATGATAGCAACATCAGTGGTTTCACTCTGGAGAATGAGGGATTTCTTAGCTTATTCTTTGCAGCATTTCATTTCTTTGATCGGGTTTTGCTCGGTATGTTATCAGTGATAACATCAACTAAGATACTATATACCTTACGGTAAATAAACAAATATAAAAAATCATAACATATTTAGATATTATTACCGGATAGCAGGATATATTTCAACATCGAGTAAATAATTCTTGCTACATTATTCTCTCAGATTTATAAGACAATTAATCACAGTAATTCATGATTATTTGCATAACATGCAAATGCCTCATTTGCCAGTTAATTCAGTTAGGGTAAATCTAAAGGAGAAACAGTTTCTCTCAAAACGATGTCTTCATTTTAATTGAATCATCATAACCTATAGGATTTCCGAATGAGTTTAGAAAATATTTATTGAAAACTTTGTATTTGAGACTGACACAGTTCAAGCTGAATAATTGTTTCTACTTTTGGCACAGATCATAAAGGGCCGTAACTCTTTGCTGCAAAGCATGGCGTCCGACCCTCTACCGATACTGCAAAAACAAGGCCCGCAATTTTCCGAATCAAGAAAGTCGGTTATATCGACTCTAGCTCTTTACTGATTGCAAATACCTTGTATAAATGTACTTCATAAATAAGGAGTATCAACATTCATGTGCTTTAAGCAATTAATTTGATAATGAAGATACTTTCTAAAATAATACTATTGGAATGAATTTTGTAAATATTTTTTTATCTTCTTCGTTGCTCATATATTTCTGGGAGCTTCATGTAGGAAGAGTCCTTGAGCACACCTTCCAGAGGGTTCTGTAAGAAACAACTCTCTCCAGTTGATGTTACAGGATCCCCAAGCGAGATCAATCGGGTTTAAGGATGTTATTTATCTACATGTAGAGTGCACTGTAGAGGCTTAATTATTTGCTGATATCCTTAACCCGGTCACAACAGCATTAATTTTGCTAATTATATTTAAATAATACAGACATAAATAATACACGAAAAAGGTAATTTATCAGTGAAAAAAACCTATAAAATACACATGTTCATATTTTATCAGCTAAATGATACACCTCAGTCTTACTTTTATTCAATCTGAATTGATAACAGGCAAAACCAATATCATAGGGTTTGAAATGAGTTCGGAAAACAAAAATCGCTTTTGTCCAAACCAGCACGCTCATCGAGCAGTCTTTAATTATGTTTTCATATAAAATGCAGATCATACAAAAAAGAGTATGTAAAGGGATATAATCAAATGCCGCAAAAGCGTATTACCCGATGCTCTACCAATACTACCAATCCATCACCGTAAGTAATATATTACTATGCTAGAATCGATTTAAACTTTGCTTGTCGTCATTTCAGAGTCGATAAATGGAAGTAAATGTGAAGGGGAATGGCTGAATGTTTAGAATGTTGGGTTAGATGCCTAAGTATATGAGTTCAAGACCACTACTAGCCTCCTTGAGTTACTTGGTCGTAGACAGGATTATTTGGCAAGTTTAACATATCAGCTAGCAGAAATCACTTTATTACAAGATAATTGATGAGGTTACCGATTTAATGATATTATCCTCCTTACCTTGATCTCGTCGTGAAGGCCCTCAAATGGGGCAAGGTCATTAACCTTCGCCTGATTAAACAGAGATAAAAATGCCATTATAAGGAAAACACAAGGGTCTTCTGAACCGGCTTTGTTTTCTTAATCCTTCTTTTCACAAATGTGTTTTCTCCCGAAATACAATAGTCTAATTAAATATTGCCTTTGTTATCGTTATTGTTAACAATTAATCTCGTCGTTTTTTATTGTTTTAGCTCCCCAAAATTAACTTTGCTCCAATTTCTATAAGGATTCATGCAAAATATAAGACTTTCCTACACGCATACACAAACACACGAATGCACGCACACACACTCACACAGACACACGTGCACACTCATACACGCACAACCTATATATACATGTGTGTGTGCGCGTGTGCGTGTGCGTGCGTGTGTGTGAGTACATGTGTGTGTGTGTGTGTGAGTGTGAGTGTGCGTGTGTGAGTATATGTGTGTGCGTGTATGTATATATGTGTGTGTGTGTGTGTATTCACCATAAACATCTATGATCTTTTCCCAGTCTGAATCTAAACAATCACAAATAGAAGATGGTTAAACGGATTACAATGTACCATAACTGTCCATCATCACCTTACAGTATTCAATTTACCACTACATGGACAGTTATCTGTTAGTTATCATTAAATCATTTATATTTTATATGCTTTTAACCAGCGTTGATATGTGAGTTGATTATTAATTATCATTTTTGAACCGCTGTATGCATATTATTTTAGCAGCTAATCTAACAGACATATTTCTTTGTATTATCAAAGTGTTTGTTCAATATCTATTCTCAGTGCTTCAAGATTTCATTATGCAGTTAACGGTAACATCGATAAAATTGATTTTATCTGGAAAATATTTCCCTATCAGTATCTGATTTTTTTGTTTTCATTTGTATTATTATTATGACTGAAATGTCTTCAGGCGCTCACAGCCCTCGACCAATCGGGCAATGTGATCGGTGGAAACTCCACCTGGCGTTCTATAGAGGATTAGTGGAGGGGAAGAGCGACGACGTACTTGGGGAAACTCTAGGCGTCGACGAAAATCAACTAGCCAATCTCTTCAGAAGAACTTTCGGGCCGGGGCCTATGGACAACTTCCAGAAATTCCTGGCTGGCAGTGTTACCGAGGAGCTTTGCCAGTTCGGGATAAACTCTACAGGCATGGAGGTGCCGTCAGCCGGGCATGTCCGAGATGCGTGCAGGGCGACGAAACCGTCCTGCACGCACTCGTCCAGTGTCCGAGCATTGCTGACTTGTGGGTTTATGTCGAACACCTGCTGTCGCGTGTGGGACGGATCCGGCTATCAGTTGAGTCCATCGTGAGGATTGGCCCGCCCTCTTCCTTTAGCCGGCAAGGGCAGGCAGTTTTTATCTGTCTGGTGGCCATGGCGAAAGAGATAGTATGGTGGACACGTTTGAAAGGGCTGAAGACCAGCACTTACCTCTTCGGTGATGCCCTGATTAACTTTTTCAAATTTCATTTGAAAAGGAAAATCAGGGTAGAAAGGGAAGTGCTCTCTTCCCAGTATTTTGTTGAAAGATGGGTGAGAGAGGCAAGAATGGCCCGAGTGAATGGGCCTACTCGGAGTATGTGTCTGTAAATTAAAGGTGGAAAACTGGGAGAGGGCACTTGCCCTGGTGGTCAGGGTCACTGTGGCTTTTTAATGGGCTTTCTCCACGAATGTCCCTCGGAAGTCTCCCCCCTATTGGGGAATTTTTTCATTGTTCTATTATTACATCCTCTGTTTCTTGTTTTTACACGCAGAAATGCCCATTTGTACCGCCCTGTATTGTCGTGTACTGTCCTTAATGTCTACTTTATGTAAACCCTTGTGGTTAATAAAGAAAGCATTATTGTGCTTATTATTATTATTATTATTATTATTATTATTATGCTTTCCAGCATAGTTACGTCCCTTTACGATCTGAGTTCAAATCCCGTTGACTTTGCCTTTCATCCTTACGGGGTCGATAAAATAAAGTACCAGTAATGCACTGAGTTATTTGCTGGCCTTGTGCCTAAAGTAGAAACAATTATTATTATTATTATTATTATTATTATTGTTGTTATTGTTGTTGTTATCAGTTACGGTACATCGTCGGACAACATGCTCCGTGGCATAGAGTTACGGCCTTTTACGTTCTGAGTTAAAAACAAACGCACTTTTCATCATACTTGCTAAGAATGTACCTTCTAATTTGAATAGAAAGAGATGGGTGATGTGTTGGTGTAATGGTAGCACAGTGGTCTGGATAACCAAAGATGTTGGTTCGAATCTCATGTACTTATCTTCTCTTCCATTTCTTTGAGGGTTCTAAACCGTACTATGAGGCTGAAATTTCTTTAGTAAAAAATATTGCGAAAACTTCTATTTCTATTTTCAAACTCGCTCGCCAGACCCGACGTCCCTTCAATTTATCTTATTTCTCATTCTTTCTTCTGGTGAAGAACTAGCGTACGAAATGCTAAGACCCTATTCCTTCTATTTCAAGCATTAACCTAATATATTCCTTCCATATACTGTACCGATTGTGTTGTTATTTCTGTTTACCTTTTACATACGTACACACACACAAACACACACACACACACACACATATATATATATATATATATATATATATATATATATATAATTATGAAGAGAGAAACTTCGTAGTCGAGGAATCTAGGAGCAGTTTAGGTATGATACATGTTATTACTAATTATATCTAAATGTTTCTTCTCTCTTCATAATGTATTTTTAACTCTGATACTGGTTCAGTCTAATTCAACCGGATTGGTCTGTCCCAGTCATTCATTGAGCAACATCGGTAAGGTTTGCACCATTAACTCACGGTTGGGTGTGGATGCATTCATGTATATGTGTGCGTCCGCATGTATCTGTGTGTTTCTAAATATATTATATATATATATATATATATATATATATATATATATATATATATATATATATATATATATATATATATATATATTATATTCATATTTATATATGCATTAAATCTCCATCAAATCTTTAGTTCATTGATGAATCTAGTTTTTTGTGTCATTTGGTATCTAGTGGTATATATATATATATATATATTGAGAGAGAGAGAGAGAGAGAGAGAGAGAGAGAGAGAGAGAGAGAGAGAGAGAGAGAGAGAGAGAAAGTGTGGGTAGAAATGTTATTGATTTAATACAGCAGTGATCATGTTTATCTCATTTTGAATTCTGCCTTAATTTATTTTTGCGGTTGTTATTTGTGTTGCCTAGCCGCAGTGCAACCCTGGTGGGGCGGGTTTCGTATCTAAAGAATTATAGCTGTGATCATCATGTCTGTTTGATATCGTGGTCTTCGTATCCTATGCATCATACTTTATTTATGTTAGAACGGTGTAATCCACTGGAGATTTATTTACCTGTCAGGTAGGTTCAGCTCCCATTAGTAGATCCATTTTTAACACCTAAATATTTCCTAAATATTATTCTTATTAATTTATTATTGTTTTTCTAGTATTTTGTGAGCTTTTTTTATATTTCCTATTACAGATTTTACCTGGATGCAAGCAACTTTACACGCAAGAGTTAGACGTCAGGTGTCGAATATGTGGGGACCAGGCATCTGGTTTTCATTATGGTGTACATTCGTGTGAAGGATGTAAGGTAACCGTTTTTATAAATTGTTATTTGTTCTGAGCATTATGGTTAGTTATATTGATAAATAGTTTAGATAATCTTTTGGTGAAACTCTCCTCATAAAGAAGAGACGCTTTTCAAAAATCAAAATTTAAACCGCCTGAACTGTGACGAGCACTATATATACCTCTATAGAAAATCATTTGCAGTTCTTTTACTACTTCTAATATTATGCACGCATATAAATATGTATATATATATATGTATATATATATATATATATATATATATATATATATATATTATAAAGAGTCGGGACACAACGGCTGAGCTCTTACCGTTTCGACGGCTGGTTCCAGACAAACACACACACACAAACATATATATATATGATTACATAATAAACAACTCAATATCATTGAATTGTGTTGTTTAATTATGTAATTAAATAGCTCTGTACTATACATAGAGCACTATTCTTTCCTTTACCTTTTTAATGGAAATACATTATATGTGTGTATGTATGTATGTATGTATATATGTCGGGTCACTCTTGAGTGCTACTAGTAACATGTAACCCAGTACGACCTGTCGCATGGTCGGGTCGTCGACGACTAAACCGGCAGCCCCACCAAGTTTACTTAGTGAGGAGGGTGATTTTGGACACCTTGCAGGACAAAAAACAAAACCTGACAAAGGGCGGAAGAATTCATAAGAGTCAACAGCCATCCAAAAGTGTGTAAATATGTATATACACATGTACATATGTATGTATATGTATATGTGTGTATACATGGATGCATGTGTATGTATATGCGCGGGGACATAGAAATATCCAGGCTGGACGCCCGATTGCGCGGTTAAACCACTGGGAATGAAGGATCCCTAATCTTTGTCAGGACATTCTTCTAGGAGAAGGCAACTCAGGAGACTGGGATAACTCCGATATAAAACCTGCGGCTCAGTAGTTACCGATAATGTTGATCTTGCCTTCTTTTCGGGTTATAGCTACTGTCACTCAGAGAGTGGGATTGGCTCAGTGCACATTCTTTCCTCACTTAAAAAAATATCTTTACATACAGGCATTGCACGATAGAATTAATTAACTATAATTAATAATGGTATATCGTGCAATAGCAATACTCGATAACGAGGGGGCAGCCATCATATATATATGTGAGTGTGCATATATATATATAAATATATATATACAGAGATATCCACGGTAAGTTGTGGGTTCCAGTCTGCATGAGGAACTCAATGTAATCCATATGTTGAAAATGTTGTAGGTTAAAATAAATCCCGGAAAACAATAAAACATTAAAAGGAAAACACAGTCATGATATAAGTTAAAAATCAAGTCATTAGAAATATACTTCACTGCTATACGATCGTTTCTATGTGATGATAATACATTGTAACTATACTTCGTTATCGCTCTATGTAAGGTTAGTTACAAAATATCAGATAGGGAAATATTTACTTACATGCATATCACCAGCTTTTGTCAAAAGCAATAAGAATTGTATTCAAAATTAGTAGTAAATTAGTAGTAAGGTGAGTTCTATGATCTTATTTGGAGGTAGCTGAAGAACAAACCAATCAGATTGTTTTTTTCCATATGATGTTAAGATGAAAAATAATTCACTTTAGTTGAGCTCATGACTCTTTGAAAGGAATGGTTGAATGGTGTTAACAATAGAATTGGTATAAAGAATCTATTAGGAAGAAGAGGATTGTCAAATTGATAGTTGAATGTATATGGTATAATGAAGTTTAATATATATATATATATATATATATATATATATATATATATATATATATATATATATATATATATATATATATATATATATATATATATATATATATATATATATATATATATATATATATATATATATAACGAAGGAAATGTGGTAAGGAACCAGGTGGACCATAACGCACCAAAGTACTCAATACTTAGGGTAGTAGAGTGGGTAATAGGAACAAGTAAGACCCCGACGGCTGAGCTCAAGCCGTTTCGACGGTTAATTCTGGACTAAATGAAAATTTATAAATTTTCATTCAGTCCAGAATTAGCCCCGTCGAAACGGCTTGAGCTCAGCCGTCGGGGTCTTACTTGTTCCTATATATATATATATATTTAAAAAAAAAAATATATATATATATATTCACATATACATATTCTGTATGTATATATATACGTGAATAAATTTATGTGTTTGTAAGTAGATACAAACTTCATACATCATGAATTGACCAGCAGGGCGGGTTTCGCTTTGCGTGACTAATACATCCAGAATAGGGGAACAAGCAGCCAAAGTTAGACCAAGATGTAGAATATATTTGTCTTTAACAACACTATTGTTTCTCCTAATAGTAAATATGTATTCCCAATTATAACCCTGTGAATCAACATATTCGTAACTAACTTAAACGTATGATTCCTACTATTTCAAGCGTTAAACTAAAATATTTCTTCAATGTACTATGTAGTTTGCTTTGTTATTTCTGTTTACGTTTATATACCTATATATATATATATATATATGCAGAGGTTTTATTTAATTTGTTGGGATTCAACAAGCTTTAACAATTTTATAACTGATATAAAGCACTCAACAATTAGTGGAGTAAATACACAATATATTAATAAATGGAAACTATATTTATAAAACCATATTTATTTTATTATATATATTTCAAGGGCAACGAAGGCAAATTATGGTGCGCTTTCATCAGATAAAATACAGATTTGTTTTATAAATAAATATTGACACACCCGGAAAAAAGACAACCTTAACGGTTGGAGAACCCTGGATAATCCAGGGAGCTCCAATCGTTAAGGTTGTCTTTTTTCCGGGTGTGTCAATATTTATTTATAAAACAAATCTGTATTTTATCTGATGAAAGCGCACCATAATTTGCCTTCGTTGCCCTTGAAATATATATAATAAAATAAATATGGTTTTATAAATATAGTTTCCATTTATTAATATATTGTATATATATATATATATATATATATATATATATATATATATATATATATATATCACTGTTTATTAAATTGCACTTAATGCAGGCGTAAACTCCGTTCAGCACTCAATGCGATAATTTGATCCCAAGGTGTAATAGTGTCGACCCAGAGGACGTTTACTCGGTTTTTCTGCAAAGTAGGGACAGGGTATGATTGCTACTTGGTATCAGGTAAAATCACAAAGCGTAATAACCTTTAGTTTAACGTATGATTATTACCTTACACACACTTTGTTAGAGCTTCAAAATCTCTATAATTCGGCTCCTTAGGTAATGACTCTTCAAACCTATTAAAAATCAACTTTTAAAGAGATAATCAGAAAACTTTTGAACAGGTGGTGTTTTTAAAGAGAGGGAGATAGAGGGGGAGAGGGAGAGAGAGAGAGGGAGACGGAGAGAGAAAGTGGGAGAGATAGAACGAGGAGCAATAGAGAGATCAGTTTATTTCCTTAAACACATTTCCTCTGTTATCAGGTGGAAACACGTTAATTTGTCTTACTGTCGGCTTTTGATATCCAGAGATTCTGATTACGTGTGATCTGACAGGTGACAAACATGTATATATACAAAAAACACCTATCTCTCTCTTTATCTATCTATCTCTTTCTCTCTCTCTCTCTCTCTCTCTCTCTCTCTCTCTCTCTCTCTCTCTCTCTCTCTCTCTCTCCCTCTCTCTCTCTCTATCTATCTATCTCTATTCACACACAGGTACACTTACATTCACGCACCTATATATCGGCCCTTTTATCATGTGCCTGCTAGTATGTAGATATGTATATATGTACATGTGCACGTTTGTAAATATATATCAGTATTGTTCTGTTTATCCCCCCCCCAACTCTCCCTCACTCTCTCTCCCCATCTTTATTATTAGATATCACTTAAGTAACCTTATATTGTACAATGTACTATCGTATATTACAACTTAGTATTTATACAAAAGTTTTAACTCAATAATGGCTTGCGGTTTATCACTAATGTCTATTGAACACAACCAATGTGTCAGGAAAAGTAAATATTATAGGATTATATTACTTACTAAGCTCTACTTAAAACTATTTTAACTTAATTATTGATTATTTGAAGAACCACCTATATTCCCTTAAATATGGACATACATAAGTATTTTGAAATCCTATATATTAAACGTTTTTATTTATTTATTTTATTATATTTATTTTTTTCAAATCTTATCCTTTTTCTCCTTTTTCTTCTTCTGAATTTTATAAAATAAAGTTTAGATATAATGTAGGCTCGGTTCGAATATTTAAAGATATTTCTTATCTTAATCTTAAGACGTCAGTCTATGAAAAACAGAAAGCAGGAAACTGTACACTTGAAATATCATAATATATGACAGCGAGCTGCGAGACGCCAATCCAGGTAGATCTACTGTATTTAGTCTTGATTTTGACATCACATCTCAGATATCAACTTTGATTTTATAAAAGGTGCTTCAGTACTAGTGTCATTCCGCCTACTGATAAACCATCGGTTCGGAAAATTTCATTGTCGATCGAATATTTTTGTTGTATTTGTCCCGATCCACGCTTCGTTGCCCATTTGTGTGCTACTTCGTTTTCCACGTGATTCGTTATGTTTCTGTTTTGGTTCATTTAAAATCCATTTCATTGAATTTAATTTAGTATATATATAGAGATAGAGAGATGCGTAAAATCCCTATCAACGGCACAAAGCCGAAACCGCTTGGCGCCGTGGTCGAGGTTTTACACATCGCTATACCCACTCTACATCACCCCATGTATCGAGAACTCACATGATTAGGGGTCTCCTAGGTTTCAGCACTACAGACTCTCTTTCTCTCTCTGTCTCTCTCTATCCCCCTCTCTCTCTCTCACAGACACACACACACACTCTCTCTCTCTCTCTATTTATATATATATATATATGCACATAAATATTTCATCTGATGAGCGTACTGGACGTTTCTGTTAAGGTAATAAATAATTATATTATGTTGTTTATTATATAATTAAATAAATAAAAATAAATATATATATATATGTATATATATGTGTGTATGTGTGCGCGCGCGCGTGTGTGTGTGTGTGTGTGTGTGTGTGTGTGTGTGTGTGTGTGTGTGTGTGTGTGTGTGTGTGTGTGTGTGTGTGTGTGTGTGTGTGTGTGATGGTAGCTAAGATGGTTCCATAGGCGGTATGCTGGTTGAGCACTCTATACTCTTACAGACCAGAGTATGAAACGAACAAACGAAAAATCAGTGATGCCTCTGGACTCAATTTATTGTGTGTTACAATTGTTTCGCCGGCGGACAGCTCGAGACGTGATCATTGTGTGGATCTGTCTGATTCTGAATCCGCAGGTTCGACGGACACGTCTAATGATTTCGTGAGACAATATGCTCCTAAATCATTAGACGTGTCCGTCGAACGTGCGGATCCAGAATCAGACAGATCCACACAATGATCGCGTCTTGAGCTGTCCGCCGGCGAAACAATTGAAACACACAATAAATTGAGTCCAGATGCATCACTGAATTTTCATTTTCTATTATATATATATATATATATAATACTGACTTCTGCCTGACCGACCCCATTTCACGCGCACGCGCGCTCTGCTGAATACCTCAGATATTCAAAACAACGAACAGCGGAGGGCACGTTTCGCACCTTTCCGACAGACCCCCCCCCGAAAAAACCCCAGTTGATGGATGTGAATCCGAAATATATAGGGACAATTAAATCTCTCCCGAGGTAACTATTTCTCGTGTTGTTATTTTTATTTTTATCCTTTACGCTCTTGGCTTCATTCCTCTACACGTTACAGTCTTATACACGCCACGCATCTCAACGTACACCCACTTACACATCTCTCTCCACCACTGGATCCTGTTACCCGGAGATTTACCCATCAGAATTGTCGAGGCTTCCAAACGACTTAAAGAAATTTACCTTATTATTCCACAATGCTTCAAGCAAACTTCAATACTCTCTTATATATATATATATATATATATATATATATATATATATATATATATATATATATATATATATATATAGTTTTGCGAGGTTTTTTATATGAAATCGTGTGTCGAAACAAATATTGTTATACTTGGGGAGGGTCATATTTGTGTAATATTGCCAGAATTAATAACAGAACACACTCACTGTTTGGTTGGTTTTCGCTTTTCGCTTCTGTGTCTTTTATATCGGTAACCTAATTTACTCGGTCCTCAATGTTGCCATTGACTGACCGACGGTCAAAAATAATACAGATGCAATATAGACACAAACACATATATATAGTTTATCATAAATCTTTCGTTGCACATCTGCAACATCGTCAGTGGGGCTATCGTTTCCTCCCGTTGTATTGTATGTCTACGCCATTTTTATTCAGTCTGTCTATATATTTATTTATTTATTTGCTGTTTGTTTATTTTATTTTGTCTTCTTTGCGCATGCGTTTGCGTGTGTGTATAGTGTTTTGTTTGCTGTGTGATGTGTGTTCATGATTGGGTGACTAGTGTGTGTTTATGTGCTTGTGTATGTATTTATTTATTTATTTATTTATTTATTTTATTTTATTTACTTATTTATACTTCTCTTAGGTCAGTGTTGTTTGTTTGGGCGTTGTTGTTATTCCATTTATTCTTTCTGTTTAGTCTTGGTCTTCTAAGTTCTATTTCACTGGCCTCTCTGATTTGCCTATCTGCTGGGTCATTTCTATGTTTAGATATTATTCTAATTTCTATGTTGTCTATGTTACCGTCATGTTGTTGTCTAGCATGACCCGTTTTTTCGTCCTTTTAGTTCCCCCCAGTGTTGGTCTATCCATTCTCCTATGCTACGAGCTGTCTCACCTATGTATGCTGTTGTCATGTTTCTGCAAGTACCCTCTGTAGATCTTATGCTATAGACTACGTTTCTACTTTTACAGTTTATCCGGGGGTTTACCTTACATATGATACATTTCCTATTGGTACAGTGGGTTTTCTTAAAAGGGTAGGTTTTGCTGATCAGGGATTTTATGGTGGTTCCTGGCTTTTCTACCACCTTAATTTTTAAGTGGGTCTTTCTCAGGGCCTTTCTACACTGGTTAGCTAATTTCCCTCCAGGGGTAGCGTCCACAAACATGACACTCTGGTATCTCTGGTTGTCGTACCATGAGGTGGCTTTCCCTATCTTATGTCTAGCCCTATCTAAGATATTCCACGATTTGCTCCTGTATAATGGGAAAATTCCATTCATGTCCAGTTCTATGAGGGTCTTATACTTCTCCGTGGCTCCTTCGTATACTCTGATTCTGTCTCTTTGGTTGTAAATAAATAAAATAAAATAAATAAATAAATAAATAAATAAATAAATACATACACAAGCACATAAACACACACTAGTCACCCAATCATGAACACACATCACACATCAAACAAAATACTATACACACACGCAAACGCATGCGCAAAGAAGACAAAATAAAATAAACAAACAAGCAAATAAGTAAATAAATATATAGACAGACTGAATAAAAATGGCGTAGACATACAATACAACGGGAGGAAATGATAGCCCCACTGACGATGTTGCAGATGTGCAACGAAAGATTTATGATAAACTATATATATGTGTTTGTGTCTATATTGTATCTGTATTATTTTTGACCGTCGGTCAGTCAATGGCAACATTGAGGACCGAGTAAATTAGATTACCGATATAAAAGACACAGAAGCGAAAAGCGAAAACCAACCAAACAGTGAGTGTGTTCTGTTATTAATTCTGGCAATATTACACAAATATGACCCTCCCAAGTATAACAATATATATATATATACAGAAAGAGAGAGAGAGAGAGATGGCGAGTAAAATTGGAGCAAAGGAGGTACCATCAAGATCTAATATTCTATAGTTGCCCGCGTAATATACCTCTGGTGTACAGGCGCATGTGCTTGTATTTGTGTGTTTCTGCATACACATATATACATATCAGATTAACTAGAAAAAATCCTTTTACATAGAGAGAGATAAATGCTTTAGCTGTTTGGATAAACGCCCTGGGAAATACCAGATCAATAGCGAATAAATTATTATAGTCAGCCACATTATTCAGAACACTTTTACGTGTAGTCCATATGAATATATATATATATATATATACATGGAAAGTTATATTTAAATTGTTGGGTTACAACTAGTAAATATTTATAACTGATATAAAAGCACTCAACAAGTATTTGGAGTATATTTACGATATTAAATAAATGGAAAATCAACTTTTTCAAATACAAGTCGATGTTGAACGGTATGTCAAATCTATTTATCTATAAAACTGTCTATATTGTATTTTGTCTGAGGAAGGCATAACATATTGTTAATATGATATCCCTGAAATATATATAATGAAATAAATATGGTTTTATAAATATAGTTTCCATTTATTTAATATCGTATATATATATATATATATATATATATATTACACCATCTTCACATAAATACTTTCATATCACACGTCATCAACATTTAGCATTTTATTCAATGCAAACCTTCCGGTCCTACGTGTGTACACAGCATGATGATACTAGCCAACGGGGGATGCTCGATGTAAACGAATCTAATAGAACTGGCAGCAAAATATATCTTGGTGGACATATCGTATGAGTAAAGGGAGAGAGATTTGTCCGGCCTGGAATGCATTTGAACATAGGACTGCTCGAGCAAAGTAGATTTGGGGTTTAACTATAACAACACCAGCAACATTTTCATTCCCAAACAATGATGAAGTTTACTTTGAATTAAACATAAACTCAAACAATGTATTTTACAATGACGTTAGCTGTTTGGGAGAACTGATTAAATTAGGGTTCGTTGGAATAAGTATTTTTAGTGAATAAAACATATCTAAAAAAGATAAGGAGAGAAGTAAAATGACAAAAAAAGTAGAAATGAAAAATCAAAATTAAAAATAGAATGAAATTACAATAATACTAATTATAATTTAGTATAACAAAAAATTTAAATAATCAAACAGCAGTGAGAATGGGAAAGGGTGGATGAGAGTGGCGTATATTGGGTATGGAGGAAAAGAAATATATATTCACGAACTCATAAGATGTATATGTGAAAAAGAAAATGAGTACATTTACTAAAATTAACGAAATCAAATAAAACACGATAAAACAACTGGTATTCTTTATGATGTTATTAATGGAATCGGCAATATTTGTAAACATAGCTGTTATTTATTCTCATGTTGCGTAGAAAAAGAGGAAATAGAAGACAGGGGAAATAGCAGAGAATCTGTATTTTACACAAGTTTAATTAGTAACAAGAATAAGGCTAATTGAGTTGTTGGGAGGAAGTTGTTAGCCAATCTCGTGAGACAGAGAGACATAACAAATATATGTAAGTAGTGGTAAGATATAACCGCACTGAGATACATTTAATATACAGATAAATAAGGCGGTGGATCGGGAGAATTGTTTGTGAGTCGCAAGACAGTACATGCAGTATTTGTTGCAGTTCTTTCTGTTCTGCTTTCATATACCACCAAGATTAACATTCATCCTTCCAAGGCTGATAAAATGAAGTACCAGTACTGGGCAATGGAAATGCAGAATTGTTAGAGCGTTCGATAACAAGCCTTGC
The DNA here is from genome assembly GCA_964016885.1 of Eledone cirrhosa. Classification (NCBI taxonomy): domain Eukaryota; kingdom Metazoa; phylum Mollusca; class Cephalopoda; order Octopoda; family Eledonidae; genus Eledone; species Eledone cirrhosa. The sequence goes on from OZ024742.1 coordinate 242,201,077, forward strand.
TGTATTCGTTTCTACTCCTTACATTCTAAATTCATCTGCAATGAAATTGATGCCAAATTGTAGCAATATTTACCTTTCTCTTCGACAAACTTCGTAACATGGAGAGTGGAAAGATTTGCTGCAAGTGGTATTGCTGTCTTCCATAAACAAAAGAAAAAAATGATTATATCGCTTATCTCTCTGATGGATTTTTAGTATGCATAAATATAAACAAGTCAAATATACATATTTCCCAGCAAATTGAAAACGGGATAAATGCCTGTTTTTCTATGATATGCATAATTTCTAAGAAACGAACTAATCCGAAAGTCGATTAGTGGAATTTAAATCTGTTGTCATTGTACATGTAAATACTTATATTTGGCATGTTTACATGTCTATGGACTAAAAACAGGTAAATTTATATACACTTTATAGAGTTATATACAGTGTTAACTTTGTAGAGTTATATACAGATATAAAGTTTATATATATATATATATATATATATATATATATATATATATATATATATATAAATATATATATATATATAGTAAAATAAAATAAATAAGTCAAATGTTTAAAATTTGGCTTCGTTTATTACTGCTATAATAATTGTTTCATTGAGGAACTGGAATCATGATTCCAGTTCCTCAATGAAACAACAACCCAAACAGGAACTGGGCATATCAGAGTATTGAAAAAGTTATACACCTCAACAACATGTGTACTCGTCTCTACCACACTAATTCGGACTGTCTGGAGAGGTCACAGCCAAAGATGGCTCTCACCGAAATATATATAGCAGTAATAAACGAAGCCAAATTTTAAACATTTGACTTATTTATTTTATTTTACATTACTCCGGAGTAACCAAACCAACGTGCGTACTTCGCCGAGTGCTCCAATCTGCATACTGAGGTGTGGTATACAACCAACATATACTCAAAATTTATATATATATAACGAAGGAATTGTGGTAAGGAACCAGATGAACCAGAATTAGCCGTCGAAACGGCTTGAGCTCTGCCGTCGGGGTCATACTTTTTCCTATATATATATATATATATATATATATTTATATATATATATATATATATATATATATATATATATATATATATATATATATATATATATATATATATATATATATATATATGTATATACATATATATATATGTATATATATATATGTGTGTGTGTGTGTGTGTGCTTATATATGCAAAATTGAACGGAAACAACAAAGCGAACAATACAATATTGTGAAGATATATGTTAGTCTAATGTTATATTTGAGAACTATTATGTATGTTTGTATGTATTTATGTATGTGCATATTTTCTAATTTTGCTAGTTTCCTTGCAGGGTTTCTTTCGGCGAACACTTAAAAAACAGTTGGTTTACACTCCTTGTAAGACAGGTTCACAATGTAGGATAGACCAAATCACACGGAACAAATGCCAATATTGCCGATATCAAAAATGTCTCAATGCCGGCATGTCACAAGATGGTGAGTAGGAATTTGATGCGATTATGATCTGGGCTAATAACGTGAAATGTAAACACATATGTCATATATTCGATGCGCTAGTTGTTATTTGTCATCTGTCATAATTTAGTCACGCATTCAATTATAAATCATACATACATAGTGTGACAACAGATATTCCAGAGTTTAGGTTTTGTCAAAATCTACTTAAATTTGTTAATAAAATAATTTAAAATAATTCACTACAGTCAAAAGACACAGCTAATATAACTGGATTAAGTTGAGTCTGATGTCACTTACTTATCTTGAATAGTACAATTACGAATGCTTTTATGCGGGAGTATATTGAATGGTGGTTTAGAAAATATAGCACAGTTGGCAGATACGTTGAGATGTCTTGAAGTCAATTCGGAAATTGGTTGTTTTTTAAATAGAATTTGTAATCATATACATAAAACTAAAGGAAAAAATGATATTGCAAATCTAAAAAATGCGATATACATAGATAAATAATAAATATTGTATATTGTTATACATTACAATGATTTACATTGTCTGCAGTAACGACAGTTCTAGAGGAATGAGTTACAGACGCAATTAAAAATCTGAATGTATATACAATACATATTCTATTTGTTTCTTTCCTTCTACACTACGTTTACTGCTTACTTTTGCAAAAGCTAAGCATTTCCTCTTTAGATATCGAACCTCTGTACATATCTTTTGTCTGTAATAGTACCAACAAGTTCTCCATTCTCATCGGATTATCTGAAGGGAGCGTTTACTTACCTATTATTATGAGAATGTCAGATACCATACGATCAATGTTTACCGATTTACAAAGATATTTTCGCACAATCTTTCTACTATAAAGACAGTAATGAAGAATATTCCCGCTAAGTATGATCTGAAGACACACTGTCGTATGTATGTAGGAGGGTAGATTACTTTCAGTTGTGCACACAGGTCTAAAGGAATAATGGTTATATTATTGTACAAATTACTACATTAGTTTCAAATATCGATGTAGTAAGCTCATATGTGTCCGTTCTAGATATTCAATCAACTAACATTGAATAATCTGGTACCGAGATGGTCAATATACTCTTTATAGTGTATAGATGTGTACTGTCTCGTGATATATGTAGAAAGAGGCAGTTGGTATGTCTAAACCAAAAGAAGAGCAATCTGTCTGACATTGCTATCTAATGGATACTGTTCTTGAACCCAACACGTGGAGGATAATGAAACACTTGTAAACAGATACTTCATTTACCAGATTGTGTATGTGCTAAATTGTGAACAAAGTGGGTTTGTTGATCAGCAAGATATCATTCCATCCAGTTTCGAACGGCAGAGGTTTCTTGTCCTTACGAAACTTGGAAAAAAAAAGAGATATGGCTACGGTTATTATTAGAATATCAAGTGGCCGTGTCTGGCAAAATTCTATTGCCAAAATGCATGCATGTATATTCCACCCATATCTCATCTCTTGGTATATAGTTTCTTGTGCGATTATAGCATTGCAATGTGCACCAACAGGGTACTATCTGACCAACATTCTGTCGAAGCTGATGCACATCATCAAAGTGCAATTATGTACCGACCATGTTTCTCTTCATATGTTGATGATCAATTCACTGATATGTCTGGCCATATGAAATTTCTGTTGATCTAATTTATCTGAATTAAACTTAATCATATATTGAGCACTTTTAGGATAATATACCACATATATTCAAAAATATAGATGCGCTATATGAATTATATATGAAATTTTCCGTCTCTAAGGGTCTTTTCTCTATTTTATAAACTATTTTAAAGCATCTGCGCGCATGAACACACTACTAGTTTTATTAACTTAATCCCCTAAGCGCATTGTAAAAGTCCGAGAGATTGACTATGTATATACGATGTTTTTATATATACATACATATATATATATATATATATATATATATATATATATATATATATGTGTGTGTGTGTGTGTGTGTGTGTGTGTGTGTGTGTGTGTGTGTGTGTGTATTTATAAATACATATATATATGTGAGTGATGTGTGGTTTTGCGTGTATGTGTGTTTGTGATCTCTCTGTGTGTGTATTATACTTTCCTTCTTTTTGTCCATTAAGCTTACGTTTATGATGAAGATATTATTAAAGCACCATGGAAAGATTGATAGGCAAATAATTGTACATTGGCACCTTCTGTTTATTTCCAGTTTTAGAAGTAACTCATTAACTCCTTATCCGTTATAGTTTCTTTCACTAACTTTAAGTAGGATGTTTCCGAACTTCCTCTTTTTTCATGCACGTGTACACGAACGTTTTGTCTGTATGTACTAGTTCTCCTCCGTATGTGTATGTGTGCATTAAAGTTTCTGGTATTTTTTTGTGTTTTTTTTTACTTTCAATATGAAACTTCATCTGTCATAATTCATTAACGCAGTATTCAACATTTTAATATAGTGTAAAACATAAAATTATGTATAACATTCAAACAATCGATGTAGCAGTAAAAAAAATACATGGAAGTTAAGAATTAAATAAACAAATATATAAACTCATAAATTAAAAAATGTTCAACCAAAAATTATGTAAACCATAGTTAACAATTCAAAATAACAACTATTCTCTGCCTTTGTCTCCCTTTTTATTATATGATTTCCTTATAATATGTGGATGAAGGAATTTTAGGTTTGTTTTGCCATTTCGTTTTTATAATACTTTAACCCATTTCTGTTTTCTCAATAACACCATGAAAAAGAAATCAACATCGATTTTAATGCTCAACAAATATCAAATGTAATACTTGAAGAAGTGTTGGCATTTTTTTCTCTTTTGAATAATATTACAAGCGCTAAGAGAAATCGCAAAGAAATTCGTTCAAAATGAATTCTCGGTTTTGTTGAATTTCTCTATATAAGACTTAGATATAAGATAATAAACGGAAAAAAGGAATAACTCCTATGTGTATAGTCGAGAATAATTGACTTGTAATTTCTGGGCATTGTGCTGTTTTTCGACTGCAACAACAAAAAAGAGCAATTGATTAATTATTTTAAACATTCTACGCGGTGATCCAGCTCTATAATTAACATATCTGTCGTTGTATGTAAGAGGAGAGTAAGATTTGCTGGCCACAGCCATCGTGTCCCCATTAGTGCTTTGGAAACCACAAACAGTCACTAATAAAAGGCTTTCCTACCCCGATGTCATCTCCAGAGATTATGGTGTTGAAATCCAGGACTTGGCAACGGCAATGAACGACAGACCCACTTGGGAATCAATTGTTGAGTCCATTTCGACTGAAGCCGCCGGATGATGATGATGATAATTAACTTATTCTGTATGTAACGTAATTTCACATTTGGTCTCAGCAAGTGTACATTCATAGTCAGACAAAATTTTTGGTAGATTAGTCTTTAGTCATTATTATTCAATAATTCCTGCCATCTTACTACACCAAGCAGACTGCATTTCCATTCAGATTAGATTTCCTGTCTGGATACACTTCCAACAATATATTGCATTTTCATTCAGATTCAATTTCCAGGTACGCTTCCATTCAGACAACCCACTTTGATAAATTTGATAACTTTGATAGGTTTCGGCCAGTATTGGTCCTGGCCATGTATAACTTAATAACAGCGAATGTTAGAGTATATATATCCAGTCAGAATACACTTCTTACCTGACTAGACTACGCTTCCGGTGAATAAATGGCGAATCTAATTACATCCTTTAAAGACATCTTTATAACTTTGTTTCTTTTTTTATTTCAAACAAACGATAGAGCTATTACGCGATCGCTCACCCTACGCTAAATAACCACCAAATCTCTTTCAAATAGAACATTGCCGTTTAAAAGAAAACAGAGGTATATCCTTTCTGACTAACGAAATGTTGGTAATGGCTGGAACGTTTCTTTGATCAGGTTTAGTCAAACATGCCAGATTATGTGCTATATAGCCTTCTAAATCATTATTCTCTAGAGCTTTATATCTCCGGAATGCATGCACTCACAAAATGTGCACCATTGTATTAATATTGGGTACGTTAAATAAAAACAATTCCACGTTTGGTATAATCTGGTAATATATTATATGGCATGGTCCCGTAACTCTTGAGAGAGTCGTTGGGGCACGTTATTGACATACAATCTTTCTAGAGCATTATTATAAAACCGACAGAGCCCATCTCCTCTCCAGATCTGAATACAGCATATTTCCTCCTGAGAAGGATAGAGAGTGAGAAAGAGAGAGTGAGAGAGAGAGAGAGAGGAAATGAGAAAGAGATATAGAGGAAGAATCGATTCCAGTACTAGACTGGTACTTTTATTATCGACCTTGAGTGTATGAAAGGCAAAGTTGAGCTAGGCGGGATTTGAACTCAGAGCATTCTATCCAACGATCTAACTCTGACTCTGCCAATTTGCCGCGTAATGTATTATATAGGCTTATATATAATATAACCACTGATGTTTTAATACGCATTGAACTATTAAATTATTCATTAATACTAGTTTCACAACCACCCCGCTGTGTAGTAGCCTCTATCTCTTCTTTTACAACTACAATGATCTCCCCACCTCTATGGAGTATCGCACATCAACGAGAGAACGCAAACTTTCCTTCACATCGTTCCGCAATAAATATGGAATGAAACCACGGATAATGCAATCCTAATGAGAAGTCAAATATAGGAGTTATATGATCTTAAGTGGATGAATCAAGTAGAATATTTGGTTAAACAATAACATAAGCAGCAGCAAATAAAACTTGTAGAATATATAAATCCAAATTGATTCTTTAATCCTCGTTACTTCAAGTCTCCTTGTCTCATCCATACCCGCACCGCTCTACTATCCAGGTTTCCTACTGAATATATGATAGCTCAAAAGCAGGAACCTGGACATCTTTTTAGACGCTAGCAATGCATGAGCTCTATTCAAGGATGACGGACTCTAAACAATATAAAATATACAAATAGGAAATGTTTTCTTGCATATTTAAATCCAGAGACAAAGTTTTCAATGACATCCAGGTGTTAATTTACTTTAAACATCATTTATAACTTATAGATATCGTAATATTCTCGCAAAGCATAATAGCAATGTTACCGCCCAATCTTATCATAAAATAATGTCAAGTATTTTATATTTTATCTTTGTGTGTTATTGTGTATTCTCTTGAATTCTTGTTTCACTTTCACTCTTTCTTTACTCCTTAACCAACCTCTGTCATATTCTATTAACATCTCACTCTGTTTCTCGCATATCTCCCATCCTTCAGTATTTGCTATTTGTCGTCTTAAACTTTCACAAATTTTACACCATTATGCATATGTATATATTATATTTTACATGTGAAACAAAACACACACAAACTCACGTGCGCACACATACACATATACACACTCTCTCTCTTATATATATATATATATATATATATATATATATATATATATATATATATATATATATATATATAGACAGAGATATCCACAGTAAGTTGTGGGGTCTAGTCTGCATGAAGAACTCAATGTAATCAATATGTTGAAAATGTTGTAGGTTAGAATATATCCCGGCAAACAATAACACATTACAAGGAAAACAGAGTCATGACATAAGTTAAAACAATAAAATAAAAAATAAAAATGTTTATTTATTATATATATATATATATATATATATATATATATATATATATATATAATATTCAGAAATGGAGCGAACGAAAATCATTCGCAGACAGAGATTAATAGATAGATAGGTAGATAGATAAATAGATAGATTTCTTTATTAGCCACCATGGCACAAAAGAAGGGGACAAATACAAATGGGGAGTTTACATACAGGTATATGAAAATAAAACTTTTATAAAATTTGCTAGGGTACAGCACCTCTCTCTCCATCCTGATTCGTCTTCCAAAATGATATTTGAAAAAACGAATCAGTTGCTCGCCGGAGAGAAAGGTGTCTGCCCTCAGCCCTTTTAACCTCGTCCACCATATAACCTCTTTCACCATAGCCATAACACATAGGAAAACCGCCTCTCCCTCGTTTTTGAAGGAGGCTGGCGGTTTGATCATGACAATGGACTCGGTGGCCAACCGGATTGGTCCCACACGCGACAATAGTTGTTCTACATAGCCCCACAGGTCGGTAACGCCCGGGCAGTGTACAAATGTGTGCGCGACGGTTTCCACGTCGCGCACGCATCTCGGACAGATCTTTTTCGAGGGGTCCCTACCCGGGCACCCGTGTCTGTAGAATTTGTCTCGAACTGGTAGAGCTCCTCAGTAGCACTCCCAGGCCAGGGACTTTTGGAAGTTGTCCATTGGTCCCGGGCGGAAGGTCCTACCGAACAGACTGGCCAGTTCGTCCTCCTCTACGCCTAGAGTTTCTCCGAGCGTGTCGTCGCACTTGCTGCGGACCAACCCTCTATAGAATGTCGAAGTGGAGTCTCCACTGATCGCCGAGTCTGTTTGCCAGAGGACTGTGAGCGCCTGAGTACATTCGATGTGCCAGTCGCCCATTTTCCTCGGTCTTTGCTTGACCCAGGAATACAGCTCGGATAGATAGATAGAAACATGCAATTTAATCAAAAATCTACCTTAACTCTCAACTCTCAAAATTCTCCCCTCTCTCTTCTCCTGTTCTACCATCATCTTCATTAACTTTTATTTTCTTTCTTCCTTCTTCTTTCTTTCTTTCTTACTTACTTACTTACTTACTTACTTACTTTCTTTCTTTCTTTCTTCTTCTTCTTCTTCTTCTTCTTCTTCTTCTTCTTCTTCTTCTTCTTCTTCTTCTTCTTCTTCTTCTTCTTCTTCTTCTTCTTCTTCACAACCACCACCACCACCACTATCACCGGCACCTCCAACACCATTAACGGAACCACAAACACAAACACCAGCACCACCGCTACCTCCATCATCATCATTACCAGCAGTAATAGCAGCAGTGAAATCATTATCAGTATCATTAACATCATCATCATATATTCATCTCTGATCTATCATTTTTTTTTCTCTCAACTAATTTCCATCGCCGCAATATCTTTCCTTTATGATTGATCATTTCCTCTTTTTCTTATCATTTAACCATCAGAATGTTTGCCCTCTCACACTTTGAAACTCTTTTTTGTGAATGAAATATATAGAAATATTACAAACAGATAGAGCAATAAATACTTATATATACATTAGCTTTGCACTAATTCGTTTAGACAAACACAGAACAAAGTATACTCGAGCTCTAAATATTCATCAAACCAAATATTTGTATGTATATACATTTATTAGTATACTGGAAGTATGTTCATATTTTTATATACATGAGCATGTTTTATGACGCATTAAGAAAATATTAACACTGGTGTAACTGAACAATTTTGTAAAATATCAGTATAGTAAGCAAAATACATTTAAGTTTAAAGGCCCTCAGTAATGCAATGTAGATCCGAGTAATCTAATCGGGTACACAGTCATTTGGCAAGCGGTTAACACATCGTTTGAAGTACACCAGATCTGTTTCTTTTAATTTTTTTAACGAGGAATTTAAGTGTTTATATATTTATGAATTTATTCTAGTACAACATGTTACATGGTCATGTCCCAAGCGCCTACACACACACACACACACACACACACACTCACACACACATATATATATATATGTGAGTGTGTGTGTTCGTATATAATATATATATATATATATATATATAAAGTGAGTGATTTTAAAAAGGAAGAGATAGACATACAATTTCACAAAGTCTTATTAGTTTTACGCTTGTAGGAAAAGGGAAAAGAATGTATCAACGTATCAGACATTATTCTTTCGCCAGGAAAAGTAGATTAGGACAAAGAAGTTGAAAGACGGAAGAAATATAAACCTTTTTTATCAGAATGGTTGAGATTGAATGGTAAATAGTCCAACGTGTGGGAGTGTGCTGAGGTGGTTTCTGGGTGAGGGTGTATAATTGTTTTTGATATGTGCATGGGAGTTGCATTATGTTAGTATTCATGGTTTTATTTTTTGTTCTTGTATGTATTTGTGCGTGCGAGTATGTACTTTGGAGTGGTGTGTGTATAATGTTTGTGTTGTTATGTATCTAGCAGAGTGTATTATTAGTGTATGTGTGTGTGTCGTTATGTATCTGGCCGAGTGTATTGATAGCGTATGTGTGTGAGAGTGTAGTTCGGTCTCTGTGTGATGTTTTCGGTAAATGTGTATGTGAATATCTGTTGGGTTGCGTGTGGTGTACGAATATGTGTGTATATATATATGTGTGTGTTTATGTATGAGTATGTGAAAACATTTATATATCTAGATTTTTTCAAAATCTCAGTTAAAATCTATTTCATTTTTTTTGTTGTTGCTCTCTGCTGAATATATAGTACATTATGGTTCTATTACACTTTCTGTTTGCAGCTGTGCGGTTTGGTCGAATGCCTAAGGCTGAAAGAGAAAAGTTGGAGGCAGATCGAGAAGAGATGCATGGTAGTTGCGGTGAAAAGATTCTTGAGTTGCGGGCCTTGTCAGATTTGATTAAAGCCGCGTTTTCAGACAACTTCCGTGGCACATGTGTCTACAATCATAATACGGTACGGAAGAGGCCGTCAGTCACAAACCCAATGGAGAAGGTTTGTATATACTTATAGATAGTTATGTACCTATACATTGTATTACGTACCTACAAGTCATTCTCAACTATTTTCCACAGACGTTTACACTTATGACTATATATATAATAATAATAATACTATTTATACTTATATATACACTATATATAATTATAAACAGGAAAGGTCAGTAATTATTTACCACCTTATTTCCAGTAAGAAAAATAGCTCAATGTAAATACATCAGATGTTTTACAGAGCCGGAATATAAATTACAGTATAATCAAATCTATGTTCAAAACATTTTATTGCTGACAATCTTTTCTTTCAAACTTTCGTTTGAAATCATCGGCGCACTACCAAAGTTTAGACATATATAGGTTAATTATATGTCTAAACTTTGCTAGTGCTCCGATGAATCCAAACGAAAGTTTGGTAGAAACGATTGTCAGCAATACAATTTTTTGAATATAGTTTTTATTATTCTGTAATTTATATATATATGTATATATAAGATTTCCTATATATTTACGCGAGTGTTTCTCTAGTGCTGCTGATGTTTGTTCAGCCCCAAGAAATTACTTATCACGAAGTATTAGATTCAATCGAGAAATCAAATTGCAAATGTGTGGCTTAAACATACTCTTATGACAAAAATGTACTGTTCACATTTATAAACAATTGACTACCCAATAAAAATGATATCATATATGTATATATATATATATATATATATATATATATATATATATATATATATATATATATATATATATATACACACACACACGCGCGCATATATATATATATATATATATATATATATATATATTGATGTGGTAGATCACTGGGCGGTTGTATCCGTCGTACGTAGAGCACTCAGTACATAGGACGAGTTCGGTATAAAGATAGTTCCTCAACAAATTAGCAAATGAGTTGAAAATCCGTTGGGTGAAACGCGCTTCCCTGAGGATGGTTTGCTAATTTGTTGTGGGACTAATTTGTTGTGGAACTAATTTGTTGAATGGTCACTTTAGGTGTGGATATAAAATTAATCATTTGCTTACCCCTTAAGTAGCTACATCGCAACATATGCGGGATAAGACATATTCAACTTCAAAAGTGTTCCACTCTACAAATGCGCAGACTCTTTCACTCAACAACAGTGAATAAATACAGAAAAACCAATTCATTAACAAATACAAACCACAATTAAATATGTAATTATTCTGTATTAGACAATAAACAGTGATCTATGGTTGGAAATAACCAATGTACACACATTTATATTCAAACACCTGAAAACCACACACATCACAAGATAAAAGGAAAACCCATAAGTCCAAGGAAACATCTACTAAAGACATTTTTCCTTCCCTTTCTCTCTTTCTTTTCTTCCTTCATTCCTCACATACCCTTCTCCCTCTCTCCGTCATTTTCTATGTTTATTTTCATTTCCATCATTCCTTTAGTTTCTTTTATTATATATATTGTCATTGATACTATTATATACATAAATAAATACACACACACACACACACACACACACGCACACACACACACACACACACACACACACACACACACACACACACACACACACACACACACACACACACACACACACATACACACACACACACACATATATATATATATAAGGAGTGTAACTTGGAGTTTTAAAGGGTCCGTCGAGCTGCCGATTATAGAGTCGGGTAAGATTGATACAGATCGAACCTTGAGCTGATCAGTGGCGAAACGCGCGTCACCTACAAATAAATGTAATGGAGGAGTAACCAATAGTCCTTGTTATCCTTTATATATATATATATGATTTCCTCCGAATGAGACAGTTCTAGTCCTGTAGAAGCCATTTCTATATTAAATTACTTTTACTCTGCTATGTATTGAGTACCTTACTTACTGTGGTTATCCCCGATTTAACCCGGGATCTACACACACACACATATATATATATATATATATATATATATATATATATATATATATATACATGCATACATATACACACAGAGGGGGAGGGGAGGAGAGAGATAGAGAAATGAAATGTTACTTCTAAAGATCATTATTCAATTTAGTACTCTAGATTTCAGGAAAGTAAAGTGTAAAAGATATTATTGTAAGATTTTATGCTTGACGGCTAAGATTAAACCGTTTCGATATCAAACATCTTGGCTCTGAAAACGGTTTAAGCTTACCCGTTAGGCGTAAAATCCAAGAATAAACAGATATATACGTTTGAGTGTGTCTATTGGAAAGGTTGTATTCGTGCGTGTAAGTGTTTGTGTGTGTTTGTTATCATACTATTAGTATATCTTGCTGTACAATACTGGTCTATGAATTGTAAACCTAAAAGTATCAGCTGTGTACCTGATTTACTCTCATGATTCTGTATATGGTTTCTAAAAGACAATTCTCACACCTTTACTAGTTTCGTGTGATGCAGTACGGCGTTAGTGATAAGAACTATTTTGTAACCAACTTAATATTGAGTCTGAATTACGAAGTATTTGTCTCATCTTTTTCTAGTATAATTTTCCTTATATAAAACAGATATGTATATTAACGAAGCCAATTTTCTTCTTTAACTTATTGTATTGCGGCCGATGATACCACTTTAAGGGTCTTCACCCTCGGTTGTCGTCGAAACGTCAGACGTCCTTGGACCCCATAATGCCGAGCTCCTCTGTGAATGAAATAAAACAAAACAAGCTCAGGCATGCATTATTACATGGTTATATCAGTTTCATGCTTGGAGGAAGTGGAGGAGGGTTCAAAGTTTCGGACAGAGGTCCTTCATATATATATTGATGGATGTGAATCTATATTGGCATTAGCCCACCATAATAGTAAAGACTCCGTGTGAATTGGCAGTATCGGTAGAGGGGCGGACGCCATGCTTTGACGCGTAGAGTTACGGCCCTTGCCATTCTGAGTTCAAATCCCGCCGAGGTTAACTTTACATTTCATCCTTTGCGGGGGTCGATAAAATAAAGTACCAGTAATACACTGGGGTAATTGCTAGCCTTGTGCCAAAAATAGAAACAATTATTAAATTACTGACTACGATACGTTATTAGATTTCGAAGCAACGACTATGAGTTTGATTCAAATTTCTGCTCGACCAAATATCCATAATCTATCTATGATTTTAAGCTTCAATTACACATAGACAATGATTTATATTCTCTCTCTTGGTCTAATTAATATTTATCACAAAATAGAAAATGCTACATGAGGATATAATGTCTCAGGAAAGAATCAGTCGACTGATTTTACGGGCAAAATCAACTGGCAGGGGTCCCAAGAATAGACCACAAGGAATATGGTTGGATAATGTCTATGAGCTCGGCAGTTCTCGTTTTGTGATCCAGCAGGATGAATTGGAGAGGGTTGCTTCTGAGGACGCTTCCCACATGACCCTCCCAAGAAGACGAAGAAGAAGAAGAAGAAGAAGGTGGAGGAGGAGGAGGGGGAGAAGAAGAAGAGGAGAAGGAGAAGGAGGAGGAGAAGAAGAAGAAGAATGTGCTAGCTATAAATCGTTTTCGTATACTAAACTGAATTAATGTAAAGCACCGGTAGCATTTTACAATAGCATTCACTCCACTCCAGAGATTGATAATGAACAGCTGCAAGCTAAACATCAGCTAACTCTGCTGCAGAAGTAATTCAGAGGGGAAAAAATCCAATATATATATGAGAGGGATAGTAGGAAGGTTTAGGAGTAAGATAGTTTTAAGAAGACTCGCATGTTTAGGTGAAAGAAAAGGATAGAGAAAAAGAAAGATAAGGGAATATAGAATACAGTAAATAGCAAAACAAAAAGACGGAGTGTAAAAAAAGAGAATGCGATAAAAAAAAAATGAAGTGCTAAATGGTTGTGGTGGTGGGAGTAATGATGGTGGTTGTGGTAGGTTGCGGTAGTGGTAATCGTGGAGATGGTAGTCGCAGTGTTGGAGTTAGAGTTAGAGAGGGAGGTGACGTGTGATGGGAATTAGACTAGAAAAAGAAATAGTAGGAGGTGACGAATTTGAAATAAATATATAAATAAATACACAGCAGAGAAACAAGAAATTAAGTAGTAAAACGTTGAGGGGAAATGAAGGGAATGATATATATATATATATATATATATATATATATATATATATATATATATATATATATATATATATATATATATATTTATATATATGTATATATATATATATTTATATATATGTATATATATATATATTTATATATATGTGTATATATATATATATATATATGTATATATACATATACACATATATATATATATATATGTATATATACATATACACATATATATATATATATATATATATATATATATATATATATATATATTTATATATATGTATATATATATAATAGATAGATATATAGATATAGATATAATATTATATATGTATATATATATATATATATATATATATATATATATATATATATATATATATTTATATATATATATTTATATATATATATATTTATATATATTTGTGTGTATATATATATGTATGTATATATATGTATATATATGTATGTATATATATATGTGTGCGTGTGTGTGTGTATAGATGTGTCAGTGTGTCTGTGTAAAAAGTGATTGATGTAAACTTTACTACATTAAGAGATCACATAGGAAGAATATACGTGGAGGAGTAGTTATGTATAAGCAAGTGTCAGACAGACAGTTCGACAAGCATGCAGTCAGTCAGTACATTGTCTTCTCTCTACTTTTCTTTGCTCCTGTCTTTTTCGCTTTGTGCTCTCTTTACAATAGATATCCTCAGCAAGCAATTAGACACTTCATCAGAAAGCCCGAACTAGTTTCCGGAAGATAACATCAATGACATACAACAGTAGAAAGAATATTGCTGTTTAACAGAAAGTTGATTAATTAGTCGCGATTGAATAAAACAGCAATTAGACCTGCTTATTGGATGTTAGCCGTCTTTCCATTTAGAGAATGTTGCAGTCTTTGTTCGATAGGCCAAACAACTAATGCAATCGTTATTGAATGCCTCTTCGAATTTCACAATTGTATTACAATATTTTATTTGTCATTTATCTTTATTTTCCTTTCTATTTTATTATTATTATTATTGTTCTTTGAGAATCAGTCATTGATGTTATTTAACTGGAAGCCTCAGATATTCAGGACGTATTGGATGGTTCTTGCTGTTCCCTGAAAGCATGCCTTTGGAAGTGTTCCAAAAAGCGGGGCTAGACTAATCTCCTTTAACCATCCTTGGAAACTCTTTGAGATAGTACCTAGTGCGCCTATGACAATCGGGACGATCTTGATTTCATGGCAGTTCCA
The DNA here is from genome assembly GCA_964016885.1 of Eledone cirrhosa. Classification (NCBI taxonomy): domain Eukaryota; kingdom Metazoa; phylum Mollusca; class Cephalopoda; order Octopoda; family Eledonidae; genus Eledone; species Eledone cirrhosa. Next base: position 242,216,550 of record OZ024742.1, read on the forward strand.
AATATTATTATTATTATTTTTATTTTCTTTCATTATTGTTTCTGAGATTTATGCCGAGTGTCTTCCTGACACCTAGGGCAAATAAATTCACAGTGTGCATTGGTAAGCCAGTTAATACAGCACATTGATTTGGCAATATCAATAGAGGGTCGGACGCCATGCTTTGCAGCAAAGAGTTACCTCCCTTTATGATCTGAATTCAAATCCCGCCGAGGTTAACTTTGCCTTTCATCCTTACGGGGTCGATAAAATAAAGTACCTGTAATGTAGTGGGTAATTGCTGGCCTTGTGCCAAAAGTAGAAACAATTATTATTATTATTATTATTACAGTTGCATTCATCTTGCTTTATGTTCATACGAGTTATCACCAAGTCACAACCAGTGACCTCAAGAGACAACAAGGTCCGCCATGTTCAAGGAAGAGCATACATACTCACACATGCATCTTTAGTGTTTAGACTTGTGATGTACTTATATTGACAGAATCTTCCTTAGTATATGGGCAGTTCCCATTAGTACTATCTTTTGTATTTCTCCTATACGCGGGTTTCCTGGGATTTGCGATAAGTAATCATTAGACCCCTTAGGTATCATTCCCAGAGCGCCTACAACCACTGGTATTGTTTTAGTTCTCAATTTCCACATTTTTCCAATTTCTATCTCCAGGTCCTTATACTTGCTCAATTTTTCAAATGTTTTTATAGATACATTCTTGTCTATTGGAACAGACATATCAATTAGCAGGCATACCCTCATTTTAAAGTCCTTCAATATTATATCAGGCCTATTTGCATCTATTTTTCGGTCTGTTTGGATGCTAAAGTTCCACAAGATTGAGATGTGATATTTTTCAAGTATGGGACGTGGTTGATGCTCCCACCAATTCTTTGATGGGGGAGGTCAAAATGCTTACACATTATCCAATGTATGTATTGTGCAGCTCAGTCATGCCTGTTTAGGTATTAAGTTGGAGCTATAGGGCTGCACATTGAAATTATATGGTCACTGGTCTCTGGTTGTTTTTTGCATACACGGCATAATGGGCTGCATCCATTTTTTAATATGTTGGCTTGGTAATTTTTTGTTGGCAGACACTGATCTTGTGCTGATATAATCAGTCCTTCAGTCTCCGATTTCAGTCCAGAGGATGCCAACCACTGATGGGTTAAAGTTTTGTAAACATCAGGATTGTTAGCGCGTTCTGGGTATTTTCCATACAAAGGCTTTTCTTGCCATTTCTTCTTCTTCTTATTATTATTATAATTATTATTATTATTATTACTATTGTTATTACTCTTTGAGTCTCAGTCATTGATGTTAGTTAACTGGAAAGTTTGTTGAAATGAATATCAAGCCACTACCTGCAGCCTCAGATATTCAGGACGTATCGGAGGGTTCTTGCTGTTCCCAGCAAGCATGCCTTTTGAAGCGTTCCTAAAAGCGTGAAGGGGCCAATTTTCTTTAACCATCCCTGGAAACTTTTTAAGATAGTCCCTAGTGCGCCTATGACGATCGGGATCACTTTGACTTCATGGCAGTTCCAAATCCTTTTTACCTCCCACTTTAAGTCCTGGTATCGGTTAATTTACTCCCTCTCCTTCTCTTGCACTCTCGTGTCGAATGGGCAGGCCACACCCACAATCAGGCACGATCTTTTTTCTTTGTCCAAAACCACCAGGTCAGGTCTATTGTGTTCCAGTTTCTTGTCCGTCTGTATCCTAAAATCCCACAGCACCTTCAGCTGATCGTTTTCTATCACCGCCTCTGGCTTATGCTCATACCACTTCTCAGAATGTGGTAAATTGTTTACTTTGCATAGGTGCCAATGGATCACCCTGCCCATCACATCATGTCTCCAGCCGTAATAGTGAGTCTGGGCTAGGTGTTTACACTCGGATACAATGTGAGCCACAGTCTCCTCTCTCTCTCCACAGATCCTGCACAGTGGGCTAGCCTCCTCCTTGTAAATGTGGTGTTTCAACCACTTCGTTTTGACGGCCTGCTCCTGCGCAGCCATTAACATTCTTTCTGTAGCCTTTTTAAGGTCTCCTCTTTTCAACCAGTTCCATGTCTGTGGATCTCTAAATTCAGTTTTCTCAAAGAAGGTACTATGAAGGGATTTTTCCTGAAGGCTGCTCTTTCTCCTTGATGTTATTTCCTCCTTGGACATCCCCTGGCCTATTGTCCACTCCTTCAGTACAGTTCTGAGCATTGGCTCCTTACTATCAGTCACGTATTTGTGTAGGTTGTATTTCTCCATCTGAACACAGTCCTCTATGCTGACAAGACCTCTTCCACCTTCAGATCTCCTTAAGTAGAGTCTATCGACATCACTCCTCTTGTGGAACATGTTGTAGATAGTCAATAGCTTCCTAGTCTTCCTATCCATTTCTTTTTGTTCAGCAACATTCCATCTCAAAATTCCCGCACTGTACCTAATAATAGACACAGCTCGGGAATTTACTGCACTTATGGCATTCCTACTGTTCAGATGTGACTTTAATACGCTCCTTATTCTCCGAATGTATCCAGTTCTTATCAATTCCTTCATTTTTTTGTTCTTGATTTCATCAGCCTCCAGAACGCCCAAATACTTGTATCCTTCCTCAGAGTCAATTTCCTTTATCATCTCACCTGTTGGTATCTGGATTCCGTTACTTCTGCTCAGTTACCCCTCCTCATCACAATGACTCCACACTTACTAATACCAAATTGTATACATATATCATTGCTGAAAATACGGACAGTGTCAACAAGCACATCCAACTCCTTCTCACTCTTCCCGAAGAGCTTAAGATCGTCCATGAAGAGGAGGTGATTGATGGTAAGCCCTCCCTTTCCCAACCTTTCGCAGTACACTGGTCAGGGGCATCAGGGCAAGGACAAACAACAGAGGGACAGACTATCTCCATGGAAGATACTTCTCTTGATCTTCACGCTTCCCAAGGATTCTCCAGTTGATGATAACTCTGTTTCCCAGGACTTCATACTTTTGCCCAACAACTGTCTGATGTTATCTGCCACCTTGAAGATCTCCAGGCTTTTGGTGATCCAAGAATGAGGTACCATGTCAAATGCCTTTTTGTAGTCTATCCATCCCATGGCAAGACCAGTGCGTCTCCTCTTGCAATTCCTCATTACCATCTTATCAATAAGTAACTGGTCCTTTGTACCACGTGCCTTCTTTCGGCATCCTTTCTGTTCGTCCGGTAACAAGTTGTTTGTGTGGAGGTGTTGGTAGATTTCCTCAGACATAATGCTTGTCAACAGTTTCCACATTACGGACAGACATGTGATAGGTCTATAATTGGTAACATCATTACCCTTGATTCGGTCTTTCATTATCAGAACTGTGGTACCTTTTGTCAACCACTCTGGTACCTCACCTGACATCAAGCAGTCATTGAACATAGTTGTCAGTTTCGGGTGGAGGGATGTTATGTTTTTAATCCAATACCCCTGCACACCATCTGGGCCAGGTGATTTCCAGTTGGTTATATTTTTGGCCTGCCCCTTAAGAGTTTCAACTGTGATACTCAAATCAGTTTGTTGGTGTGCCTGTTCACTGATCTCCTTCTGTACTGTCTCAATCAACACTGCCTGGTCATTATGTTTAACATCCTGCTCCCATATTCCTCTCCAGAATGTTTTAGTTTGTTCCGCCTCAGGGATCAAGTCGTTGCCTCTTTCTTTCCCTTCAAGCTGTCCAAACAGCATCTTCTGGTTGTTGTCGAACGTGCGGTTCTGTCTATACTGACTGACTCTGCTCGCGTATCGCCTGATTTTTGCACTCTTTGCTACAATGCGTTGCTTCAGTTCCTCTATGATGATATTTAGTTTTTTCCTCCTAATTTTGTACTTTATTTCCAGTCTATTTTTAGTGTCTATGTTTTTTAGTGTCCCATTCATTAGGGACTCAAGCTTTCCAATGTCATTTCTCATTTCCCTGATTTGACCACTCAGTCGTTTCTTCCACCAAGTCTCTGCTCTTTCTTGTCTGTTGTTTCCTCTCGCTTTTATACCAAGTAGTTTCCTCACCGTATTTGCTGTTGCTTTGAGGATATTGTTGCACTGGTGAAGGCTCCTCGCCTCAAGGTATGAGATGACTTTGTTTACCTTAGCTGTTGTTTCTTTTAACTTTTTCCTGTCTACAAATCTTAGGTTCATATGTCTCCCACTATCATTGTTCAATTCATCTACCACTAAATTTAGGATATCAACCAAATCTTGTCCTAGCCCGTCAGCATTCATCTCCTCAGTGGCCGTATCTCTGTTCCAGGTATTATTTATCTCAGCATTCAGATCATTGTCTGCTTCGGGTGGTTCCTCCGTTCTCTCGACCTCTTCACCTTAATTTCCCACTGGCTCGTTTGCCTGGCATACTCCACTCTCCATCTCCAAGCTAATCTCTCTGCTCAGTTCCTCCAGTTCCAGCTCGCTTATCCACCCATTAGTTCTTATTACCCGAGCCTGCCCGGCCAGTTTTTGTTCATCTAATTTAAATGGACCAATCTCGTTCCAGATGTTATGCATCCTTTTCCTATAGCCTTTCTTCTTGGGGTTACTCTTCATGTAACATTGCATAACAGTTCTATTCAATTCTTTCGTCCAGTTGGTTCTGGTCCCTTTCCTTCTTCTTCTTCCTCCGACACCAGCAGTATTTGGTTGACAGCCTTTTGAAGCGTTCCAAAAAGCGTGAAGGGGCCGATTTTCTTTAAACATCCCTGGAAACTTTTGGAGATAGTCCCCAGTGCGCCTATGACAATCGAGATCACTTTGACTTCATGGCAGTTCCAAATCCTTTTCACCTCCCACTTTAGGTCCTGGTATCGGTTAATTTTCTCCCTCTCCTTCTCTTGCACTCTCGTGTCGAAAGGGCAGGCCACATCCACAATCAGACACGATCTTTTTTCTTTGTCCACAACCACCAGGTCAGGTCTATTGTGTTCCAGTTTTTTGTCCGTCTGTATCCTAAAATCCCATAGCACCTTCACCTGATTGTTCTCCATCACCGCCTCTGGCCTATGCTCATACCATTATTATTATTATTATTATTATTATTATTATTATTATTATTATTATTATTATTATTATTGTTGTTATTCCTTGAATCTCAGTCATTGATGTTGGTTAACTGTAAAGTCCGTTGGATTGAATATCAAGCCACTACCTGCAGCCTCAGATAATCAGGACGTATCGGAGGGTTCTTGCTGTTCCAAGCAAGCATGCCTTTTGAAGCGTTCCAAAAAGCGTGAAGGGGCCGATTTTCTTTAACCATCCCTGGAAACTTTTGGAGATAGTCCCCAGTGCGCCTATGACAATCGGGATCACTTTGACTTCATGGCAGTTCCAAATCCTTTTCACCTCCCACTTTAGGTCCTGGTATCGGTTAATTTTCTCCCTCTCCTTCTCTTGCACTCTCGTGTCGAACGGGCAGGCCACATCCACAATCAGGCACGATCTTTTTTCTTTGTCCACAACCACCAGGTCAGCTCTATTGTGTTCCAGTTTTTTGTCCGTCTGTATCCTAAAATCCCACAGCACCTTCACCTGACTGTTCTCCATCACCGCCTCTGGCCTATGCTCATACCATTTCTCAGAGTGTGGTAGATTGTTTACTTTGCACAGGTGCCAGTGGATCACCCTGCCCATCACATCGTGTCTCCAGCCCTTATAGTGGGTCTGGGCTAGGTGTTTACACTCGGACACAATGTGAGCCACAGTCTCCTCTCTCTCTCCACAGATCCTGCACAGTGGGCTGGCCTCCTCCTTGTAGATATGGTGCTTCAACCACTTCGTTTTGAGGGCCTGCTCCTGCGCAGCCATTAGCATTCCTTCTGTAGCCTTTTTGAGGTCTCCTCTTCTCAACCAGTTCCATGTCTGTGGATCTCTAAATTCAGTTTTCTCAAAGAAGGTACTATGAAGGGGTTTTCCCTTAAGGCTGCTCTTCCTCCTTGATGTTATTTCCTCCCTGGACATCCCCTGGCCTACTGTCCCCTCCTTCAGTACAGCTCTGAGCATTGGCTCCTTACTATAGGTCACGTATTTGTATAGGTTGTTTTTCTCCATCTGAACACAGTCCTCTATGCTGATAAGACCTCTTCCACCCTCAGATCTCCTTAGGTAGAGTCTATCGACATCACTCCTCTTGTGGAACATGTTGTAGATAGTCAATAGCTTCCTAGTTTTCCTATCCATTTCTTTCTGTTCAGCAACATTCCATCTCAGAATTCCCGCACTGTACCTAATAATAGACACAGCTCAGGAATTTACTGCGCTTATGGCATTTCTGCTGTTCAGATGTGACTTCAATACGCTCCTTACTCTCCGAATGTATTCAGTTCTTAACAATTCCTTCATTTTTTTGTTCTTTATGCCATCAGCCTCCAGAACGCCCAAATACTTGTATCCTTCCTCAGAGTCAATTTCCTTTATCATCTCACCTGTTGGTATCTGGATCCCGTTACTTCTGCTCAACCTACCCCTCTTCATCACAATGACTCCACATTTACCAATACCAAACTGCATACATATATCACTGCTGAAAATACGGACAGTGTCAACAAGCACATCCAACTCCTTCTCACTTTTCCCGAAGAGCTTAAGATCGTCCATGAAGAGGAGGTGATTGATGGTAAGCTCTCCCCTTCCCAACTTGTATCCTGCTCTCACTTTTCGCAGCATAATGGTCAAGGGCATCAGGGCAAGGACAAACAACAGAGGGGACAGGCTATCTCCCTGGAAGATACCTCTCTTGATCTTCACGCTTCCCAAGGATACTCCAGTTGATGTCAACTCTGTCTCCCAGGACCCCATACTCCTGCCTAGCAACTGTCTGATGTTATCCGCCACCCTGAAGATCTCCAGGCTTTTGGTGATCCAGGAATGAGGCACCATGTCAAATGCCTTTCTGTAGTCTATCCATCCCATGGCAAGATCAGTGTGTCTCCTCCTCAATTCCCCATTACCATCTTATCAATAAGCAACTGGTCCTTTGTATCACGTGACTTCTTTCGGCATCCTTTCTGTTCGTCCGGTAACAAGTTGTTTGTGTGGAGGTGATGGTAGATTTCCTCAGACACAATGCTCGTCAACAGTTTCCACATTACGGGCAGACATGTGATAGGTCTATAGTTGGTAGCATCATTACCCTTGATTCGGTCTTTCATTATCAGAACTGTGGTACCTTTTGTCAACCACTCTGGTACCTCACCCGACACAAGCATTCATTGAACATGGCCGTCAGCTTCGGGTGGAGGGATGTTAGATGTTTAATCCAATACCCCTGCACACCATCTGGGCCTGGTGATTTCCAGTTGGTTAGTTTTTTGGCTTGCCCCTTAAGAGTTTCAACTGTGATACTCAAATCAGTCTGTTGCTGTGCCTGCTCACCGATCTCCCTCTGTACTGTCTCAATCCACCCTGCCTGGGCATTGTGTCTAACATCCTGCTCCCATATTCCTCTCCAGAATGTTTTAGTTTGCTCCGCCCCAGGGATCAAGTCGTTGCCTCTTTCTTTGCCCTCAAGCTGTCCAAACAGCATCTTCTGGTTGTTGTCGAACATGCGGTTCTGTCTGGTTGTTGTCGAACATGCGGTTCTTTTATTATTATTATTATTATTATTATTATTATTATTATTGTTATTGTTATTCCTTGAATCTCAGTCATTGATGTTGGTTAACTGGAAAGTCCGTTGGATTGAATATCAAGCCACTACCTGCAGCCTCAGATATTCAGGACGTATCGGAGGGTTCTTGCCGTTCCAAGCAAGCATGCCTTTTGAAGCGTTCCAAAAAGCGTGAAGGGGCCGATTTTCTTTAACCATCCCTGGAAACCTTTGGAGATAGTCCCCAGTGCGCCTATGACAATCGGGATCACTTTGACTTCATGGCAGTTCCAAATCCTTTTCACCTCCCACTTTAGGTCCTGGTATCGGTTAATTTTCTCCCTCTCCTTCTCTTGCACTCTCGTGTCGAACGGGCAGGCCACATCCACAATCAGGCACGATCTTTTTTCTTTGTCCACAACCACCAGGTCAGGTCTATTGTGTTCCAGTTTTTTGTCCGTCTGTATCCTAAAATCCCACAGCACCTTCACCTGACTGTTCTCCATCACCGCCTCTGGCCTATGCTCATACCATTTCTCAGAATGTGGTAGATTGTTTACTTTGCACAGGTGCCAGTGGATCACCCTGCCCATCACATCGTGTCTCCAGCCCTTATAGTGGGTCTGGGCTAGGTGTTTACACTCGGACACAATGTGAGCCACAGTCTCCTCTCTCTCTCCACAGATCCTGCACAGTGGGCTAGCCTCCTCCTTGTAGATATGGTGCTTCAACCACTTCGTTTTGAGGGCCTGCTCCTGCGCAGCCATTAGCATTCCTTCCGTAGCCTTTTTGAGGTCTCCTCTTCTCAACCATTTCCATGTCTGTGGATCTCTAAATTCAGTTTTCTCAAAGAAGGTACTATGAAGGGATTTTCCCTTAAGGCTGCTCTTCCTCCTTGATGTTATTTCCTCCTTGGATATCCCCTGGCCTACTGTCCCCTCCTTCAGTACAGCTCTGAGCATTGGCTCCTTACTATAGGTCACGTATTTGTATAGGTTGTTTTTCTCCATCTGAACACAGTCCTCTATGCTGATAAGACCTCTTCCACCCTCAGATCTCCTTAGGTAGAGTCTATCGACATCACTCCTCTTGTGGAACATGTTGTAGATAGTCAATAGCTTCCTAGTCTTCCTATCCATTTCTTTTTGTTCAGCAACATTCCATCTCAGAATTCCCGCACTGTACCTGATAATAGACACAGCTCGGGAATTTACTGCGCTTATGGCATTTCTGCTGTTCAGATGTGACTTCAATACGCTCCTTACTCTCCGAATGTATTCAGTTCTTAACAATTCCTTCATTTTTTTGTTCTTTATGCCATCAGCCTCCAGAACGCCCAAATACTTGTATCCTTCCTCAGAGTCAATTTCCTTTATCATCTCACCTGTTGGTATCTGGATCCCGTTACTTCTGCTCAACCTACCCCTCCTCATCACAATGACTCCACATTTACCAATACCAAACTGCATACATATATCACTGCTGAAAATACGGACAGTGTCAACAAGCACATCCAACTCCTTCTCACTTTTCCCGAAGAACTTAAGATCGTCCATGAAGAGGAGGTGATTGATGGTAAGCTCTCCCCTTCCCAACTTGTATCCTGCTCTCACTTTTCGCAGCATAATGGTCAAGGGCATCAGGGCAAGGACAAACAACAGAGGGGACAGGCTATCTCCCTGGAAGATACCTCTCTTGATCTTCACGCTTCCCAAGGATACTCCAGTTGATGTCAACTCTGTCTCCCAGGACCCCATACTCCTGCCCAGCAACTGTCTGATGTTATCTGCCACCCTGAAGATCTCCAGGCTTTTGGTGATCTAGGAATGAGGCACCATGTCAAATGCCTTTCTGTAGTCTATCCATCCCATGGCAAGATCAGTGTGTCTCCTCCTGCAATTCCCCATTATTTTTATTATTATTATTATTATTATTATTATTATTATTAATGTTCTTTGAGTCTCAGTCATTGATGTTAGTTAACTGGAAAGTTTGTTGAAATGAATATCAAGCCACTACCTGCAGCCTCAGATATTCAGGACCTATCGGAGGGTTCTTGCTGTTCCCAGCAAGCATGCCTTTTGAAGCGTTCCAAAAAGCGTGGCGGGGCCAATTTTCTTTAACCATCCCTAGAAACTGTTTGAGATAGTACTTTGTGCGGCTATGACAATCGGGACCACTTTGACTTCATGGCAGTTCCAAATCCTTTTTACCTCCCACTTTAAGTCCTGGTATCAGTTAATTTTCTCCCTCTCCTTCTCTTGCACTCTCGTGTCCAATGGGCAGGCCACATCCACAATCAGGCACGATCTTTTTTCCTTGTCCAAAACCACCAGGTCAGGTCTATTGTGTTCCAGTTTCTTGAACCTCTGTATCCTAAAATCCCACAGCACCTTCACCTGATCGTTTTCTATCACCGATTCTGGCTTATGCTCATACCACTTCTCAGAATGTGGTAAATTGTTTACTTTGCATAGGTGCCAGTGGATTTATTATTATTATTATTATTAGTATTATTATTATTATTATTTTTATTATTATTATTATTTCTCATGTTTAATGCATGCATTAGTTGTATTATGAGCGCAGCTCTATGTGCGTCGGGTATGTGCAGTGATTTAGGGGTGTTGTTTTCATTTCTGTTATATTGACGGTAATCTTCGTAAAACGTGTGCAGTGCCAACTAGTCATATTTTCTGTAGGTTGTACATTTGTGAGTCCTGGGGTTTTGGTAATTTATTTGTATGCATGTCTTTCTCTATTATTCCCAAAGTCACATATTATAGGATCTCCCTATTTCAAGATTTTTTTCTATGTAGGTAATTTCTCCGTCTAATTGGGAGATAAACTAGTTTCGTCTGTTGGAACCATGAATTTGAAGGCATAATTATGTTGGCGTCTTTCTTAAGAGTATCTGGTTGATTAATCTTTATCGCCCTATATGTGTGTGTTGTCATATTTCACGTTATGGTGGTTTTGTCATTTTGTAATTTTCTAACAACTTGTCTTGTTTTTCTACACTTTTTATGTATATGCCACCATACACTAACTGGAATTACACAATGCTGCTGTAATTTGCAATATATCTAAATCCCAAATCTGTCATATCCATGGAAGTATACTTTCTTCACTATAAGTGGGAAACCAGAGACAATGTGTTTAATAGTTTTATCTCCATCTTCACAGTTAATATTAGTGTATTTTGCTTCATTGTGTGCTGTGAGTTGATTCGGGTGAGGTGTTGATCCCTCGCTGCAATCAAGAATGCTTCAGTTGCAGTTTTGAGTATTATACGTTTTAGCTAGGTTTGAAAATTTGTCTTGTCTACATTCACTCTATTTTGGATATGGTCATTAAATGGCTGTTCTAGTCGTCGTTTTACTACGGAATTTTGTCTCAATATATTTAGCCTCAAATTTAGCTTCCTCTGTTGATTCTCATAATTCTTCAAAACTAACTGTCATTCCAGCCTCTATTTGTTTTTCTGTATTTTGAAGATAGAAAACATTATTAGTTCAAGTTCCGTATGAATTTGTATTACCATTTTATTATTGAATACGTGTTATATTGTTATTCCTAGAGAGGACATTGTATGATAGTTTTCTAGTTAAATAAGATCGTTACTTCGTGTATTCATGATAAATATGTTTCTAAGTCAGATTTTGAGTAGTGTATTCTAAATGTAGTCATTAATATTATTATCATTTCAAATCTCATCGAGGATAGCGTTGTCTTCCATATTTCAGGGTTGATAAAATAAAGTACCAGTAATACACTGAGGTCAATTTACTCGACTTTCCGCTCCCCTCAAATTGATGGCCTTGTTCCTAAATCATAAATCATTATTATCATATATCCCACCGAGGTTAGCTTTGCCTTTCATCCTTTCAGGATCGATAAAATAAAATACTAATAATGCACTGGGGTCAATTTACTCGACTTTCCCCCCTCACGAAAGTGTTGTCCTTGTGTCTAAATCAGAAACAATTATTATGTAGGGCGGTGGATTGGCAGTGTCGGTAGAGCGTCGGACAACATGCTTTGTCCCTTATAGTTACGGCCCTTTGAGTTCTGAGTTCAAATCCCGCTGAGTTTATCTTTACTTTATATCTTTACGGCGTCGATAAAATCAATTACCAGTAATGCACTGGAATCGATTTCATCGACTTTTCCCTCTACCAAAATATTGCTCACCTTGTGCCTAAATCAGGAGCCATTGTTGATGTTGCTACAGATTTTAGCATTCGTTCTTTAATTTTGATTCTTAGGCTTTTAATTCTTCACATAACAAGAAAAACAAATTAATACCAAAACATCTTAAAGGGATAGGAAGTTATATATTCAAAAAAATAACAGTGCATGTGTATACACCACACACGCACACACACACACGCACACACACACACACACACAACCATATATATATATATATATATATATATATATATATATATACATACATATATGCATACATACATAAAACATACATACATACATTCATACATACATACATATATAGAGAGTTTTGTATATTTATGTTTGTCTGTCTCTGAAAATAGGTAATTCTTTCTTTGTTATGCATATGTAAATAGACAGACATACATGAATGTGTGTGCACGTGCGTGTTTATGTGTGTGTCCTTAGTAGAAGTTGATTATTTAATGATATTGAAAAGATCAATTAGAAAGACAATCGAAAATACAACAGGGCGTAAATAAAAGTGTAAATGAGTATGAGACAAATACAGTGTTAATAAACGATCAATGAAGATGTGGAAAAATCGTTTACAAACAGAAGAGATATAGAATAAGTAATGTATTGAAAATGCAGTGACTTGGCAGAATCGTTAGAGAAGCTGATTAAAATATATCTCAGTATTTGTTTCGGCTCACTAAGCTCTGAGTTCAAATCCCGTCAATGTGAAGCGCGTAAAAGAGATTTTTAAATAAACTTAACCCGTTAGCATTTACATTACTCTATATATACTATTATATTTTCGCAGTAAAAGCTTTATCTTACATAATTATCTCACATAATATCGAATCTCTGAGATTTTGATATTTATTTTGAGAACAATATTTTGAGAACAATATCTTAACATCAGTATGCGTTGCCGGTTACACCCAGTTTGAACAGAAAGAGGTGGCAGAATTCTGGCCGGATACGGCCGGTTTAAATGCTAAAGGGTTAAAGGGACCCAATAAAAATATGTTGAACAAATATATTGATATGGAATAGTGTGTTATGTTAACGTCGTACAATTTTCTGAGTTTGGTGCTGACGGCAGACGTGGGAAGAGGTACGTAACTTCTTATTACAAACGGGTGCTAGAATACTTTGTTCAGGTAGTTATCAGAATTTGGATGCAATAATTGTTTCTACTTTTGGCACAAGGCCAACAATGACCCAGTACATTACTGGTACTTTATTTTATCGACCCCGTAAGGATGAAAGGCAAAGTTAACCACGACGGGATTTGAACTCAGACCGTAAAGGGATTGAAATATACTAATAATAATACTACAGTTTGCCTGTCTTGACTTAAGATAATTAATCAACAAAAACAAATTGTATTGGTCGTGTAGCTAACTTGGTCATTTATAATACAAACATGAATATGTTGATATTTGTGTTTATCAAATATATTAATTTATATTAACCTGTATTACACGGCTCAGAAATACTCTTTCTTTGAGCTATTTCATTGTAAAAGACTGCCTGAGATTTGAACTCATTATTATAGATTTATCACTGCTCCCTCGTTGAGCTGAATTTAGCCCCATACAAACGGCTGTTATTTCTAGCAGCACGAGTATGTGACTAGCTAGACACTGGATAACCGCGCGAAATTACCTCGTGCGCTAAACAGTCTTTCTAAATATTTTGAAGTGGAACATACCAATTTTTATAGTGCTTGCTGAGGAGATCAAAATGCGGTATTCTTCCACTTTTTCATTATTCGAAACATATTTGGATTTTAAGGTTTAAGCCTGTCTACGGAACAGGTTTGATTTTGAAATTTAAATTTGTCCAAGCACCACGGCCATTGCCAATACAATTTGTTTTTGTTGATTTATGATCTTAAGTCAAGACAGGCAAACTGTAGTATTATTATTAGTATATTTCAATCTAGCTAACTTGGTCATTTACAAAAATGTTTGGCCTTGTTCCCAAATCAGAAATCATTATTATTATTATTTATCTTTATTTATATTTATCAGGCGGTGGATTGGCAGTATTGGTAGAGTGTCGGATGCCATGCTTTGGCGCATAGAGTTACGGCCCTTGCCATTCTGAGTTCAAATCCCGCCGAAGTTAACTTTACCTTTCATCCTTACGAGGTCGATAAAATAAAGTACCAGTAATGTACTGGATAATTGCTGGCCTTGTGCCTAAAGTAGAAACAATTATTATTTATCTTTATTTACATACCATTTATGTGCCTTCTACTCCCACTTCTCTTCATTTAATACGTATCACCGACTTTCGTTTTTGTTTCATTGTTCTACATACACACACACACACACACACACACACAGAGACACGCAACACACACACGCATACATGTGTGTATATATATATATACATATATATATATATATACATATCCTGTGTGAGTGTATGCGCCAATGCTTATATATCATTATATTACAAACACATGCATATTTCGAGTTTATATACGTATTCAAATATTCGTGCTCGTAAGTAATTAAATATTAGCTCTTACGTATATTTTGTTTAATTGAGAGTTGTAAATATTTTTTTTAAAGCTAATAAGATGTTCTATTAAAATTCACAAACATGTTTTGTGTTTATTTCAACTGTCTTTTATGGCTATTGTGTCCCTAAAACTGTGTTATTTAAAATTTGCATAATTAACCTGCTAGGTATTTTCAATTTAACAATCATAAAGATTTTTTTCATTTTATAAGAACATAAATTGCTTCTTTTACATGAATTGTATTTTTGATTTTAGTATGAAAGCTCTTTCTATTAATCATCATTCGATAGTAAACAATTATTCAAAAAACATACGAAACTAACATGCTTGTATATTTTAGGCAACTCTTATTTTCAGTTTGTTTACATTTAATCGATTCTTTGCATTATAGTATATTTAATATTGAAATAATATTTTGTGTTCGTGACATACAGTTACACAATCATAATACTAATTGTTATAAATGAAAGTTATACAATGGTCTAGGACATGATTTATGAATTAGTTAACTTCGAATGTCTTCTAAGTGTCAAGAGCAATTGGGATACATTTATTACTTTAGTGCTTTGTTCTTGGTGTGTAAATTTGTTTATCCTTTTGTTGTTCTTACACGTACACACACACACATATATGTATATATATATATATATATATATATATATATATATATATATATATATATATATATATATATATATATATATATATATATATATATAAACACGTCTTAATGTAAATTACTATAGTAGTAGTTGAACACCATGAGTAGTAGTTCAGAAAATCGGGTAAAGTACCCATGGAAACGAAAAAAAGTATTCAAATATAAATATAGTCCATTTCGTAGGCAAGACTAGACTTCAAATATATACATGCACACACAAACACGCACACGCACACATGCACACACACACACACACAAACACACAAACACATATATATATATATATATATGTGTGTGTGTGTGTATATATATATATATGTGTATATATTGTATATATATATATATATATATATATATATATATATATATATATATATATATATGTGTGTGTGTGTATATATTGTATATATTGTATATATATATATATATATAATAATTTTATTTCTTGCCTTAGCATACACACACACACACACATATATATATATATATATATATACATATATATACATATATGTATATATGCAAACACATATATACATATACATATGAACGTATGGGTTGTATCGAACATTTATAATAATATTCGCTTCGTTTGTAAACAAACGACCCGATTAAAGCTGCGGCGTGCCGATGATGGGTAATGACCCAGAAACATGATGATTGTTCCTCAATGCCAGTGTTAAATAAACGGATGACAATTTGTCATCGGCAAATCGGGTCGTTTGTTTACAAACGAATCGAATATTATTATTAATGTTCGATAAAACCCATACGTACATATGTATGTGTATATATGTGTTTGCATATATACATATATGTATATATATATGTATATATATATATATATATATGTATATATATATATATATATATATATGTATATATATGTATATATATATATATATATGTATATATATATATATATATATATATATATATATATATGTATATATATGTATATATATATATATATATATATATATATATATATATATATTTATATATATATATAATATATGTACATATGTATATATACATATACATATATATATAAATATATATATATACATATATATATATGTGTGTGTGTGTGTGTGTGTCTGTGTTTGTGTGTGTGTGTGTGTGTACATGCATACATAGATTCACACGTACAGAAGAACATGTATCTATAAAATGCTATAGATACAGGGGTATAATACCATGGTTGTCTCAAACATGATACCATGGGTACAGTAATACAGTGTCTTGCAGTGATAGTTCCAGTAGATTAATATGATGCCATTAGATAGTAACATTGGTGGATTGGCAGTATTGGTAGAGGGGGGGGGGCATGCTTTGCAGCATACTTACGGCTCTTTGTGGTCTGAGTTCAAATCCCGACGAGGTTAACTTTCCCTTTCATCCTTACAAGGTCTATAAAATAAAGTACCAGTAATACACTGGGATTATTGCTGGCCTTGTGCCAAAAGTAGAAACAATGATGTCAAAATGATAGTACTATGATGATATAATTACAGCAAAATGATATCTGAGTTAGAGATACATGACTTCCTAATGCAGCATAAGCTGTCACATATACATTAATCCCATGACATAAATACATTAATATACACTAATCCCATGACATAATTACCTTAATATGTTGTAATATGTGTAGCCATATAGTGTTTTAGAAATATAGTTATTGTAATAGTTATTGTAACAATGTGTGAAAGTAAGAGAAATATGTTCGTATATAATATTTTACATTAATCCCGTATATAAATTGTTTCATAATATTGTTTATATTTACATCGTATATTTAGCAGGAAATATCTTGTTTTCTCGGTGATATGGAACTGCTCACATCTTTAGACTCTGGAACATTCCAACAAGTCTTCCTTGCATATCAAGATATGATACTTCCTCTCTTGGAATCGTCCGCAAAATTTGTCAAGAAAATACCCGGATTCCGAAGTCTTCCGTTAACAGACCAAATTAATCTTTTAAAACACGGGAGCTTTCCAGTCGCGACTCTTCTTGTAAGTAATAATATATAAAAATATGATAGAAATATTTTAAAAGTAATATATATGCATTCTCAGTTCTATGGATATCAAACACATCCTCCACCAGTTGCTATCTTTCACAATTATACTGGCATCGACTGACTTCATATAATAACGAAATGAAGATGATGACACAGTTATTTTTTTCTGTTCCATCAATCAATCTATGTATCTCTATGTCTATCTATCTGTCTAGCTATCTATCTATCTTTTTCTTTCTCTCGTTTTCTCTCTCTTTCTCTCTCTTTCTCTCTCTCTCTCTCTCTCTCTATATATATATATATATATATATATATATATATATAAATATATATATATATATATATATATCATAAGCATGTCAATGTGGATAATCCTTTCTACTTCACTAGCCAGTTTGTCAGATACCATTCTAGATTGTCATATACATCGGAAAAATCATGATAAAATCATAACGCCTGTCAAGAAGCCATTACTTCTTTCAGTAAAGTTTTAAAATGTATGGGAAATGTTATACGACATAAATATCAGTATCAACATTAGCTTGATTTTCTGCAGGTAATTGGATATACGTATGTATGTATGTATGTATGTATGTATGTATGTATGTATGTATGTATGTATGTATGTATGTATGTATGTATGCATGTATGTGTGTATGTATGATGTGTGCATGTATGCGTGTATGCGTGTATGCGTGTATGCATGTATGCGTGTATGCATGTATGCGTGTATGCATGTATGCGTGTATGCATGTTATAGGTGTACAAAAGTCTTTTGTATGCACATATACACGCATATATACCTATATATATATATATATATATATATATGTGTGTGTGTGTGTGTCTGCGTGGTCTGTGTGTGTGTATGTGTGTGTGTGTGTAGCAATATCCGTAGGTGTGAGGAGGGAGGACAGCAGAAATATTATATTATTTATTTATGTTCATTCCCGGAACGAAAGCTCTACTCAAGGTTTCAAGGCTCAAATTTGATCATACCTCCAGAATACAAGAGGCATCAAATTAATTACCTTTTTTCGGGCGATTATACGAGCTTACAAGTTACCGTTTAAAGTAAAGCGTGCGATAAATACGTATTTACGAAAAAAAGTATTATAACAAGTGGAAATAACTAAGATGTGAATTTGAGACCACTCATGTGTTTCTGTTCATATACTATTACAGTTGTATTGTATTATGCGGTGAAATGTAATATAGAAATGGTAATATTTATCAAAGTATGGAACAGAGTTGTATAGACATTGTATTGTATTACGTGAACGTGGAAAGAGAAAGAGAAAGAGAAAGCTATAACGGACATATATAAGTCAAATTAATGTGGTTGGAAATCATTCAAATTTGTTAAAACTGCATGCTTATCAGCAAAAAAATCATGCATGGATATGTTGCCAGGAAGCTCCAAAATGAGAGTAATATAGATAAGGAAAGTAGTCTATCTTGGACCAACAACCGCTATATTGGCTCCCACTTTGAAGGATACGCTTTTGCAATCCAAGAACAGGAAATTAACACGAAATACCTGATTCACAAAAGTGATAGGGATGCAGGCAAAAAACCTAGATGTGATAATAAGTGCAGACTCTGCAGAATTAACATCGAAGATGTCACCCGTGTCATAAGCAGCTGTCCAAAGATGTCATCGCGGTACTATCTACCTATGAGGCATGATGTAGTGGACAAAACACTGTACAATACAATCCATAGAAAAGATAGCCCCGATAATAAACACATTAAAAGCTACAGCAATGTGGAAGACATCCATATACATAATATGAAAGAGTACTGGCGGAATGTTCCAGTAAAAATACCAATAAATGCAGGCATAACAGACCAGATATTATGATACGGGACAGGGAAAAGAAAGCATGCACAGCAGTGGAAATTAGCTGCCCAGCAGATGCCAATATAATATCAAAGATTAGCGAAAGGGAGAATATTTATGCAGAACTGATGAGAAATCTGCAGATACTCCACCCTCCACCTTCAGATTTATGCCTGTGCTTATTGGAGCACTGGAGTATGTTAGTAACTGCCTCAATACAAATCTTGAGAAGCTAGGCTTCACAGGAACAGAAAGGACACAACTAGGTAGGAAATTACAAGTACAATCCATTAATGGAACAGTAAAAATATGTAAAACATTCCAAACATTTTGCATCTAATAACTGCATATACACATGTACAGATACAAAGCATATACACATACACACATACAACTCAAAACATACACATTCACTAACATCCATATCTACACATGCATGCATGCATGCAGGCATACATACATAATCTATATAGTTGATGTTGTGTACATTCCAATGAGAGAGTCTTGTTTCTATTTAGAAACCGACTCTCTCTCTATTGGTAAAAATTTGTGAAATTATAAAACCAGAAACACACACACACACACACACACACACACACACACACACACACACACACACACACACACACACACACACACACACACACACACACACACACACACACATATATATATATATATATGGCTAACTGAATACACATGAGTTCCTTTCTTTTCTTTATTACAATCTGTCGTTCTATTTCATCTTTAATTTCTCATTGTATCTTCTGATGAAGACTAATGCCAGAAACCTAAAACCACTTTTCTTATTATATCAAGCATTTAAACTAACAGTTCTTCATTTTACTGTGTTCGTAGGTTGTTGCTTCCGTTTAATTTTTCCATACACTCAGACAGACACACAGACACACATACATACACTCATATATGTATGTATGTGTGTATGTATGTATAAATGTATGTATGTATTTGCATGTGTGGAATTTACAACAGAAATATCTTATAAATTCCTTCTCAAATCTTGGCTTTTTTACTTATTATGAATGCACTGCTACTTTTTACTCATACATGTGAATTGGCAGTATCGGTAGAGGGTCGGACATGCTTTCCAGCATAGCTACGTCCCTTTACGATCTGAATTCAAATCCGCTCGAGGTTAACTTTACCTTTCATCCTTCGAGGTCGATAAAATAAAGTACCAGTAATGTACTGTATAATTGCTGGCCTTGTGCCAAAAGTAGAAACAATTATTTTGGTTACTTAGGGTAGTAGAGTGGGTAATAGGAAAAAAATCAGGACCCCGACGGCTGAGCTCCGGCCGTTTCGACAGCTAGATCCGAACTCGTATCTAGCTGTCGAAATGGCCGGTGCTCAGTCCTGACCCTTTTCCTATATATATATATATATATATATATATATATATATGTGTGTGTGTGTGGTTGTTTCTGCATATGCTGCGTGTGTAATCTTTTTGTGTGTATGTGTTTTGTTTCTCTTTTTGCAATGCTGCCACTATATAGATGATCTATATAAAATATCCTTGCAGAAATGTAAAAGTAGACGGAGCCGCCTGTGTGAATTCGGCTCCATATCTAGGCAGAGACATATATATGGGTAGTACTCCAAATTATACATTATCATACCAATATTTAAGGATTACCATACTTTTGTTACTCTGTTAAATTTGCTTACGGCGCTATTTGTACGGCAACATTCATGAAAAAATACCATGATTCAGTATCACTTGAAGACACTGTTATTGCTATTGAAATATTTCCCCTGATGCGATTACTATATAACGATAAAACGACAAATTATTAGGCGTTGATATTTAGTTCAATATACCCAGCAGGCATAACAAACGAAAGTGTACATCTATTGTATTTACACTTCAATAGTGAAATCACCGACCAGGTATATTGATCTTCACTTTGATGATTTCGAGGCTGTACTTGGAAAAAATGAAACTTCAATAATTTCGAAAATTAATATCTGAAATATTTTCATTTTTATTTCCTGGCTAGTCGGTGAATCTACAAACCGATTAGATTTGTTGTTGCTGATGTTTAGCTCTAGGTTTTAATTAAACATCTATATTCAATGGCATTCCAGCAACGGCTATATGTACTTTTATAATTCGAACATAGTTTCTCTGTAGACTATATTATTAAATAGCAATGGATTGGCAGTATCGGCAGAGGTACAGACGCCATGCTTTTCAGCATAGAGTTGCAGCCCTTTTGGGTCTGAGTTCAAATCCCGCCTTGGTTAACTTTGCCTTTCATCCTTACAGGGTCGATAAAATAAAGCACCAGTGATGCACTGGGATAATTGCTGGCCTTGTGCCAAAAGTAGAAACAATTGATAAATGCTGCTTTCCCGTTTTCTAAGCAAGGGTGAAGTGGTCTGTAGAGGATATGATTGTTATTTCTTGCGAGTTGCGCATCATGTTAAAAGATCTAAAAAGATCTGTTTTCCTTCAATTATTTCTCATATTTTAAATTTTCGGCGGTTGAGGATGCGTTCGGGAAACAGTCTACTTCAATTCAGAACATTTGAAAGATGTACGAAGTGCAATTATACAATTATGAAGTGTATTTGTTAAGGATAGTAACTGACAAACATAGACATTATTACTAGAATTGTAGTGCAAATGTTTAGTATATCGATCTGAAAACGAACTGAAATCCTTCTAGAATGACAGAAATGGGCTGCCGTATTCCTATATATAGACATGTTTTGTCCCTATAGACATACTACCACTACTACTGTTACGATAAAATTTAGAACACTACGTCTCAGCAAAAGAGGTGTCCCTTCTGTTGCTCTCTACGACGCACGATTGAACCATCTCTTTTCTCAAAAGGTATTTTCATATCTTTCCACTCTGTTCCATCTTTGTTTTCTCTCCCGTTCTAACCCACCCCCCTTTCATCTTCACTATCTTTCTGTCTCTCTTTACCTTACTCTCTCAATCATATCACCAAATAGGAGCCTATCTGATTTTCTGCATCTCAACCCCATTTTTGTAAACTTATATAATATATATATATCAGGGTGGATTCAGTTAGAAACGGGTTAGACCATTACTCACCAGAGTACTCAATACTTGGAGTAGTAGGGTATGGTTATATGAATGAGCCAGGATCCCGTCGGCAGAGCTCTTACCGTTTCGAATATATATACATATAGTCATGAAGCGTCTGCATCTTGTATGTGGTCATTAAACCTACAGGCATTGTACTGCAGGTTTGGATAAATGCAGAATATTTGCATGCTTTATCTCTCCTATTTGCATCTAAACCCAGTGTATATAACTAACCACCGTTTATAACGAATATACCCTTATATACTGATCTATTTTATCAGCTGTTACATTTTTCGTTTTTCCTTTATATATTATGTATTTATTATTTTACTTTATCATTATTTATTATTTTAATTATTAATAGATATTATTATTAACTATTATTTGACGGTGGATTGGCAGTATCGGTGGAGGGTCGGACGCCATGCTTTCCAGCATAGTTACGTCCCTTTACGATCTGAGTTCAAATCCTGCCGAGGTTGACTTTGCCTTTCATCCTTACGGGGTCGATAAAATAAAGTACCAGTAATGAACTGGTTAATTGCTGGCCTTGTGCCTAAAGTAGAAACAATTATTAACTATTATTTGGTGGATTGGCAGTATCGGTAGAGGGTCGGACGCCAGGCTTTCTAGCATAGTTACGTTCCTTTACAGTCTGAGTTCAAATCCCGCCGAGGTTAACTTTGCCTTTCATCCTTTCGGGGTCGATAAAATAAAGTACCAGTAATGTACTGGGTAATTGCTGGCCTTGTGCCTAAAGTAGAAACAATTATTAACTATTGTTTATCAGTTAATGTTATTTCAGCATGGTCCTCCTTCTAGAACAGAACAACAAATATTCAAGTACATATTGCCTATAGTAATTCAATATACCCATTTTACCTTACATAATTTTTAACTCATCAACTTACAGTGTAATTGATTCATCTTATCTCCTGTTGTTTTGATATTGTGAAATTATATAGAATAAGATAATACCAAGTCCGTGAAATTGCTAAATCCAGATAATATTAATAATGGCATGCTAGAGTGGTAAGCGATGTGATTAGCTTGTTTCAGTCGCAGCCAAACGATTCATATCACAGGCTTTTAGAGCATTTTCACCGATAGCAGATTTTGCAGTTAATCTGCATAAGAGCCTAATAGGTTTACGTCTTATATCTAGAAGAAAGTAGCTTAGCAAACTTCTGTGCAGAATTATATATTAGAAAACTCAATAAACGTTACAATATAATATAGTATAATATTTCATATAATTCATTTGTAAATTTCTGCAATGTAGCTAGACGTCGTTTGTTTCGTAAAGAGAATTTGATTTTATAAGTGCATCCATTAGACTGGTAAACCACCACGTCGATGTAAATTACGGTTCAGTAATATTCCATGTCAATGGACATTCAGTAGTGATGGTGATGAAATTGAGATGCATTGCTGACCCTATGTTGGTGATATTGACAGATGTAAAGCTGTAATATCGATGACAATGGTTGTTCATCATCATCATCATTAAATTAAAGAAAGACAATAAGATGGCAATCACTATCAAATATTTGCTATAGCTAGTAGACTCGGCAACTGTGATAAGATTGACAAGGAATTTTCAATTTTTGTAATAAGAGAATTAAATATTTTTCATTTTAACATCAGAAAATTCAATTTTGCTTTCATTATTTGTTTTAAGCAAATCAAAATAGTGCTTATTGTTGCACTTTTGCATCTTCTCTAAAGAATGATTTAAATCTGTTCAATAAACTTAGATGACGTATCTGTAATCCAGAATCGAAATCAGACTAGAGATTCGTCGTACTGGAAGCCATGTTCTATTCTAATTTGCTTCAGTGTAAGACAAGATATTAAGACATAATCAAAGATTTATACTTTTCAATTTATTTCGAATAATTAGTCCTAGTAGGTTTATCATTCAGGGCTTTTGAATCACAACAGGACTGCAAACAAAATGTTCACACATAAGTCGATTAAATTCCATGATATATATCATCAATTAATTAGAATTTTCTATAATTCAGTAAAATATAGAAGTATATAATCTCACCATTCTTTTAGGATATTTGAGAGAATTTAGAATTGAATATTTTACTCCCGGCACAATATGTAATATACAGTATGCTCTAATTTCTGAATTCCTAGAAACTAAATTCCTTACAAGATTACAAATTAATATTTGGATAGTTTATTCAGTGTTGTGGGACAGGCCCCAATAATTCCCATTGCTTATATCTTATCTACTGAATCTGTTCGAGGCAAAACTCAATTAGTGTTGTCTCAATACAAACAACGTTGGTGCCACTAGCACAATGTCATACCATGCTTTCTACATTAATTCTCAGTCCTGAAAACCTTTTATTATATTTCATATTTTCTATTGTTCCAGATGCACACTGCAGTAGACCAGCATGGTATTCAACTATTTGGCCGCATGCGACAGTTTTTAGTGAGCAGAAAATTAACAAATTTATGCGAGGAGGCTCAGCTTCTTCTTACAGAACACGTAGCATTGGCAGATAAAGTAAATTCCTTTCAACTGCAGCTAGGCGAGAAGGCTCTTTTCTGTGCGAGCATTTTGCTTCAAGGTAATTAATAATTCACCACCTTTCTTATAATAAACTATTCTATTTTTGTTTTTATATATACATACTATGTTAAGTATATTTTGATGCGCATGTTGTATAATTGTCTCATACCAAAATGCGAGAATCCTGACCTCTTCAGAAACAAATATAAAAAAAGATAACTTCTATACAATGGCTGATTTTGTAACGAGAACAATTTTCGGAACCACCTGTAGGAATTTTCAACTCGTAAAAAAAAATCACAAGGAAAGAATTTGAAAATCTCGATAATTTTGAAGTTTAATTTAAACGCATCTATATTTTACAATTAAATTTATATTCAACCGAGATACATAGAGCAAAGGATATATTCTGTACTAATGGCCAGCTGCTTTAATTTCACATACAAAATCTTATACTTATTGCGAATGTGTTATTCAATATTAGTTTATGCTATTAAAAGGGCGGATGATTGAAAATACGTTTTCTTAAAAATTAAGATGCATTTGCTTCTTGCGTAAAGAAATTCAGGCTCTTCACTGAATTTTTCTGCTATAGAACTTGTAGATATATATACCACCGTTGCTTGTGGAAATTTTATCAACTCGACTGTATTAGTGAAACCTAATAAGTTTCTAAATGAGATCCTCTTCGACTCAGATTCCAATGATCGCTTCAAGTAATATTGACGATAGTTTGATAAATATAATATAATTCAATTACATAGGGATAAATTGCGATACATCTGTTAAAGAGCTAAGGGCATAAGCTTTCTTCAAAATACTTAAATACGCTATCTAGAATGGTATAGCATCTACATAAGCAATGTAATATATAACTGTGCTAAGAAATGAATGTACTTCTTTATACAAATATACACATATATGCAAGGCGGGCTATAAAATCGTAAGAAAAAACCTTCGAAGAAGCCTTCGTTAAACATGTCGGATAATTTTGAGTAACAAGTAATATATCAATTTAATAAGAAATTATATTCATAACCAGTAGAGTGATTAATGAAAACGGATATGTGCGTGGTCACACATATGTACACACATATATACAGATATACGTACAATTATGCATACATATATACGTGCATATGCCTGTATGTGTGTGTGCGAGTGTGCGCATATATATGAATATATATATATATATATATATATATGTGTGTGTGTGTGTGCGCGTGCGTGCGTATGTGTGAGAGAGAGAGACAGAGAGAGAGAGAGAGAGAGAGAGCATATATGTTAGAGTGTGTGTGTTTTGAAAATTATATATGTTTATATACAGACATTTATACACATTTTCACACAAATTTCCTCCCAAAGAAAAATGTTGATTAAATGCTCTTTTCTTCTTCCATTTAATATAGATGTCCCTGGACTGCATGAATCTCATAAAATTGAACAAATTCAGTTGGATCTTTTGGATGCACTTCGACTTGAACTGAAGCACAATCATCCACGCCAGCGCCTCCTTTTTCCAAAGCTGCTCCTACTCATCCCAGATCTTCGTCAAATTACCGAAAATTTCGGTCGCCATTTGCAAAAAGGTAGTTTCCTCAGCGCCTCTAAAGACTCAGATGTAACCCCACTACTGCGAGAAATATTTGATGTAGGACACTAGCACATATACTCATTTATAAGCACATACAGACTATTACGTAACTATCAAACCTGAGACTGAGATACTGTTTTACATAAAAACGTGCACACAAGTAAACAAAGCATACACACACATATATATATATATATATATATATATATATATATATATATATATATACATATGTACATATATATATATATATACATATGTATATATATGTATATTACATACATACATTCATACATATATATATATACATGCATGCATACATGCATACATACATGCATGCATACATATATATATATATATGTGTGTGTGTGTGTGTGTGTGCGTGTGTGTGTGTAAGTGTGTATGTGTGTTCGTGAGTGGGCTGTAGAATGAAGTGAGTTAGACAAGGTGACAGGAAGAATTATTTCAATATCTTTGTTATTGTTGTTATTGATATTCTATGTTCGATCTGCATTGCAATAGCCTTCTATAACACTGTATTCTACAGGCGTACACAGAAGCCCTCACACTCACACAGACAGCTACGCATACAAACATATACAAAACACATACACTCACACACAGATATATATATATATATATATATATATATATATATAAACACACACACACACGCACACACAGATATATATATATATATATATAAACACACACACTCACACACAGATATATATAGATATATATATATATAGATATATATAAACACACACACACACTCACACACATATATATATGCTTTTATATATATATATATATAAACAAAGAAAGTGTGGTAAGGAACCAGGTGGATGTAGTTATCGAAACGGCTGGAGCTCAGCCGTCGGGGTCCTGACTATTTTCCTATATATATATATATATAAATACACATACAAATGTATCGAAACCTCTCTCACAAATTCATATAGCTTCATTTTCTATCAGTAAAAAATTACACATTTATCGATATAATTTATTACATTGACGATGTATCCTGTAAAAATCAAACAAAGTGAATTAAAGTGTAAATACACTGCCATCTACTGCTGCATGTATATTATCACATTTAACATCATCACAATCAGTTAGAACAAATATATATATATATGAACGGCAATTGAGAACAGCTGTGAAAACAATAACCCACGAAGAGAACATTCAAGAATGCAACATATATCGATACACAAAAATAAATTCTTTTTAAAGCAAATTCTTGCCATTTATGAAATATAAAGAAAACTAACAAAAAAAAAAAAAGAACTTTCTTAAGATTTTTTATGGACAAACAATACATTGTATTGCATTTGTAAACGGGCACATTGACATGAGGTGACATCTCCTGTTGGTACACAAACACACAACTACCACAACCTTCCCATCAATGCACGCAAGTAAATCCGCTTACCTCCCCTTTCCTAACACCTACATAAGAATACCTGAGATAGTGATAACGGCACCAGAGTAACTTTATCTACTGACTGATGCATCTCACAGGTGATACGGACATTTAACCCTAAAGAAAGAACAATCATAAACGGAAAAGAAGACAAAAGAATAGTATATATATATATAGTATATATATATATATATATATATATATATATATATATATATGCTTATATATGTATATATATATATATGCTTATATATGTATATATATATATATGCTTATATATGTATATATATATATATATATATATATATATGCTTATATATATATATATATATATATATATATGCTTATATATATATATATATATATATATATATATGCTTATATATATATATATATATATATATATATATATATATATATATATATATATATATATATATATATATGTGCCTGTAAATATATATATATATATATATTGAAATATAACAATGTTAGTTATAATCTCAAAGGTAAAATGTAAATATGTGTGCATGAGAGTAAAAATGGCTGTTTGTATGTATAGATGATGCATGGATGGGTGCGCTTGAAAGGAATGAGTGGTTGTTTATTCTGAGAATTTGTTGTGCATATGAGGACAAATGAAGACATGTAACAGCGTGATATTTGTCATGAAATTGTAAAAGGGAAAAAAATAAAACAGAAAAAATATAACAGAATTATTTGATGAAATTATTGAAAACAATAAAGAAATATCTAATGAAACTTGAAAGATGTTATAATGGTATGTTTTGCAGAGTCAATTCCGTATATATTATATTTTGTTTGCTGTTCTTTGTTGTGCGTTACGCTTTAAATAACTTTATATTTGGAAAATATATAAGACGTAATCAAACGTTAAACAGGAAGTAACAGTTTAATGAGATTTATATATGTATAATGAATAACGAACCATTTGTCTTTCCCTAAGTATTATGATTAGATCGGCTGATTTGGGGATTCTGTAGAATACGAGGTGAATTTATTATCTACGATTAAGTTCTGATCTCGAATTTACTTTGCATAAATAGAGAGTTGCTGAAATAATTAAACAGATAGGAACAATCTAATCGATTATTGTCATTTTACAAATTTGAGGTCTTCTATCTGTATTGATTTCTAGTATAGGCAGAAGGCCAGTAATTCAGGGCATGGGTAAAGTCGATTACATCGATCCCAGTACGTTACTGGTGCTTCATTTTATCGACTCCGTAAGGATGAAAGGCAAAGTTAACCATGGCAGGATTTGAACTCACACCGTAAAGAATCATAACTCTATGCTGCAAAGCATGGTGTCCCACTCTCTACCGATATTGCCAATCTTCTGGGATCTTCTGTCTATATTAGAAATTGTTCTAGATTAGTTGAATACAATTAGAATGGTGGATTAATTGAATACAATTAGAATGGTGGATTGGTTGAATACAATTAGAATGGTGGATTAGTTGAATACAATTAGAATGGTGGATTGGTTGAATAGAATTAGAATGGTGGATTAGTTGAATACAATTAGAATGGTGGATTAGTTGAATACAATTAGAATGGTGGATTAGTTGAATAGAATTAGAATGGTGGATTAGTTGAATAGAATTAGAATGGTGGATTAGATGAATACAATTAGAATGGTGGATTAGTTGAATAGAATTAGAATGGTGGATTAGTTGAATACAATTAGAATGGTGGATTAGTTGAATAGAATTAGAATGGTGGATTAGTTGAATACAATTAGAATGGTGGATTAGTTGAATAGAATTAGAATGGTGGATATATGAATAGAATTAGAATGGTGGATTAGTTGAATAGAATTTGAATGGTGGATTAGTTGAATACAATTAGAATGGTGGATAATTTGAATACAATTAGAGTGGTGGATTAGTTGAATACAATTAGAATGGTGGATTATTTGAATAGAAATAGAATGGTGGATTAGTTGAATACAATTAGAATTGTGGATTAGTTGAATACAATTAGAATGGTGGATTATTTGAATACAATTGGAATGGTGGATTAGTTGAATATAATTAGAATGGTGGATTAGTTGAATACAATTAGAATGGTGGATTAGTTGAATACAGTTAGAATGGTGGATTAGTTGAATACAGTTAGAATGGTGGATTATTTGAATACAATTGGAATGGTGGATTAGTTGAATACAGTTAGAATGGTGGATTATTTGAATACAATTGGAATGGTGGATTAGTTGAATACAATTAGAATGGTGGATTGGTTGAATACAATTAGAATGGTGGATTAGTTGAATACAATTAGAATGGTGGATTAGTTGAATACAGTTAGAATGGTGGATTATTTGAATACAATTGGAATGGTGGATTAGTTGAATACAATTAGAATGGTGGATTGGTTGAATACAATTAGAATGGTGGATTAGTTGAATACAATTAGAATGGTGGATTGGTTGAATAGAATTAGAATGGTGGATTAGTTGAATACAATTAGAATGGTGGATTAGTTGAATAGAATTAGAATGGTGGATTAGTTGAATACAATTGGAATGGTGGATTAGTTGAATACAATTAGAATGGTGGATTAGTTGAATACAATTAGAATAGTGGATTAGTTGAATACAATTAGAATGGTGGATTAGTTGAATACAATTAGAATGGTGGATTAGTTGAATACAATTAGAATGGTGGATTGGGTGAATACAATTAGAGTGGTGGATTAGTTGAATAGAATTAGAATGGTGGATTAGTTGAATACAATTAGAATGGTGGATTAGTTGAATAGAATTACAATGGTGGATTAGTTGAATAGAATTAGAATGGTGGATTAGTTGAATACAATTAGAATGGTGGATTAGTTGAATAGAATTAGAATGGTGGATTAGTTGAATACAATTAGAATGGTGGCTTAGTTGAATATAAATAGAATGGTGGATTAGTTGAATAGAATTTTAGTTGAATACAATTAGAATGGTGGATTAGTTGAATATAAATAGATTGGTGGATTAGTTGAATATAAATAGAATGGTGGATTAGTGGAATACAATTAGAATGATGGATTAGTTGAATACAATTAGAATGGTGGATTAGTTGAATAGAATTAGAATGGTGGATTAGTTGAATACAATTAGAATGGTGGATTAGTTGAATACAATTAGAATGGTGGATTAGTTGAATACAATTAGAATGGTGGATTAGTTGAATAGAATTAGAATGGTGGATTAGTTGAATACAATTAGAATGGTGGATTAGTTGAATAGAATTAGAATGGTGGATTAGTTGAATACAATTAGAATGGTGGATTAGTTGAATACAATTAGAATGGTGGATTAGTTGAATACAATTAGAATGGTGGATTAGTTGAATACAATTGGAATGGTGGATTAGTTGAATACAATTAGAATGGTGGATTAGTTGAATACAATTAGAATGGTGGATTAATTGAATAGAATTAGAATGGTGGATTAGATGAATACAATTAGAATGGTGGGTTAGTTGAATAGAATTAGAATGGTGGATTAATTGAATACAATTAGAATGGTGGATTAGTTGAATAGAATTAGAATGGAGGATTAGTTGAATATAAATAGAATGGTGGATTAGTTGAATACAATTAGAATGGTGGATTAGTTGAATATAAATAGAACGGTGGATTAGTTGAATAGAATTAGAATGGTGGATTAGTTGAATACAATTAGAATGGTGGATTAGTTGACT
Source organism: Eledone cirrhosa (assembly GCA_964016885.1). Taxonomy (NCBI): domain Eukaryota; kingdom Metazoa; phylum Mollusca; class Cephalopoda; order Octopoda; family Eledonidae; genus Eledone; species Eledone cirrhosa. The sequence goes on from OZ024742.1 coordinate 242,247,774, forward strand.
AGAATTAGAATGGTGGATTAGTTGAATAGAATTAGAGTGGTGGATTAGTTGAATACAATTAGAATGGTGGATTAGTTGAATATAAATAGAATGGAGGATTAGTTGAATAGAATTAGAATGGTGGATTAGTTGAATACAATTAGAATGGTGGATTAGTTGAATACAATTAGAATGGTGGATTAGTTGAATACAATTAGAATGGCGGATTAGTTGAATACAATTAGAATGGTGGATTAGTTGAATACAATTAGAATGGTGGATTGGTTGAATAGAATTAGAATGGTGGATTAGTTGAATACAATTGGAATGGTGGATTAGTTGAATACAATTAGAATGGTGGGTTAGTTGAATATAATTAGAATGGTGGATTAGTTGAATACAATTAGAATGGTGGATTAATTGAATAGAATTAGAATGGTGGATTAGATGAATACAATTAGAATGGTGGGTTAGTTGAATAGAATTAGAATGGTGAATTAATTGAATACAATTAGAATGGTGGATTAGTTGAATAGAATTTGAATGGAGGATTAGTTGAATATAAATAGAATGGTGGATTAGTTGAATAGAATTAGAATGGTGGATTAGTTGAATACAATTAGAATGGTGGATTAGTTGAATAGAATTAGAATGGTGGATTAGTTGAATACAATTGGAATGGTGGATTAGTTGAATACAATTAGAATGGTGGATTAGTTGAATACAATTAGAATAGTGGATTAGTTGAATACAATTAGAATGGTGGATTAGTTGAATACAATTAGAATGGTGGATTAGTTGAATACAATTAGAATGGTGGATTGGGTGAATATAATTAGAGTGGTGGATTAGTTGAATAGAATTAGAATGGTGGATTAGTTGAATACAATTAGAATGGTGGATTAGTTGAATACAATTAGAATGGTGGATTGGTTGAATACAATTAGAATGGTGGATTAGTTGAAGACAATTAGAGTGGTGGATTAGTTGAATAGAATTAGAATGGTGGAATAGTTGAATACAATTAGAATGGTGGATTAGTTGAATAGAATTAGAATGGTGGATTAGTTGAATAGAATTAGAATGGTGGATTAGTTGAATAGAATTAGAATGGCGGATTAGTTGAATACAATTAGAATGGTGGATTAGTTGAATATAAATAGAATGGTGGATTAGTTGAATATAAATAGAATGGTGGATTAGTGGAATACAATTAGAATGATGGATTAGTTGAATACAATTAGAATGGTGGATTAGTTGAATAGAATTAGAATGGTGGATTAGTTGAATATAATTAGAATGGTGGATTAGTTGAATACAATTAGAATGGTGGATTAGTTGAATAGAATTAGAATGGTGGATTAGTTGAATACAATTAGAATGGTGGATTAGTTGAATAGAATTAGAATGGTGGATTAGTTGAATACAATTAGAATGGTGGATTAGTTGAATACAATTAGAATGGTGGATTAGTTGAATACAATTGGAATGGTGGATTAGTTGAATACAATTAGAATGGTGGATTAGTTGAATACAATTAGAATGGTGGATTAATTGAATAGAATTAGAATGGTGGATTAGATGCATACAATTAGAATGGTGGGTTAGTTGAATAGAATTAGAATGGTGGATTAATTGAATACAATTAGAATGGTGGATTAGTTGAATAGAATTAGAATGGAGGATTAGTTGAATATAAATAGAATGGTGGATTAGTTGACTAGAATTAGAATGGTGGATTAGTTGAATAGAATTAGAGTGGTGGATTAGTTGAATACAATTAGAATGGTGGATTAGTTGAATATAAATAGAATGGTGGATTAGTTGATTAGAATTAGAATGATGGATTAGTTGAATACAATTAGAATGGTGGATTAGTTGAATAGAATTAGAATGGTGGATTAGTTGAATACAATTAGAATGGCGGATTGGTTGAATACACTTAGAATGGTGGATTAGTTGAATACAATTAGAATGGTGGATTGGTTGAATAGAATTAGAATGGTGGATTAGTTGAATACAATTAGAATGGTGGATTAGTTGAATAGAATTAGAATGGTGGATTAGTTGAATACAATTGGAATGGTGGATTAGTTGAATACAATTAGAATGGTGGATTAGTTGAATACAATTAGAATGGTGGATTAGTTGAATACAATTAGAATGATGGATTAATTTAATAGAATTAGAATGGTGGATTAGATGAATACAATTAGAATGGTGGGTTAGTTGAATAGAATTAGAATGGTGGATTAATTGAATACAATTAGAATGGTGGAATAGTTGAATAGAATTTGAATGGAGGATTAGTTGAATATAAATAGAATGGTGGATTAGTTGAATAGAATTAGAATGGTGGATTAGTTGAATAGAATAAGAGTGGTGGATTAGTTGAATACAATTAGAATCGTGGATTAGTTGAATATAAATAGAATGGTGGATTAGTTGAATAGAATTAGAATGGTGGATTAGTTGAATACAATTAGAATGGTGGATTAGTTGAATACAATTAGAATGGTGGATTAGTTGAATACAATTAGAATGGTGGATTAGTTGAATACAATTAGAATGGTGGATTAATTGAATAGAATTAGAATGGTGGATTAGATGCATACAATTAGAATGGTGGGTTAGTTGAATAGAATTAGAATGGTGGATTAATTGAATACAATTAGAATGGTGGATTAGTTGAATAGAATTAGAATGGAGGATTAGTTGAATATAAATAGAATGGTGGATTAGTTGAATATAAATAGAATGGTGGATTAGTTGAATAGAATTAGAATGGTGGATTAGATGAATACAATTAGAATGGTGGATTAGTTGAATACAATTAGAATGGTGGATTAGTTGAATACAATTAGAATGGCGGATTGGTTGAATACAATTAGAATGGTGGATTAGTTGAATACAATTAGAATGGTGGATTGGTTGAATAGAATTAGAATGGTGGATTAGTTGAATACAATTAGAATGGTGGATTAGTTGAATAGAATTAGAATGGTGGATTAGTTGAATACAATTGGAATGGTGGATTAGTTGAATACAATTAGAATGGTGGATTAGTTGAATACAATTAGAGTGGTGGATTAGTTGAATAGAATTAGAATGGTGGAATAGTTGAATACAATTAGAATGGTGGATTAGTTGAATAGAATTAGAATGGTGGATTAGTTGAATAGAATTAGAATGGTGGATTAGTTGAATAGAATTAGAATGGTGGATTAGTTGAATACAATTAGAATGGTGGATTAGTTGAATATAATTAGAATGGTGGATTAGTTGAATAGAATTTTAGTTGAATACAATTAGAATGGTGGATTAGTTGAATATAAATAGAATGGTGGATTAGTTGAATATAAATAGAATGGTGGATTAGTGGAATACAATTAGAATGATGGATTAGTTGAATACAATTAGAATGGTGGATTAGTTGAATAGAATTAGAATGGTGGATTAGTTGAATATAATTAGAATGGTGGATTAGTTGAATACAATTAGAATGGTGGATTAGTTGAATAGAATTAGAATGGTGGATTAGTTGAATACAATTAGAATGGTGGATTAGTTGAATAGAATTAGAATGGTGGATTAGTTGAATACAATTAGAATGGTGGATTAGTTGAATACAATTAGAATGGTGGATTAGTTGAATACAATTGGAATGGTGGATTAGTTGAATACAATTAGAATGGTGGATTAGTTGAATACAATTAGAATGGTGGATTAATTGAATAGAATTAGAATGGTGGATTAGATGCATACAATTAGAATGGTGGGTTAGTTGAATAGAATTAGAATGGTGGATTAATTGAATACAATTAGAATGGTGGATTAGTTGAATAGAATTAGAATGGAGGATTAGTTGAATATAAATAGAATGGTGGATTAGTTGACTAGAATTAGAATGGTGGATTAGTTGAATAGAATTAGAGTGGTGGATTAGTTGAATACAATTAGAATGGTGGATTAGTTGAATATAAATAGAATGGTGGATTAGTTGATTAGAATTAGAATGATGGATTAGTTGAATACAATTAGAATGGTGGATTAGTTGAATAGAATTAGAATGGTGGATTAGTTGAATACAATTAGAATGGCGGATTGGTTGAATACAATTAGAATGGTGGATTAGTTGAATACAATTAGAATGGTGGATTGGTTGAATAGAATTAGAATGGTGGATTAGTTGAATACAATTAGAATGGTGGATTAGTTGGATAGAATTAGAATGGTGGATTAGTTGAATACAATTGGAATGGTGGATTAGTTGAATACAATTAGAATGGTGGATTAGTTGAATACAATTAGAATGGTGGATTAGTTGAATACAATTAGAATGATGGATTAATTTAATAGAATTAGAATGGTGGATTAGATGAATACAATTAGAATGGTGGGTTAGTTGAATAGAATTAGAATGGTGGATTAATTGAATACAATTAGAATGGTGGAATAGTTGAATAGAATTTGAATGGAGGATTAGTTGAATATAAATAGAATGGTGGATTAGTTGACTAGAATTAGAATGGTGGATTAGTTGAATAGAATTAGAGTGGTGGATTAGTTGAATACAATTAGAATGGTGGATTAGTTGAATATAAATAGAATGGTGGATTAGTTGATTAGAATTAGAATGATGGATTAGTTGAATACAATTAGAATGGTGGATTAGTTGAATAGAATTAGAATGGTGGATTAGTTGAATACAATTAGAATGGCGGATTGGTTGAATACACTTAGAATGGTGGATTAGTTGAATACAATTAGAATGGTGGATTGGTTGAATAGAATTAGAATGGTGGATTAGTTGAATACAATTAGAATGGTGGATTAGTTGAATAGAATTAGAATGGTGGATTAGTTGAATACAATTGGAATGGTGGATTAGTTGAATACAATTAGAATGGTGGATTAGTTGAATACAATTAGAATGGTGGATTAGTTGAATACAATTAGAATGATGGATTAATTTAATAGAATTAGAATGGTGGATTAGATGAATACAATTAGAATGGTGGGTTAGTTGAATAGAATTAGAATGGTGGATTAATTGAATACAATTAGAATGGTGGAATAGTTGAATAGAATTTGAATGGAGGATTAGTTGAATATAAATAGAATGGTGGATTAGTTGAATAGAATTAGAATGGTGGATTAGTTGAATAGAATAAGAGTGGTGGATTAGTTGAATACAATTAGAATCGTGGATTAGTTGAATATAAATAGAATGGTGGATTAGTTGAATAGAATTAGAATGGTGGATTAGTTGAATACAATTAGAATGGTGGATTAGTTGAATACAATTAGAATGGTGGATTAGTTGAATACAATTAGAATGGTGGATTAGTTGAATACAATTAGAATGGTGGATTAATTGAATAGAATTAGAATGGTGGATTAGATGCATACAATTAGAATGGTGGGTTAGTTGAATAGAATTAGAATGGTGGATTAATTGAATACAATTAGAATGGTGGATTAGTTGAATAGAATTAGAATGGAGGATTAGTTGAATATAAATAGAATGGTGGATTAGTTGAATATAAATAGAATGGTGGATTAGTTGAATAGAATTAGAATGGTGGATTAGATGAATACAATTAGAATGGTGGATTAGTTGAATACAATTAGAATGGTGGATTAGTTGAATACAATTAGAATGGCGGATTGGTTGAATACAATTAGAATGGTGGATTAGTTGAATACAATTAGAATGGTGGATTGGTTGAATAGAATTAGAATGGTGGATTAGTTGAATACAATTAGAATGGTGGATTAGTTGAATAGAATTAGAATGGTGGATTAGTTGAATACAATTGGAATGGTGGATTAGTTGAATACAATTAGAATGGTGGATTAGTTGAATACAATTAGAGTGGTGGATTAGTTGAATAGAATTAGAATGGTGGAATAGTTGAATACAATTAGAATGGTGGATTAGTTGAATAGAATTAGAATGGTGGATTAGTTGAATAGAATTAGAATGGTGGATTAGTTGAATAGAATTAGAATGGCGGATTAGTTGAATACAATTAGAATGGTGGATTAGTTGAATATAATTAGAATGGTGGATTAGTTGAATAGAATTTTAGTTGAATACAATTAGAATGGTGGATTAGTTGAATATAAATAGAATGGTGGATTAGTTGAATATAAATAGAATGGTGGATTAGTGGAATACAATTAGAATGATGGATTAGTTGAATACAATTAGAATGGTGGATTAGTTGAATAGAATTAGAATGGTGGATTAGTTGAATATAATTAGAATGGTGGATTAGTTGAATACAATTAGAATGGTGGATTAGTTGAATAGAATTAGAATGGTGGATTAGTTGAATACAATTAGAATGGTGGATTAGTTGAATAGAATTAGAATGGTGGATTAGTTGAATACAATTAGAATGGTGGATTAGTTGAATACAATTAGAATGGTGGATTAGTTGAATACAATTGGAATGGTGGATTAGTTGAATACAATTAGAATGGTGGATTAGTTGAATACAATTAGAATGGTGGATTAATTGAATAGAATTAGAATGGTGGATTAGATGCATACAATTAGAATGGTGGGTTAGTTGAATAGAATTAGAATGGTGGATTAATTGAATACAATTAGAATGGTGGATTAGTTGAATAGAATTAGAATGGAGGATTAGTTGAATATAAATAGAATGGTGGATTAGTTGACTAGAATTAGAATGGTGGATTAGTTGAATAGAATTAGAGTGGTGGATTAGTTGAATACAATTAGAATGGTGGATTAGTTGAATATAAATAGAATGGTGGATTAGTTGATTAGAATTAGAATGATGGATTAGTTGAATACAATTAGAATGGTGGATTAGTTGAATAGAATTAGAATGGTGGATTAGTTGAATACAATTAGAATGGCGGATTGGTTGAATACAATTAGAATGGTGGATTAGTTGAATACAATTAGAATGGTGGATTGGTTGAATAGAATTAGAATGGTGGATTAGTTGAATACAATTAGAATGGTGGATTAGTTGGATAGAATTAGAATGGTGGATTAGTTGAATACAATTGGAATGGTGGATTAGTTGAATACAATTAGAATGGTGGATTAGTTGAATACAATTAGAATGGTGGATTAGTTGAATACAATTAGAATGATGGATTAATTTAATAGAATTAGAATGGTGGATTAGATGAATACAATTAGAATGGTGGGTTAGTTGAATAGAATTAGAATGGTGGATTAATTGAATACAATTAGAATGGTGGAATAGTTGAATAGAATTTGAATGGAGGATTAGTTGAATATAAATAGAATGGTGGATTAGTTGAATAGAATAAGAGTGGTGGATTAGTTGAATACAATTAGAATCGTGGATTAGTTGAATATAAATAGAATGGTGGATTAGTTGAATAGAATTAGAATGGTGGATTAGTTGAATACAATTAGAATGGTGGATTAGTTGAATACAATTAGAATGGTGGATTAGTTGAATACAATTAGAATGGTGGATTAATTGAATACAATTAGAATGGTGGATTGGTTGAATACAATTAGAATGGTGGATTGGTTGAATACAATTAGAATGGTGGATTAATTGAATACAATTAGAATGGTGGATTAGTTGAATACAATTAGAATGGTGGATTAGCTGAATGCAATTAGAATGGTGGATTAGTTGACTACAATTAGAATGATGGATTAGTTGAATAGAATTAGAATTGTGGATTAGTTGAATACAATTAGAATGGTGGGTTAGTTGAATAGAATTAGAATGGTGGATTAATTGAATACAATTAGAATGGTCGATTAGTTGAATATAAATAGAATGGTGGATTAGTGGAATACAATTAGAATGATGGATTAGTTGAATACAATTAGAATGGTGGATTAGTTGAATATAAATAGAATGGTGGATTAGTTGAATAGAATTAGAATGGTGGATTAGATGAATACAATTAGAATGGTGGATTAGTTGAATACAATTAGAATGGTGGATTAGTTGAATACGATTAGAATGGTGGATTAGTTGAATAGAATTAGAATGGTGGATTAGTTGAATACAGTTAGAATGATGGATTAGTTGAATACAATCATAATGGTGGATTAGTTGAATATAAGTAGAATGGTGGATTAGTTGAATAGAATTAGAAATGTGGATTAGTTGAATAGAATTAGAATGGTGGATTAGTTGAATACAGTTAGAATGGTGGATTAGTTGAATACAATTAGAATGGTGGATTAGTTGAATACAATTAGAATGGTGGATTAGTTGAATACAATTAGAACGATGGATTAGTTGAATACAATCAGGATGGTGGATTAGTTGAATATAAGTAGAATGCTGGATTAGTTGAATAGAATTAGAATGGTGGATTAGTTGAATACAATTAGAGTGGTGGATTAGTTGAATAGAATTAGAACGGTGGATTAGTTGAATACAATTAGAATGGTGGATTAGTTGAATATAAATAGAATGGTGGATTAGTTGAATAGAATTAGAATGGTGGATTAATTGAATACAATTAGAATGGTCGATTAGTTGAATATAAATAGAATGGTGGATTAGTGGAATACAATTAGAATGATGGATTAGTTGAATACAATTAGAATGGTGGATTAGTTGAATATAAATAGAATGGTGGATTAGTTGAATAGAATTAGAATGGTGGATTAGATGAATACAATTAGAATGGTGGATTAGTTGAATACAATTAGAATGGTGGATTAGTTGAATACAATTAGAATGGTGGATTAGTTGAATAGAATTAGAATGGTGGATTAGTTGAATACAGTTAGAATGATGGATTAGTTGAATACAATCATAATGGTGGATTAGTTGAATATAAGTAGAATGGTGGATTAGTTGAATAGAATTAGAAATGTGGATTAGTTGAATAGAATTGGAATGGTGGATTAGTTGAATACAGTTAGAATGGTGGATTAGTTGAATACAATTAGAATGGTGGATTAGTTGAATACAATTAGAATGGTGGATTAGTTGAATACAATTAGAACGATGGATTAGTTGAATACAATCAGGATGGTGGATTAGTTGAATATAATTAGAATGCTGGATTAGTTGAATAGAATTAGAATGGTGGATTAGTTGAATACAATTAGAGTGGTGGATTAGTTGAATAGAATTAGAACGGTGGATTAGTTGAATACAATTAGAATGGTGGATTAGTTGAATATAAATAGAATGGTGGATTAGTTGAATACAATTAGAATGGTGGATTAGTTGAATACAATTATAATGGTGGATTAGTTGAATAGAATTAGAATGGTGGATTAGTTGAATACAAATAGAATGGTGGATTAGTTGAATACAATTAGAATGGTGGATTAGTTGAATACAATTAGAATGGTGGATTAGTTGAATAGAATTAGAATGGTGGTTTAGTTGAATACAGTTAGAATGATGGATGAGTTGAATACAATCATAATGGTGGATTAGTTGAATATAAGTAGAATGCTGGATTAGTTGAATAGAATTAGAATTGTGGATTAGTTGAATAGAATTAGAATGGTGGATTAGTTGCATACAATTAGAATGGTGGATTAGTTGAATACAATTAGAATGGTGGATTAGTTGAATACAATTAGAATGGTGAATTAGTTGAATGCAATTAGAATGATGGATTAGTTGAATACAATCAGAATGGTGGATTAGTTGAATATAAGTAGAATAGATTTAGAATGGTGGATTAGTTGAATATAAATAGAATGGTGGATTAGTTGAATAGAATTAGAATGGTGGATTAGTTGAATACAATTAGAGTGGTGGATTAGTTGAATATAAATAGAATGGTGGATTAGTTGAATAGAATTAGAATGGTGGATTAGTTGAATACAATTAGAATGGTGGATTAGTTGAATATGAATAGAATGGTGGATTAGTTGAATACAATCAAAATGGTGGATTAGTTGAATAGAAGTAGAATGGTGGATTGGTTGAATACAATTAGAATGGTGGATTAGTTGAATACAATTAGAATGGTGGATTAGTTGAATACAATTAGAATGGTGGATTAATTGAATACAATTAGAATGGTGGATTAGTTGAATACAATTAGAATGGTGGATTAGCTGAATGCAATTAGAATGGTGGATTAGTTGACTACAATTAGAATGATGGATTAGTTGAATAGAATTAGAATTGTGGATTAGTTGAATACAATTAGAATGGTGGATTAATTGAATACAATTAGAGTGGTGGATTAGTTGAATAGAATTAGAATGGTGGAATAGTTGAATACAATTAGAATGGTGGATTAGTTGAATAGAATTAGAATGGCGGATTAGTTGAATAGAATTAGAATGGTGGATTAGTTGAATACAATTAGAATGGTGGATTAGTTGAATAGAATTAGAATGGTGGATTAGTTGAATACAATTAGAATGGTGGATTAGTTGAATATAATTAGAATGGTGGATTAGTTGAATAGAATTTTAGTTGAATACAATTAGAATGGTGGATTAGTTGAATATAAATAGAATGGTGGATTAGTTGAATATAAATAGAATGGTGGATTAGTGGAATATAATTAGAATGATGGATTAGTTGAATACAATTAGAATGGTGGATTAGTTGAATAGAATTAGAATGGTGGATTAGTTGAATACAATTAGAATGGTGGATTAGTTGAATATAATTAGAATGGTGGATTAGTTGAATACAATTAGAATGGTGGATTAGTTGAATAGAATTAGAATGGTGGATTAGTTGAATACAATTAGAACGGTGGATTAGTTGAATAGAATTAGAATGGTGGATTAGTTGAATACAATTAGAATGGTGGATTAGTTGAATACAATTAGAATGGTGGATTAGTTGAATACAATTGGAATGGTGGATTAGTTGAATACAATTAGAATGGTGGATTAGTTGAATACAATTAGAATGGTGGATTAATTGAATAGAATTAGAATGGTGGATTAGATGCATACAATTAGAATGGTGGGTTAGTTGAATAGAATTAGAATGGTGGATTAATTGAATACAATTAGAATGGTGGATTAGTTGAATAGAATTAGAATGGAGGATTAGTTGAATATAAATAGAATGGTGGATTAGTTGACTAGAATTAGAATGGTGGATTAGTTGAATAGAATTAGAGCGGTGGATTAGTTGAATACAATTAGAATGGTGGATTAGTTGAATATAAATAGAATGGTGGATTAGTTGATTAGAATTAGAATGATGGATTAGTTGAATACAATTAGAATGGTGGATTAGTTGAATAGAATTAGAATGGTGGATTAGTTGAATACAATTAGAATGGCGGATTGGTTGAATACAATTAGAATGGTGGATTAGTTGAATATAAATAGAATGGTGGATTAGTTGAATAGAATTAGAATGGTGGATTAGATGAATACAATTAGAATAGTGGATTAGTTGAATACAATTAGAATGGTGGATTAGTTGAATACAATTAGAATGGTGGATTAGTTGAATAGAATTAGAATGGTGGATTAGTTGAATACAGTTAGAATGATGGATTAGTTGAATACAATCATAATGGTGGATTAGTTGAATATAAGTAGAATGGTGGATTAGTTGAATAGAATTAGAAATGTGGATTAGTTGAATAGAATTAGAATGGTGGATTAGTTGAATACAGTTAGAATGGTGGATTAGTTGAATACAATTAGAATGGTGGATTAGTTGAATACAATTAGAATGGTGGATTAGTTGAATACAATTAGAACGATGGATTAGTTGAATACAATCAGGATGGTGGATTAGTTGAATATAAGTAGAATGCTGGATTAGTTGAATAGAATTAGAATGGTGGATTAGTTGAATACAATTAGAGTGGTGGATTAGTTGAATAGAATTAGAACGGTGGATTAGTTGAATACAATTAGAATGGTGGATTAGTTGAATATAAATAGAATGGTGGATTAGTTGAATGCAATTAGAATGGTGGATTAGTTGAATACAATTATAATGGTGGATTAGTTGAATAGAATTAGAATGGTGGATTAGTTGAATACAAATAGAATGGTGGATTAGTTGAATACAATTAGAATGGTGGATTAGTTGAATACAATTAGAATGGTGGATTAGTTGAATAGAATTAGAATGGTGGTTTAGTTGAATAGAATTAGAATGGTGGATTAATTGAATACAATTAGAATGGTCGATTAGTTGAATATAAATAGAATGGTGGATTAGTGGAATACAATTAGAATGATGGATTAGTTGAATACAATTAGAATGGTGGATTAGTTGAATATAAATAGAATGGTGGATTAGTTGAATAGAATTAGAATGGTGGATTAGATGAATACAATTAGAATGGTGGATTAGTTGAATACAATTAGAATGGTGGATTAGTTGAATACAATTAGAATGGTGGATTAGTTGAATAGAATTAGAATGGTGGATTAGTTGAATACAGTTAGAATGATGGATTAGTTGAATACAATCATAATGGTGGATTAGTTGAATATAAGTAGAATGGTGGATTAGTTGAATAGAATTAGAAATGTGGATTAGTTGAATAGAATTGGAATGGTGGATTAGTTGAATACAGTTAGAATGGTGGATTAGTTGAATACAATTAGAATGGTGGATTAGTTGAATACAATTAGAATGGTGGATTAGTTGAATACAATTAGAACGATGGATTAGTTGAATACAATCAGGATGGTGGATTAGTTGAATATAAGTAGAATGCTGGATTAGTTGAATAGAATTAGAATGGTGGATTAGTTGAATACAATTAGAGTGGTGGATTAGTTGAATAGAATTAGAACGGTGGATTAGTTGAATACAATTAGAATGGTGGATTAGTTGAATATAAATAGAATGGTGGATTAGTTGAATACAATTAGAATGGTGGATTAGTTGAATACAATTATAATGGTGGATTAGTTGAATAGAATTAGAATGGTGGATTAGTTGAATACAAATAGAATGGTGGATTAGTTGAATACAATTAGAATGGTGGATTAGTTGAATACAATTAGAATGGTGGATTAGTTGAATAGAATTAGAATGGTGGTTTAGTTGAATACAGTTAGAATGATGGATAAGTTGAATACAATCATAATGGTGGATTAGTTGAATATAAGTAGAATGCTGGATTAGTTGAATAGAATTAGAATTGTGGATTAGTTGAATAGAATTAGAATGGTGGATTAGTTGCATACAATTAGAATGGTGGATTAGATGAATATAATTAGAATGGTGGATTAGTTGAATACAATTAGAATGGTGAATTAGTTGAATGCAATTAGAATGATGGATTAGTTGAATACAATCAGAATGGTGGATTAGTTGAATATAAGTAGAATGCTGGATTAGTTGAATAGAATTAGAATGGTGGATTAGTTGAATAGAATTAGAATGGTGGATTAGTTGAATACAATTAGAATGGTGGATTAGTTGAATATAAATAGAATGGTGGATTAGTTGAATACAATCAAAATGGTGGATTAGTTGAATAGAAGTAGAATGGTGGATTGGTTGAATACAATTAGAAAGGTGGATTAGTTGAATACAATTAGAATGGTGGATTAGTTGAATACAATTAGAATGGTGGATTAATTGAATACAATTAGAATGGTGGATTAGTTGAATACAATTAGAATGGTGGATTAGCTGAATACAATTAGAATGGTGGATTAGTTGAATACAATTAGAATGGTGGATTAGTTGAATAGAATTAGAATGGTGGATTAGTTGAATACAGTTAGAATGATGGATTAGTTGAATACAATCATAATGGTGGATTAGTTGAATATAAGTAGAATGGTGGATTAGTTGAATAGAATTAGAAATGTGGATTAGTTGAATAGAATTGGAATGGTGGATTAGTTGAATACAGTTAGAATGGTGGATTAGTTGAATACAATTAGAATGGTGGATTAGTTGAATACAATTAGAATGGTGGATTAGTTGAATACAATTAGAACGATGGATTAGTTGAATACAATCAGGATGGTGGATTAGTTGAATATAAGTAGAATGCTGGATTAGTTGAATAGAATTAGAATGGTGGATTAGTTGAATACAATTAGAGTGGTGGATTAGTTGAATAGAATTAGAACGGTGGATTAGTTGAATACAATTAGAATGGTGGATTAGTTGAATATAAATAGAATGGTGGATTAGTTGAATACAATTAGAATGGTGGATTAGTTGAATACAATTATAATGGTGGATTAGTTGAATAGAATTAGAATGGTGGATTAGTTGAATACAAATAGAATGGTGGATTAGTTGAATACAATTAGAATGGTGGATTAGTTGAATACAATTAGAATGGTGGATTAGTTGAATAGAATTAGAATGGTGGTTTAGTTGAATACAGTTAGAATGATGGATAAGTTAAATACAATCATTATGGTGGATTAGTTGAATATAAGTAGAATGCTGGATTAGTTGAATAGAATTAGAATTGTGGATTAGTTGAATAGAATTAGAATGGTGGATTAGTTGCATACAATTAGAATGGTGGATTAGATGAATACAATTAGAATGGTGGATTAGTTGAATACAATTAGAATGGTGAATTAGTTGAATGCAATTAGAATGATGGATTAGTTGAATACAATCAGAATGGTGGATTAGTTGAATATAAGTAGAATGCTGGATTAGTTGAATAGATTTAGAATGGTGGATTAGTTGAATATAAATAGAATGGTGGATTAGTTGAATAGAATTAGAATGGTGGATTAGTTGAATACAATTAGAGTGGTGGATTAGTGGAATATAAATAGAATGGTGGATTAGTTGAATAGAATTAGAATGGTGGATTAGTTGAATACAATTAGAATGGTGGATTAGTTGAATATAAATAGAATGGTGGATTAGTTGAATACAATCAAAATGGTGGATTAGTTGAATAGAAGTAGAATGGTGGATTGGTTGAATACAATTAGAATGGTGGATTAGTTGAATACAATTAGAATGGTGGATTAGTTGAATACAATTAGAATGGTGGATTAATTGAATACAATTAGAATGGTGGATTAGTTGAATACAATTAGAATGGTGGATTAGCTGAATGCAATTAGAATGGTGGATTAGTTGGCTACAATTAGAATGATGGATTAGTTGAATAGAATTAGAATTGTGGATTAGTTGAATACAATTAGAATGGTGGATTAATTGAATACAATTAGAATGGTGGATTAGTTGAATATAAATAGAATGGTGGATTAGTGGAATACAATTAGAATGATGGATTAGTTGAATACAATTAGAATGGTGGATTAGTTGAATATAAATAGAATGGTGGATTAGTTGAATAGAATTAGAATGGTGGATTAGATGAATACAATTAGAATGGTGGATTAGTTGAATATAAATAGAATGGTGGATCAGTTAAATACAATTAGAATGGTGGATTAGTTGAATACAATTAGAATGGTGGATTTGTTGAATACAGTTAGAATGATGGATTAGTTGAATACAATCATAATGGTGGATTAGTTGAATATAAGTAGAATGCTGGATTAGTTGAATAGAATTAGAATTGTGGATTAGTTGAATACAATCAGAATGGTGGATTAGTTGAATATAAGTAGAATGCTGGATTAGTTGAATAGAATTAGAATGGTGGATTAGTTGAATACAATTAGAATGGTGGATTAGTTGAATATAAATAGAATGGTGGATTAGTTGAATAGAATTAGAATGGTGGATTAGTTGAATACAATTAGAGTGGTGGATTAGTTGAATATAAATAGAATGGTGGATTAGTTGAATAGAATTAGAATGGTGGATTAGTTGAATACAATTAGAATGGTGGATTAGTTGAATATAAATAGAATGGTGGATTAGTTGAATACAATTAGAATGGGGGATTAGTTGAATACAATTAGAATGGTGGATTATTTGAATAGAATTAGAATGGTGGATTAGTTGAATACAAATAGAATAGTGGATTAGTTGAATACAATTAGAATGGTGGATTAGTTGAATACAATTAGAATGGTGGATTAGTTGAATAGAATTAGAATGGTGGATTAGTTGAATACAGTTAGAATGATGGATTACTTGAATACAATCATAATGGTGGATTAGTTGAATATAAGTAGAATGCTGGATTAGTTGAATTGAATTAGAATTGTGGATTAGTTGAATAGAATTAGAATGGTGGATTAGTTGAATACAATTAAAATGGTGGATTAGTTGAATACAATTAGAATGGTGGATTAGTTGAATACAATTAGAATGGTGAATTAGTTGAATGCAATTAGAATGATGGATTAGTTGAATACAATCAGAATGGTGGATTAGTTGAATATAAGTAGAATGCTGGATTAGTTGAATAGAATTAGAATGGTGGATTAGTTGAATACAATTAGAATGGTGGATTAGTTGAATATAAATAGACTGGTGGATTAGTTGAATAGAATTAGAATGGTGGATTAGTTGAATATAATTAGAGTGGTGGATTAGTTGAATATAAATAGAATGGTGGATTAGTTGAATAGAATTAGAATGGTGGATTAGTTGAATACAATTAGAATGGTGGATTAGTTGAATATAAATAGAATGGTGGATTAGTTGAATACAATCATAATGGTGGATTAGTTGAATATAAGTAGAATGCTGGATTAGTTGAATATAATTACAATTGTGGATTAGTTGAATAGAATTAGAATGGTGGATTAGTTGAATACAATTAGAATGGTGGATTAGTTGAATACAATTAGAATGGTGGATTAGTTGAATACAATTAGAATGGTGAATTAGTTGAATACAATTAGAATCATGGATTAGTTGAATACAATCAGAATGGTGGATTAGTTGAATATAAGTAGAATGCTGGATTAGTTGAATAGAATTAGAATGGTGGATTAGTTGAATACAATTAGAATGGTAGATTAGTTGAATATAAATAGAATGGTGGATTAGTTGAATAGAATTAGAATGGTGGATTAGTTGAATACAATTAGAGTGGTGGATTAGTTGAATATAAATAGAATGGTGGATTAGTTGAATAGAATTTAGAATGGTGGATTAGTTGAATACAATTAGAATGGTGGATTAGTTGAATATAAATAGAATGGTGGATTAGTTGAATACAATTAGAATGGTGGATTAGTTGAATACAATTAGAATGGTGGATTAGTTGAATAGACTTAGAATGGTGGATTAGTTGAATACAAATAGAATGGTGGATTAGTTGAATACAATTAGAATGGTGGATTAGTTGAATACAATTAGAATGGTGGAATAGTTGAATACAATTAGAATGGTGGATTAGTTGAATACAATTAGAATGGTGGATTAGTTGAATACAATTAGAATGGTGGATTAGTTGAATACAATTAGAATGGTGGATTAGTTGAATAGTATTAGAATGGTGGATTAGTTGAATACAATCAGAATGGTGGATTAGTTGAATACAATTAGAATGGTGGATTAGTTGAATAGAATTAGAATGGTGGATTAGTTGAATACAATTAGAATGGTGTATTAATGGAATAGAATTAGAATGGTGGATTAGTTGAATAGAATTAGAATGGTGGAATAGTTGAATACAATTAGAATGGTGGATTAGTTGAATACAATTAGAATGGTGGATTAGTTGAATACAATTAGAATGGTGGATTAGTTGAATAGAATTAGAATGGTGGATTAGTTGAATAGAATTAGAATGGTGGATTAGTTGACTACAATTAGAGTGGTGGATTAGTTGAATACAATTAGAATGGTGGATTAGTTGAATACAATTAGAATGGTGTATTAATGGAATAGAATTAGAATGGTGGATTAGTTGAATAGAATTAGAATGGTGGAATAGTTGAATACAATTAGAATGGTGGATTAGTTGAATACAATTAGTATGGTGGATTAGTTGAATACAATTAGAATGGTGGATTAGTTGAATAGAATTAGAATGGTGGATTAGTTGAATACAATTAGAATGGTGGATTAGTTGAATATAAGTAGAATGCTGGATTAGTTGAATAGAATTAGAATTGTGGATTAGTTGAATACAATCAGAATGGTGGATTAGTTGAATATAAGTAGAATGCTGGATTAGTTGAATAGAATTAGAATGGTGGATTAGTTGAATACAATTAGAATGGTGGATTAGTTGAATATAAATAGAATGGTGGATTAGTTGAATAGAATTAGAATGGTGGATTAGTTGAATACAATTAGAGTGGTGGATTAGTTGAATATAAATAGAATGGTGGATTAGTTGAATAGAATTAGAATGGTGGATTAGTTGAATACAATTAGAATGGTGGATTAGTTGAATATAAATAGAATGGTGGATTAGTTGAATACAATTAGAATGGGGGATTAGTTGAATACAATTAGAATGGTGGATTATTTGAATAGAATTAGAATGGTGGATTAGTTGAATACAAATAGAATGGTGGATTAGTTGAATACAATTAGAATGGTGGATTAGTTGAATACAATTAGAATGGTGAATTAGTTGAATGCAATTAGAATGATGGATTAGTTGAATACAATCAGAATGGTGGATTAGTTGAATATAAGTAGAATGCTGGATTAGTTGAATATAATTAGAGTGGTGGATTAGTTGAATATAAATAGAATGGTGGATTAGTTGAATAGAATTAGAATGGTGGATTAGTTGAATACAATTAGAATGGTGGATTAGTTGAATATAAATAGAATGGTGGATTAGTTGAATACAATCATAATGGTGGATTAGTTGAATATAAGTAGAATGCTGGATTAGTTGAATAGAATTACAATTGTGGATTAGTTGAATAGAATTAGAATGGTGGATTAGTTGAATACAATTAGAATGGTGGATTAGTTGAATACAATTAGAATGGTGGATTAGTTGAATACAATTAGAATGGTGAATTAGTTGAATACAATTAGAATGATGGATTAGTTGAATACAATCAGAATGGTGGATTAGTTGAATATAAGTAGAATGCTGGATTAGTTGAATAGAATTAGAATGGTGGATTAGTTGAATACAATTAGAATGGTGGATTAGTTGAATATAAATAGAATGGTGGATTAGTTGAATAGAATTAGAATGGTGGATTAGTTGAATACAATTAGAGTGGTGGATTAGTTGAATATAAATAGAATGGTGGATTAGTTGAATAGAATTAGAATGGTGGATTAGTTGAATACAATTAGAATGGTGGATTAGTTGAATATAAATAGAATGGTGGATTAGTTGAATACAATTAGAATGGTGGATTAGTTGAATACAATTAGAATGGTGGATTAGTTGAATAGACTTAGAATGGTGGATTAGTTGAATACAAATAGAATGGTGGATTAGTTGAATACAATTAGAATGGTGGATTAGTTGAATACAATTAGAATGGTGGAATAGTTGAATACAATTAGAATGGTGGATTAGTTGAATACAATTAGAATGGTGGATTAGTTGAATACAATTAGAATGGTGGATTAGTTGAATTCAATTAGAATGGTGGATTAGTTGAATAGTATTAGAATGGTGGATTAGTTGAATACAATCAGAATGGTGGATTAGTTGAATACAATTAGAATGGTGGATTAGTTGAATAGAATTAGAATGGTGGATTAGTTGAATACAATTAGAATGGTGGATTAGTTGAATACAATTAGAATGGTGGATTAGTTGAATACAATTAGAATGGTGGATTAGTTGAATACAATTGGAATGGTGGATTAGTTGAATACAATTAGAATGGTGGATTAGTTGAATACAATTAGAATGGTGGATTAGTTGAATACAATTAGAATGGTGGATTAGTTGAATAGAATTAGAATGGTGGATTAGTTGAATACAATTAGAATGGTGGATTAGTTGAATATAAATAGAATGGTGGATTAGTTGAATAGAATTAGAATGGTGGATTAGTTGAATACAATCAGAATGGTGGATTAATTAAATACAATTAGAATGGTGGATTAGTTGAATACAATTAGAATGGTGGATTAGTTGAATGCAATTAGAATGGTGGATTAGTTGACTACAATTAGAGTGGTGGATTAGTTGAATACAATTAGAATGGTGGATTAGTTGAATACAATTAGAATGGTGTATTAATGGAATAGAATTAGAATGGTGGATTAGTTGAATAGAATTAGAATGGTGGAATAGTTGAATACAATTAGAATGGTGGATTAGTTGAATACAATTAGAATGGTGGATTAGTTGAATACAATTAGAATGGTGGATTAGTTGAATAGAATTAGAATGGTGGATTAGTTGAATACAATTAGAATGGTGGATTAGTTGAATACAATTAGAATGGTGGATTAGTTGAATAGAATTAGAATGGTGGATTAGTTGAATACAATTAGAATGGTGGATTAGTTGAATATAAATAGAATGGTGGATTAGTTGAATAGAATTAGAATGGTGGATTAGTTGAATACAATTAGAATGGTGGATTAATTGAATACAATTAGAATGGTGGATTAGTTGAATACAATTAGAATGGTGGATTAGTTGAATGCAATTAGAATGGTGGATTAGTTGACTACAATTAGAGTGGTGGATTAGTTGAATACAATTAGAATGGTGGATTAGTTGAATACAATTAGAATGGTGTATTAATGGAATAGAATTAGAATGGTGGATTAGTTGAATAGAATTAGAATGGTGGAATAGTTGAATACAATTAGAATGGTGGATTAGTTGAATACAATTAGAATGGTGGATTAGTTGAATACAATTAGAATGGTGGATTAGTTGAATAGAATTAGAATGGTGGATTAGTTGAATACAATTAGAATGGTGGATTAGTTGAATACAATTAGAATGGTGGATTAGTTGAATACAATTAGAATGGTGGATTAGTTGAATAGAATTGGAATGGTGGATTAGTTGAATACAATTAGAATGGTGGATTAGTTGAATGCAATTAGAATGGTGGATTAGTTGAATACAATTAGAATGGTGGATTAGTTGAATATAATTGGAATGGTGGATTAGTTGAATACAATTAGAATGGTGGATTAGTTGAATACAATTAGAATGGTGGATTATTTGAATACAATTAGAATGGTGGATTAGTTGAATATAATTAGAATGGTGGATTAGTTGAATACAATTAGAATGGTGGATTAGTTGAATACAATTAGAATGGTGGATTAGTTGAATACAATTAGAATGGTGGATTAGTTGAATAGAATTAGAGTGGTGGATTAGTTGAATACAATTAGAATGGTGGATTAGTTGAATACAATTAGAATGGTGGATTAGTTGAATACAATTAGAATGGTGGATTAGTTGAATACAATTTAAATGGTGGATTAGTTGAATAGAATTAGAATGGTGTATTATTTGAATAGAATTAGAATGGTGGATTAGTTGAATAGAATTAGAATGGTGTATTATTTGAATAGAATTAGAATGGTGGATTAGTTGAATACAATTTAAATGGTGGATTAGTTGAATGGAATTAGAATGGTGGATTAGTTGAATACAATTAGAATGGTGGATTAGTTGAATACAATTGGAATGGTGGATTAGTTGAATAGAATTAGAATGGTGGATTAGTTGTATAGAATTAGAATGGTGGATTAGTTGAATAGAATTTGAATGGTGGATTAGTTGAATAGAATTTGAATGGTGGATTAGTTGAATACAATTAGAATGGTGGATTAGTTGAATAGAATTTGAATGGTGGATTAGTTGAATACAATTAGAATGGTGGATTAGTTGAATACAATTAGAATGCTGGATTAGTTGAATATAATTTGAATGGTGGATTAGTTGAATACAATTAGAATGCTGGATTAGTTGAATACAATTAGAATGGTGGATTAGATTAGTTGAATACAATTAGAATGTCGTTGATTTCTCGGAGTCGACAAACAAAAATATCACTAAAGTAAAAATGATAGAGTTAAT
>OZ024742.1:242274565-242279565 GCA_964016885.1 Eledone cirrhosa
TAAGCATCTCATCGAGTTTACCTACTAACTCCCCTCTATTATTCTTTCTTTCTATTACGACTTTTTGTTAAAAGCTGTCGATTCTAATCTAATCGTTCCCTTGTCAGCCTACCATCACTTATTGTTGACGATTGTTCCTGTCAGATGGTGGTTCATCAGTCTCTGTGGGTTTTACACACCTGATAATCAACGTGATAAACTTCTAGTTACCAGTTACCTGTCTACATCTTCTGTCTAGGTCAGCCGTGCAGATTACAGTTTGCGGTCTGTATATTCCACCGTTTGTAGTTGTTAACACCCTATAATCTCTCTATCTGCTAGTCTGACAAGATCAATAACTATCAAGACATGATCTAGACAACCCTATGTGCATTCGAGATATCTAGTCGGTATTCAACAGACTGTTGAAGCTCTTGCACCCCTCTATTCTATCAATTATTCCCACACGGTTACTTTGTGCTCTTAAAATACGGTTGTAGCCCCGACCCTCTCATTAAAATTAAAGAGTGATCCATTCCAATAAATATTTCCAGAGCGTGAGGAACTCAAATGGTCTTGAGCAAATCACAATTTTCTGCCAGTCTCAAGCACCCTATTCGCTACCATTCAAGTGTTTTCTTTTTATTGTGAAAGGAGAGGGATTTCGTATTGTTGCATATTTGTCTGAGTTCTCTGTGGGTGTAATTTTAGTGATGGTGTCGTGATTGAGTGTTCAATTAACAGGTGATGCGTTTATTGAATCTTCTTCGTGTATATTTATTTTTAGTTTGGGGTCTCCCCCTTTTCCTCATCTCTAGGATGAGATATCTGTATCAGGAAGGTCGAACTCGGACGAGAATAGGGGCAGGTTCATGTGTGTATCTATGTGCCCGTGTTTAAAAGAAAAAAAAAGAGAGGTGCTGAGAGAAGTGAGTTACGATGGTGGTTTTGTTGGATTTTGCAACTGCTATAATTATCACAACTGCTGTTGTTACTGCTGCTATCACTGCACTTGGTGATGTTAGTACTGATGCTGTTGCGGTTACAGACGCGAGCATTGCTGAACGATGTTGTTCTGGGCTCAATAATGGGAGTATCTCTCCCCCTCCCCCCACCCACCATTGCTTCATTGTTTAGCGCAGAAGGGTCTTTGATGATTTCTGGCCCCACATAAATGGCGTTTAGGATTTCTGCTCTCCAGCTCTTCTCGTAGCACCAACCTATTCAGTCAGTGAATAAGTTTTGGAATATTTCTAAGTTGTCATGTAAATGTTTCTGTTAAACTAGAATACGATAAAGACAGATATCGGGAGGGAGAATTAAAGAAAGAAATGGAAAGAAAAGAGCGAGAAGGAGAGAGAGAGAGAGAGAGAGAGAGAGAGAGAGAGAGAGAGAAAGAGAGAGAGAGAGAGAGAGAGAGAGAGAGAGAGAGAGAGAGAGAGAGAGAGAGAGAGAGAAAGAAAGTAAGAATGAAGAGAGAGTGGAAGAGTGAAAGAGAGAGAACGTGAGAAAAAGAACGCTGGGGATGAGAAGGGATGGCAGAAAGAATTTGGTCTGTAGGTAATATGTATATGTATGTTTATTTGTTTTCCTATTTGCGTATATTATCATGTTTTGCTTTCTGATGCTTTTCTGTGTTTATATCATCCACTATTTAGTAATTTTCTTATTCCTGACCCTTTTTGCATTTACTTTGCTGAATGTTTGCAAAATATATATTAAAAAAGCACTTGATAACAGAAGAAAAGTAAAGCAAAGTTGATGAGTTTTTTTGCTCATATACATGTTTTGCTTTTTCTTTTCTGTGCGTTGGAGAAGTGAAGAAATCCTTTGAGGATGGTAAAAAAAAAAAAAAATATTTAAAGAAAAAAGAAATTGAAAGAAAATGAAATAAAATAAAATTTGGTGATGAAAATGATAGAAAATATATATCAGGAAAACGAACTCGTAGTGATGGCGCCAATACGCACATGTCTTTGGCTGACGTCAGTAGAAGGAACTATCTTTCTTGTTGATCGCTTAGCATTAACGGACTATTGTAGGCTGGTTAGCATATAGAAAATCTAGTTATGTATTTTAGGAATTGAATACAAATTTAGTTTTGTTTAAGGCATCAGCTTTGCTTACTTGATAGAGATTCATGGATATTTATTCCTAGGTCTTCGCTCAAGTGGATAATTTTCCCTTTCATTCTCGATTTGGCAGTAAAATACTGTTGTGGCATGATTCTTTTTTATTTTTTATTATTTCCAGAACACTTCGTTATCATTTAGCCGTTAACTAAAATTCTTTGATGGGTCGTTTTAATTAGTCATCTAATATAATTGCGTGATAGCAAACTACTGCATACATACTGTAAAACACACGCCTGTATATATATATATATATATATATATATATATATATATATATATATATAGGAACGAGTAGGACCCCGACGGCTGAGCTCAAGCCGTTTCGACGGCTAATTCTGGACGGCTAATTCTAGTCCAGAATTAGCCGTCGAAACGGCTTGAGCTCAGTCGTCGGGGTCCTACTCGTTCCTATTACCCACTCTACTACCCTAAGTATTGAGTACTTTGGTGCATTATGGTCCATCTGGTTCCTTACCACATTTCCTTCGTCATATATATATGTTGGTTGTTTACCGACACCTCAGTATGCAGATTGGAGCACTCGACGAAGTACGCAGGTTGGTTTGTTTACTCCGGAGTAATGTAAAATAATTAAGTCAAATATGTAAAATTTGGCTTCGTTTATTATAAATTATTATATATATACAGTATATATATATATATATATATACGTATATATATGTATGTGTATATATAAGTATGTATGTGTATATATATGTATGTATATATGTATATGTGTGTGTAGGTGTGTGTGTCTGCGCGCGTGTGTATTTCTGTGCGTGTTTGTGTGGGCGTGTTTGTGTGGGCGTGTATTATAGTAGGAGAATATGTTTGTGTAATGTCTACCAAAATGTTCTATTGAGTTGAATATAATACTGAATTACTTCAAATTTAAAACTATAATATACACATACACTTATGCATACATACATTCATATATGTATATATATATGTGTGTGTGTGTGTCTGTGTGTGTGTGTGTGTGTGTGTATTAGTGTGTGAGTGTGTGTGTGTGTGTGTGTATATGTATGTATTAGTGTGTGAGTATGTGTGTGTTGTGTGTATGTATATGCGTGTATTTGTGTGTCTGTGTGTGATATATTGTGTGAGTGTCTGCATTGGTAAGTATATATTGAAATATATATGTACATATATATCAATCAAATTACTGCAGCTGGTGCCGCCAGTCGTTTTGGTGCCACACGTTTTCATGAACGGCGGGGGCTGCTGATTGCTTTCCAGCGCCTCGTGAAGAATGGTCAGTCTTCTTTCATATGATCGAATCAGAATTTTATTCGTCCAACATCAACTGTGATCTGGAAAATGGTTTAGAGAGGATGTCGTAACGCAATACATGACTGTGCCATCAATTCTGTCTTTTTGCCATCACCATGAGTGGTTTCTACCTTGTTTGACTTATACTTCAGTGTGATAGATGCATTACAGCCTTCATTAGTGCTCGAATGCCTGGATCTTCGTTCCATGTCAGTTGTAAGACACCCGCTCGCACGACTATACAGAAAGATTGAAATCATCAGCCATTTTAGAATGTCTCTCGTAAGAAAACTGACTGAGGTTTCACATTTTCCGCTTCGCCATGGAAGAAACGTCCAGCCCGAGTGTTGTTGTTATCTCCTTTTAGTAGACTGCCAATGTCGGTCAAATGGGTCCAATTCTTCATTTTCTTCTGTTGAGCATGGTTATGGGTGCTCCATTGTGAAGGTAACTATTAACAAGAATTTGCTCTTTTCTATACTTATCTACGATCTGAATACTCTGACATTTTTTCTAGTCTGACACTGAGGATCTAGAATTCTGCGTCACAACAGCTCAACATCATAAGCCAAAGGCAGTTTAGAAAGGTACCGACCTCAAATGGAAATGAGAATGTGGAAATTTCGTAGTATCTCGTGATTTATGTTAACCGGGAAGATGTTGAAAAACACTGGAAAGAAGAGACAACTCTGACACACTATAACTATTGTTATTATTTACGAGAACTAAGGGCGGTGGTTTGTCAGTATCGGTTGAGAGTCGGACACCATGCTTTTCAGCATAGAGTTACGGCCCTTTTTGATCTGAGTTCAAATCCTGCCAAGGTTAACTTTGCCTTTCAGCCTTACGGGGTCGATAAAATAAGGCACCAGTAACGTACTGGGATCGATTTAATCGACTTTCTCCTCCCCCAAATTACTGGCCTTGTGCCTATAGCAGAAATCATTATTTACGAGAACTAAGAGCGGTGGATTGGCAGTATCGGTAGAGGGTCGGACGCCATGGTTTTCAGCATAGAGTTACGGCCCTTTATGGTCTGAGTTCGAATCTCGCCGAGGTTAACTTTGCCTTTCATCCTTACAGGGTCGATAAAATAAAGTACCAGTCACGCACTGGGGTTGATTTGATCGACTTTCCCATCACCGCGAAAATTGCTAGACTTGTGCCTATATAAGAAACCATTATTTACGAGAACTGCGCAGTTTTAATTTTCATACAGTGCTTGGATTACTTAGATGGGTTGCTGTCAAAGCTGTGATCCATCACACGCCACAAACCCTCGTACCAAATACGGTCTGTATTTTTAT
This sequence comes from Eledone cirrhosa, assembly GCA_964016885.1. Classification (NCBI taxonomy): domain Eukaryota; kingdom Metazoa; phylum Mollusca; class Cephalopoda; order Octopoda; family Eledonidae; genus Eledone; species Eledone cirrhosa. The sequence goes on from OZ024742.1 coordinate 242,279,262, forward strand.
CAAAACGGTGAAGTTATGAGAGAGGTCAGATCGTTGATGTAGACTTTTCTCGATTAGCAGTCTGAAACTAAATATTTGCTCCATTTTATGAGCGTGAATCCTGCGAACTCTTCTGAACGGATTTCGTCTGTTTTTCCTTTAATTCTGTTTAGCAAAACTTTTAGTAACAGTTCATTGTGGTGGCTAGTGGGACTTACGGGGTTTTTTTTTATTCCGGAAAAGTTTAAATTGCCTTTCTCGGGAATGGCTATTATAAATCATTGGGTCCATTCCTTTGGTCACTGCTTCGTTTCCCATATCTTCT
>OZ024742.1:242284565-242364565 GCA_964016885.1 Eledone cirrhosa
TTAGACACGTCCGGCGAAATGTCCGTATACAGCCTACATACAGGCAATATAACGCCACATCAACAACACAAGTGAGACAGCACTGCAATATCTGATCCACCCGAGCTCGACAATTTCAAGCAACATGCAAATCAATATTTTAATTGCGAACGTAGTAAGGGCGATGAAGAACGTGGCCGGAATTTCGTTTCTAAAGAACTAAAGAAAGACGCACGAAACACTTCATCCGCCGTATGCAGTTCACCGAATAAAATCAGAGGAACTGGATCAGCGTGATAAAGAAGCCAGTGAAAACTGTCATGGAGAACTATGTGAATAGCGTACATCCCATTTATAGAAGCACATTAGACATTATCGGTACTGGATACCAATTTAGGAATAGATAACATCGTTATAAATGACACACCTTAACCATGAATAGATCACTAACCTCAGAGAAAAACTATGTATTTACGAAAATCTCCTCTGGGATAGAACCTGCCATACTGACAATCATAATGCCTGATTTTATTAGCGTAATGCGGGTTGTGTCATACATGGGCCAACCTCTTAAATAGGAGTAGCAGATCGAGTACAATATCTTCTGCTTATAAGAGTATTGTTTCATTGAGTATAAGGGATCAACAGAATGGTCTGAATATTAAAATGAAATAATTGTTTCTACTTTTGGCACAAGGCCAGCAATTAAACCAATGCATTATGGTATTTTATTTTATCTACTCTTTAAGGATGAAAGGCAAAGTTAACTCCGGCGGGATTTGAACTCAGATCATAAAGGGCAGTAACTCTATGCTGAAAAGCATGCCGTCCAGCCATTTACCGATACTGCCAATCCACTGCCCTTAAAAGAAATAATATATCTACATTTGGCACAAGGCCAGCAATTTGAAGGAAAGGAAAAAGTCAATTAAATCGACCCCAGTGCGTTGCTGTTACTATATTTCATCGACCCCATATGGATGAAGGGTAAAGCTAACTTTGGCGATATTTGAACACAGAACGGAATGAGAAGTAACTATATACCGCAAAGCATGTTGTCCGACGTTCTACTAATGCTGTCAATTCACCTAACGCCAATGAAATATGTCGTAACAAATTTATCAAAAACGTACATAGAAAATATACTTTAAAAAACTGAGCTTGTCGAACGTTGTGAAATAACAACAAAGGTTTGAGAAGGAATATGTGTGTGTGTGTCAGTGTTTAGGTATGTCTGTGAGTGTGGGGTTTCAATTATCTAAATATTGATATCAGAGACGCAATGCTTTTGATTCATACTAGGTAGAAATGAGAAATGTTGTGAAGGCGCATGGCTTAGTGGGCTTGCAATCGAAAGTGAGTTCGATTCTCGGACCGGGTGATGAGTTGTGTCCTTGAGCAAGACACTTTATTTCACGTTGCTCTAATTTACTCAGCTGTAGAAATGAGTTGCGATCCTGCCAAATCAATGAGTGGCAGTAGTTCCAGCTGCACGCATCGAAAGACTGGTGTAGTGGTTCTGAGAACAATGCGGCTTTGCAGATGATCAATGCAAATTGACAATAGAAAGGTGTTCCCGCTCGAGTTAGAAGAGAACTATTGACCTTCAGGAGAAGCAGAGACCGCTGATTATATTCAGCAACCGAAACAAATATGAAGTACACCAAATCTAATGCTCCTAGGAGCGGCCCTGGTTGTTCTTATTTGAGAGTGTAAAGTCGGCCAGATTAGAGAGAAATTAGATTACAGAACTCATTCCTTCCTCAAAGAGTAACTAGTTTTGTGTACTAACAACAATTAAACCAAGAACATCTAGTACACGGGGTTACGTGAAGGTTATCACTACCATATTACCCCATCAAGAAAAAAACGAGCGAAATGATATTATAACAATTGTGAGATATAAAAATATAGGGAAAATGAATTGCCAACATTTGGTCATATAATTCCTGAAATATCATTCATTAATCAGTTTTCTAAACTAGCAATGTGTGTTTTGGTTTTTTTTTTTATCAATACTTTATCAATGGAATCATTATGTTGTAGAATATTTTGCACGTTTTCATATCAATCTTCGGAATATTTCACTATCATATTAATTGTTTCTACTTTAGGCACAAGGCCAGCAATTACCCAGTGCATTACTGGTACTTTATTTTATCGACCCCGTAAGGATGAAAGGCAAAGACAACCTCGGCGGGATTTGAACTCAGATCGTAAAGGGACGTAACTATGCTAGAAAGCATGGCGTCTGACTCTCTACCAATACTGCCAATCCACCGCCTCTATTTCACTATCATATTAATATTGTAAATTTCTCATCTGAACAATGTAGTACAATTACCGAGTTTACTCATTCATCCTATTTAACTTTTTTCATACAAAAGAAAGAAACGATTATTAAATAGATATTTACACATATGTCTATATGTATATATGATGTAAAATATATAAATGTATGTATGTGTGTATATATATATATATATACATACATACATATATATATATATATGTGTGTGTGTGTACACACATACATGTATATATATATATATGTATATATATACATATATATATATACATATATATATACATATATATATACATATATACATATATATACATATATATATATATATATATATATATATATATATATATATACATATACATATATTAACATAAAAACAGTCTTGGCGCAAAATCAATTTTTTACATTCACATGACCTCTACCGACCAATCAGAATTGTTTTGACCACAAGAATTTTTGCAACACCAAAGTAGCGCTGGAGCCACTTTTTTAACATAAAAACAGGTAGAATTCCCAAAACTAATCAGATCAGAGCAAACAACCCGCACACTCTATCTCAAAATTATTTTTGAAAAGCATTTAGAAATGCGCAACCGGCAAAAACTTAAAAACTTAAAACCACAACTGAATACTAACCCATACAATTACTAATACTCTTTTATTCCTAATTAAACCATTTTTCAACTGTGAACAATTTGTCAGCATTTTCTATTCCGTTTACCAATATATACATATATATATATAGATATATATATATATACATCCATATATATATATACATCCATATATATATATACATCTATATATATATATACATCCATATATATATATACATCCATATATATACTTTGATAGACTATATATATGTGTTTGTGTCTATATTGTATCTGTATTTTTGACCGTTGGTCAGTCAATGGCAACATTGAGGACCGAATAAATTAAATTAACCGATATAAAAGACAGAAGCGAAAACCAACCAAAGAGTGAGTGTGTTCTGTTATTAATTCTGGCAATATTATTACACAAATATGACCCTCCCCACATATATATATATATATATATATATATATATATATATATATATATATATATATATATATATATATATATATATATATGTGTGTGCGTGTGTGTGTGTGTGTGTGTGTGTGTGTGTGTGTGTGTGTGTGTGTGTGTGTGTGTGTGTGTATAATATTTAGTACTAACTCAGCGTGTTATTGCTACTGATATGGAAATATATACAATATGTTTCTGTATACTAAAGATATGTCTTGCGAGCTGTGGGTATTTTAGTCTGTGATCATGTCATTGAGAACTCCCTAGCCATATGAGAACGCTAAGCACTAGTATTTCAAGATCTTTATCCATGCTTAGTGACGTTTACTTACCCCTTACTCAAGCACAGTAAGCTGTTATATCATGCCCATTTTTTTTGAAAATAATACCTTTATAGGGATACACCTCAGCGCATAGTGTAGACTTGGCAATCTGGTAGTACTTACACACCGTATCACGTAGAGGTATTTATGTATATATATATATATATATATATGTGTGTGTGTGTGTGTGTGTGTGTGTGTGCTTGTGTGTGTGCGTATGTAAGTTTAACAGAAAAAACAAAGCAAACGACAAAGCGAATGACAAAGAAACTAATATATTTCTTCCATGCAATATATGGAAGAAATATATTACTTTATGCTTGGAATTGCAGGAAGAAAGTCCTGACGTTTCGAGCACTAGTCCTTCATCAGAAGATAGTGTTAGACATAGAAGATGAATAGAAAGTAAAAATGTGAAGAGGAAGGAACGGGGGAAAATGAGGAAAAAACGGTAAGAATAAAACACACGTGCGTATTCAGGCAACCATCATGTGCGTGTGTATGTATGTATGTATGTATGTATGTATGTATGTATGTATGTATGTATGTATGTATGTATGTATGTATGTATGTATGTATGTATGTATGTCACCAGTTGGTGCTACTGGTAACATGTATCCCAATACAACCTGTCTCATGGTCGGGTCGTTGGCGACTAAACTGGAAACCCTACCAAGGTTTCTTGGTGAGGAGGGTGACTTTGGACATCCTGCAGGACTAAAAACAAAACCTGTCAAAGGGCAAAGGAGCTGTTAAGAGTCAATGGCCTCTCAAAATCACCGGGAGAGATGACCCCTTAGCCTTTGTCAAAGCAGAATTCTAGGAGAAGGAAAACTCTGATATAACACCTGCAACCCTGATGGTATCCAATGATGTTGACTTGTTCTTCTTTTTGGTAAATATCATCTTGGTTAAGAGAGTGGGACAGGCTTTGTGCAATGCCCTTTGCTTACTATAAAAGCTTTACAGCACAGGCACTGCTTTATATATGGAGAACTCTCTGCACTTGTCGTCACATGGTACCATGGGCCCAGCACTATGTGTCAATAATTGTCACAGGTGTAGTGTTTGTACCAGAGTTTTCAAGTGGCTGGCTGGATTAAAAATTCACACTCGCTCAGCGCTTCGGTAGGGGTTCGCCTACATGGATATAACGTAGTGGCCGTACTCGAAAACGAGTTGGCAGCCACCATGTATGTATGTATGTGAGACCAGTGGTTGACTACCAGGCTGCTGTTGAAGATGCTGCTCATCATACCTGTTAAGCATGTGGAAGAGAGTGTAGATCAGTAGGAGGGCTCAAACGACATGCAAAAGTACATGAAATCCAACCACAGCCGGCTAATGGTGGTGAATGTTTTGGTTGCCTACTCTGTGCCAGACGTTTTAGATCATTGGCTCGGCTAAAAAGCCACATTCGATCGCAGCACCGTTAATTGTTAATATATATGTGTGTATATGTGTGTGTGTGGGGGGGGGTATGTATAAGTGTGTATGCGTGTGTGTATGTATATGTATGTATGTATGAATATGTATGTGTGTGTGTGCATATATATGTATAGATGTGTGTGTGTGCGTATGTGTAATTATATATTTTTTTTAGTGCAATGGCCATACTCGATAACGAGGGGGCATCCATCATGTATATAATTGTTTCTACGTTTTAGGCACAAGGCCAGCAATTACCCAGTGCATTACTGGTACTTTATTTTATCGACCCCGTAAGGATGAATGTATGTATGTATAAATATATATATGGAGAGTGGAGAGGGAGAGGTAACGAAAGGGATAGGGTATATACGCAGAATTGTGAATACACGTAGCTCAATGGTTATGAGTGTTCGGCTAATGATCGTAAGATCATGTTTTCGATTTATGGTGGAATATTGTATAATTGAACAAGACACTTTATTTCAAGTTGTTTCATTCAACTGTAAATAAAGGAGTTGAAAACTTACTTCAAAGTACCAAACTTGGTACAGATCTTGCCTCACTGAATCCCCTTGAGAATTACGTTAACGGTACACGTGTTTGTGTAGTGCTTAGCTAGTTTCACCTTGAATTATGGAGCAGGCTATTTCGTTGAGAAAACAACTGGAATACTCATCGTCTCTATCGATGGAAGTACAACAACAAATGAAATTACAGAGCGATATGGATGGAAGAGAGCGATTCGCTCACACACCCATATACTTCTACTATTGGCACGTTCATGTCAGATATGAGAGGTAGATAAAATTTGCATGAAATTGTTCGCCTAAAATAATACTTCAACTCAATAGGTAATCTGTAACTTACGTAAAGATATTTCTTTCTTCAATCACCAATTTAGTTAAATAAATGCAAGTCTGCGACAGATTATACGCAACATTAAAATTCAAATACAACTGCTAAATTTTGAACCATCGATTACATTTCACACCTGATGCATTAGAAGTATTTCATTTAATGGCATATTTCACTCAAGTCTGTAGTTCCTATAAAATACTAAACTAAATTATAATAAAGAGATTTAACCGTTTCATCTACTTAGTAAACATGTTACTACTAATCTACAGCGCTCTACGAACATTGCGGACATAAACAGAACAGTCATCATAGTTGCTCCGCCGATAAGATCAATCACCATCAGATTTACATTATATTTGGTGAGGTATCCTTTTGACTTTATAATTGCTAATTTTCGCTAATGACCTGATTCAAATTATATAAACATTATAGATATTTTGACAAGAATTCATTCTGTATTCACTGGAAGGCAGAACATGTCTCCTGAGCAGTCTGGATATGATGAAATTGCTTTCTAGTCTCCCAATTAATCAGATCCAATACTTTCAATTATATTAATGTCAGGGGACTACCTCAAATATTATTGTCTTCTTTTTATATTCACAGGCTTGTTTGGTTTAATGTTATGATGTATTTTTACAGTAAAATATGTAGTTAAAACGAAACATGCGTTGTTTTCAGGGAAATAGATTTTGAATGCACGCTTTGCTTTTCACCATGCATAATATTACAACACCACAATGCGTTGTAGAAAACACTCATACACACATATTACAATGAGAAACTCCAAATAGCAACGAACATTGCATCAGCCAAGTAAATGTAATAATTATCCTCTACATGTATTAAGTGTATTTATCCCGTTAGTTTCAATCACCTTACTATAAATTTCTCCTGTTGTCAGTTGGTCATAAGTAAGCCGAGAACCAAATGCTAAATATCGGGAAAAAAATCTTGCATCCATTCACAAAATAGGCCGCCTTACCTACATGAAAGCTTTATAGCAAGCGGCAAATGGAGAAAACTGAAAATGTATTAAGATAAGCAGGATTCGACCATTGTATAAGATCATATATACATTAGATTCCATGAAGAGAAAATAACACATGTAAAAACTTAAGACTTGTAGTTGTGTAGTCGAGTGATTTAATAAGGTAACATATAAGGTAACTGTAGATTTACCTGGTTTAGCATAGTGGAATTTTATTCATTCCCTAGAAATATTCTAGGAGTCTTGCAAGCCTTAGTATTTTGGAAGACATATAATAACAGTCATCATTAATCTTAATATAAAAGTATCGGTAGAGGGTCGAACGCCATGCTTTCCAGCATAGTTACGTCCCTTTACGATCTGAGTTCAAATCCCGCCGAGGTTGACTTTGCCTTTCATCCTTACGGGGTCGATAAAATAAAGTACCAGTAATGCACTGGGTAATTGCTGGCCTTGTGCCAAAAGTAGAAACAATTAATCTTAATATAATTTTTTTGTTCATTTGACATGAGGCCAGCAGTTTAAAGAGAAGGGGGACATCGATTATACCTACCCTAGTGCGTTACAGGTACTTTATTTTATCGACCCCGTAAGGACAAAAAGAAAAAGAAATTCGGCGGCATTTGAACTCGGGTAACTATATGCAGCAAAGCATGTAATCCGATGCTCTACCGATACTACCAATGGACCGCCCTTCGTCTTAATATAATAATGGCTTCTGATTTAGGCACAAGGCAAACAATTTTGGGGTAGGGGAAGTTGATTAAATCGACCCAGTGCGTTACTGGTACTATATTTTATCGACTCTGTAAAGATGAAAGGCAAAGCTAATGTCGGCCGGATTTGATCTCAAAACGGAAAGACAGTAACTATATGCCGCAAAGCATGATGTTTGACGCTCTACCGATGCTGCTAATCCATCACCCTTGATCTTTATATAATATTGAACACAAAATGTCATTAATATTTCACGAAAAAAACTTAGAGTAAAACATTAAAAACTAAGGAAATTAATCTTAGGGTGTATGAACAATTATCTATAAGGGTGCGGAAATATCAGACCTCGTTTGTATATATAATACTTACACTGTAAAATAAAGAACTATACAGCGACGACCATCTTACCGCATCCCATAATACAGATAGACACGGTATGGACATGGTATGAGCATACATAGAAGAATGTTATTCAGTATATTCAATTACTCAATTTAAATATTTAAATCGAGTCCTGAAAAATAATTGTTTCTACTTTTGGCACAAGGCCAGCAAATACCCAGTACATTACTGGTACTTTATTTTATCGACCCCGTAAGGATGAAAGGCAAAGTTAACCTCGGCGCGATTTGAACTCAGATTGTAAAGGGTTGTCTTTGCGTCAAACATGGAGTCCGACCCTCTACTGATACTGCCAATCCACCACCCTACTGAAAATAATAAATTCACATAACACTAAAACCGGAACACATGAAAACATTTGTACATTTATACAAATGAAGGAAGAATATACCTCAATAAGGCTACCAAACAGCCAGTCACCTATTATCCTTAAGGACAACACAAACAATACTAGTGAACATATTTCCAATCTATCAAAAATAGGAAAATATTTATTAAAACAGACCCACGTTGCATCAGAGAATTGGTAAGAAGCGTTGTCAATATGTTAATGCATAGAGAGTAAAAATACATCAAGAACTAATCAGCATAGAAAAAAAAATAATTGTTTCTACTTTTGGCACAAGGCCAGCAATTATCCAGTGTATTACTGGTACTTTATTTTATTGACCCCATAAGGATGAAAGGCAAAGTTAACCTCGGCGGGATTTGAACTCAGAATGGCAAGGGCCATAACTCTATGCGTCAAAGCATGGCGTCCGACCCTCTACCGATACTCCCAATCCACCGAAAAGTAATGTGCTTTAATCTTACGTACAATATAAGCATATAATTCTAATTAAATTTCCTAACTACCTCATATACTACAGCAATATTTAATCCTAAGTTTGTTTATTCACAGCAATCAAATATTTATCGTCAATATCTGTTATAAATACATTTTGCTGTTGCACATCAGAAATTTCCGTATCACAAATTGTGAAGTCACTAAACACAACTATATATGAAGCAATATATGATGAAATTCTCTGAAAATTAAGAAATCTCATGAAAATGCAAAATTGATAGCAAATTACAAAATGGATTAAAGATTTAAATACACATTAATAGATAATCATTTTAAAATAATCAAAATGGGTTCAAATTTGTTCATTTCATACTCTTTATTTAATAGTTATGTTTTCAATATAAAATAATTTTTCAATATAAAATAATTTTTTCAATATAAAAATTATTATCAAACACAATGGTTTCTGATTCAGGCACATGGTCAACAATTTTTGGGAAGAGGAAAGTCAATTAAATAGACACCAGTGTATTACTGGTACTTTATTTTATCGACCCTATAAGGATGAAAGGCTAAGCTAAACTTGGCGGGATTTGAACTCAGAATGTAAAAGGCTGTGACTCTACACCACTAAACAAGTTGTCCGATGCCCAACCTATTCTACCATTCCACCGCCTAACTGTTATTAAAAATAATAAGACCTCTTAAACAGTTTTTAACAATTTAGATTTAACTTTTGAAAGGTTTTATATCCCACAAGTAATTAAATATATTATATTCAGTCATATGTTGGCGACGTGCTGATATCTGGTACATGAATAAGGAGAATGTATATTTCAGTTGGTGACGCCTTTTACTAGATCATGGGGGAATTTTACTTGTAAACGCAAATTATTTCGAAAATAAGGACACGCCTTGAATGTGTTTCGATTGCTTTTATAAGGACAAGTATCAATAAAACTGAGACCAAATAATTTATAAAAATGTTTAAATCGGTTTTCACATCATAAATCTACTTCATTTCAAGGACAATGTAAACTTAAGTGTAAAATGCAAAACCTTTCCAAAATACACTTATACAAAATCAGAGAGAAAACAATGCCAGCCTTGTAGTTTCAAATTTTCAAAGAGCCATCACTAACGTAAAAAGGTTACATCTTGGTGTATCATTAACTAAAACACGGGTTTCGTTTGAATAGACAAATATAATATTAATTGAACAAAAATAATTTCGCAATCTCCATAGCATTCTCAAGTTTTGATTTACATAGATGGAAGTATAGAGCTATAAATACACTAAATAATTCTCGATACCTTATTTCAAATTGATGAAGCATAGCAGTTGTATATATATACTATTTTCACGAGCATCTACGTATCTAGGTGACTGCAGGAATTAGTTGGTGTAATTTCCAGTTATGCTTTAGTCAGTAATGTTCTTTATCGTTTCAGTTAACACAAATCAATACTGACATCTTGACAAATTAGCTTATGGTAACTGAAACTGTGTTTAACACAACAAGATGGTTATTCTGTCACCTGGTTTAATTTCTCTCATTAGGAACACCTGTCTTCATGAACTAACGGTTTATGAAAATACGAAGCAAAACATGACTTCAATGTTTCAATATTTACTATGCTAATAATTAGTTATTAGTTATCAGGAAAATTAATTTGTGATCAATAGATAAAGTATCAGGGAATGCAAATATGTTGTTAAGATAAGAAAATATACAGAGTGACACTAATAATTTGAGACACGGTCTCGTCTAAGTATATTAAAACGCTAATCCGTCAAAATTAGAAGGAAAAATTGTAAATTGATATTTCTGTCAACTCTTCTTATTTTCAGATGAATGGATATGTAGACGTGATCATGATATTATTATATTGTCTTCCCATAGACTTCATGCCTGAAATTTGAAAAAAAAATGAGAAATAAGGTATGACGTAGCACTATTAATATGTGATTACCGATATATGTAAAACGATCCGTTTCCATCTTGGTTCATCATTTTTAATTTTAAAAATTGAATGTTTTCATCGAAACGGCACATTTTATTTGACGGGATAAAGGTATTATCAATAGAATTGCTAACCCATATTACTAGTATCAATATACAGCTATATTTTAATAGGATATTAGTCATAGGAAGAAACCAATAGTTTGACATATCCAATATTATAAGCATAATAAATAACTTTTATATCGGGAGGCTTAAAATGAGAAGTATTGATAACGTTATATCATTGTAGGTTCTACTATGAAATGTGGAACGCTATCATCTCTGCTGTACCCTATACAATTAAACCTCAATTGTACAACACATCGGTCTTTAATAATGTAGAACACTACATTATGCTTTGGGCATGTGAACAGCAGTAAACAGTGACGAGGCTTTAATTAATACCCAATGCACAGTTCGAATCTTTTTTATCGGAATGTGCAGCGATAGAAACACTATCAATGTAGTTTCCTTTTTTATAGAATATTTTGCAATGCATCTGAGCAGTTAAACACTTCTAAAATTTAATATTAGAACCATCTATATTGCGACAATATTATTGTAATTATTGCACTGGGATCGATTTAGTCGACTTTCCCCTTCCATTCAAATTACTGACCTTGTGCCAAATGTAGAAACAATTATTTTCTCCCATGAAACTAAACACGTTCCATGGGTCAACACTTATCTCAAATGTCAGTGCTACTAAGAAGAGAGATAAACTCACATCTGTGTAAAACAATCTATTATAAAATTCTATTTAAGTAATATGTAATTACTGAATGCATATGAAAGTATACCACTCAGTTTACTACTAGAAATAGCTGTGTAAGTTTACATTGAAGCATCACTTAAGCAATTTTATGTGCAGCATTTATGGATTTCTAAGCTGTCTTCAGTTCAATGTAGATTATATTCTTACGCACATGGGCCGTTTCCATAGTAAAAAGGGCTAACTCTATTATATCAATGATATTTCTTCCTTTGGCGTAAAAAAATAAAAAGCCGCTACTTCAACTCAGACAGAGGAAGGAACTTAATTTCTATAAGATATTTTGTGTGTTTTTTTCTGTTCAGATTATTTCCAATTTACTATAGTAAAATTAATTTTGTCTTGCCTTGTCGTAAGCCCCAAACTTCTGATGGAGCCATAGACAAGCCAACCTAACCTGCTGGTGTCCATATCTTTTTAAGTTTGAGGACAGACGATTTCTTCCAGATGGCTTGACTGAGTAAATGGGTGAATGAGTGAGAAAGAGAAATAAAATTCTATATTTGATTGGTACTTTATTTTATCGATTCCCAAACGAGAACATACAAATTAGACTTCGGTAATATTTGAAACCTGTATGCAGAGAATCGGAACCAGTACCGCAAGGTATTCTAACCGTCGCTCTAGCATGTTTTCCGATTAAGCTGTTGTTTTCAAATTTACAAACAGCATCGCATTATAGCGGCTGACGGGATTCCCCATGTTAGTATACGACGGCTCATTAAACGAGTTTGTCGATAGCTGTTTTTATGTTATCATTACGTGTATTTTCTACTTTATATTGTGAGAAATGATAAATGAAATATTGAAAGATGTATAGTTTAGAACATCTTTTACACTGATTTTTAATCGAATTGAAAGTACCTATAATATTATCGAAAGATCGTAAATTGATAAGGATGTAAAAACTTTAATAATTTATGGTTTCCCTTGCAGACGCTGTTCAAAGTGTTGTTAGTGTGATATATATATACAAGGGGTTTCATAGGTTTAATGTAATTTTGTAATTCACTTAGTAAAATCCTCAATTAGTATACTATTAAACGTATTATGTGGCTCATTAATCCCTCTCCAATTAAGCAACTTCGGGAATTATATACTTCCATTATCTAATTTTAACAGTTTTCCACTAATACATATATTGATAAATTTACTTATGGTAGTTTAAATTCTGTTCCGATGTCAAAAATATAATCATCATCATCATCATCAGCAACAGCAGCAGCATTTTCATCGTCATTATCATCTACTTCTTATAGTAGTCGCTATAGTCATTCACTAATGATCAGTATTTCTGTCACCGGAGAATTGATATCACGTAGATGATAAATTACTTCATGTGTCCTAGTGGTAAGGGTGTTGGTCGTATGATTATAATGTTGAATGTTCGATTCCTGGACTGAGTTGTTTGTGGTATTCTTAAGCAAAACACTTCATATCCCGTTGCTCCAGTATACTCAACCGAAAATGAGTACCAGTAATAGATGGTTTAACTCTGCATATTATTAATGAAAATATTTACAATGGATCCTACTGTGAAATAAAACTACTTTAGTTCAATAAAGGAACAAAAATGGTAACAGTGAAGGGCGGTGCCACAACATTGCCTCAGCCGGATGGCTAGAACAGGTAAAAGAGGGTAAAAGTAAAAGTGAACTATTAACATTGAGTTAATTTAAACAAAGAAACTTAGTGAACTATATGGGAAGGAATCAATACCAAACACAGAAATAAGAGGATACCTCTCTATAATAATGTATCCTTCATTTAAGTTTAAGGTTCAATTACTGACGTATGTATGCTATCAGGATCGATTTGTTAATATCCCCTACTACACATCAAACATTAATATTCGCAATTCGGAATATATTGTTTCTGGGTTAAAAGGTTTACCGATGCAAATTGTCCATCCCCAAAAGTCCTGTAATGTCTATTGGAATGTAACGATGGCGTTTTCCCTTTTTTGAAATCATATTTTCCTTAAGTGTTTAAGTATCTTATTGTAGTTAGAATGTTTAAGAACAAATATCGCTGGACGGGTTTTACAGCCAAAGCCAGCCCCCAGGAAACTCAGATGGTAGACCCTGAACATGATAGCTAAATAACATCCATAAAATCTGTTTGTCTCGCATAGGGATGCAGGTGGCACATTGGAAGAAGAAGAAGAAGAAGAAGAAGAAGAAGAAGAAGAAGAAGAAGAAGAAGAAGAAGAAGAAGAAGAAGAAGAAGAAGAAGAAGAAGAAGAAGAAGAAGAAGAAGGAGGTCCCTTAATAAGATATAACATAATTATATGTGTTTATTTTTTATTTTATCTTTGTCTTCACAGTATATTTTATATCCTCAAATTCAAATGCAAATTAAGCGTTGCCTTTATGTTCTGGTTTTGAAATTGCCTATTGCATCCGAAGAGATTTTAGACAGGAAATCTACAGAACTTACTGAACATCAAAAGCAAGCTTCAATAATCTTCTTTCAAAAATCCAACAAATCTTTTAATATTTTAAATTCCTTGCTGAGGCTTTTGTTGTAAATATTTTCTATTATTTCCTTGGGGGGATTCATTCGTTAAATTACATGATTATACAGATATATAAAAGTATATATTTCCTATGAATGTGTATTCCATACGCACGGGAAGAGCGTAGATACATGATCAGTGCACATTCGTTGACATAATTAGAGTAAATATATGATGCTTGTATATTCAAGTATTAATGAGGGAATTTTACAACAATGTAATTATATGTAGTTTTGTAGATTAATATAATTAGGAACTATCAACATTGTTTTTGAGTTTCTATTTGATTTTGGATATTTATCAACAGTATCACATGTATTCTTCAAGCATGATAATCAGTACTTAGTAGAAATGAGAAGTTCTGATGTTCAATCCTATATAATGGCACACAATGTAGAGAAGATAGCTATTTAAATCTATATACCACCACAAATGAATACAAATATTTGTATATAACCATATACTTGTATGAAAAGATAATAACCTGCAAACATATGCATATATATTAATATATATATATTTATATATATATATATATTTATAGGAACCAGTAAGACCCCGACAGCTGAGCTCAAGCCGTATCGACGGCTAAGCCGTCGAAACGGCTTGAGCTCAGCTGTCGGGGTCTTACTGGTTCCTATTACCCACTCTACTACCTCAAGTATTGAGTACTTTGGTGCGTTATGGTCCACCTGGTTCCTTACCACATTTCCTTCGTTATATATATTTATATATATATATATATATAATACATATAACATATATAAATATATATATATATTTAATACATATAACATATATATATATATATTTAATACATATAACATATATATATATATATATATAAACACAGAGACACATACAAACCGATACACACATAGACACAAATATAAATTGAGGAGAGGAAACACATTAATATATCATATCAATTATATTATACTCTATTGTATTACATTAATCGTTTGGCCTGAATTGTTTGCATGTCAGTATAAATTATATGTATACACACATACACACACACATATATATATATGTGTGTGTATATACATATATATACATATATATACATGTATATATATGTATATACATATATATATATATATATATATATATATATATATATATATATATATATATATATATATATATATATACATATATATATCTATATATATGTGTACATATATTCATATATATATACATATATATCTGTATATACATATATATATGTAAATATATATAAATATATATATATATATACATATATATATATGTATATATATATATGTATGTATATATGTATATATATGTATATACATATACACATATATATCTACATACATATATATATATATATATTTATACATACACATATACATATATATATATATATATATGTGTGTGTGTGTGTGTGTGTGTGTGTGTGTGTGTGTGTGTTTGTTTGTTTGTTTGTGTGTGAGTATGTGATTGCGTGTGTGTCTGAATGTAGTTTAGGAAAAAAAACGTATTACTATACAAGCATCCAGTGATTAAAATTCACTCATTTTGTTTATCTTCAAATGCATTAAAATATAAAGAATATACAAAAGAAATATATTACTTGTTATGATTTTGATGTTAATGTTTTTTTTTATTCTTCTTCATTAACAATAGACGTATTATGCAACGATATCATATGCTTCAGCAACTTATAAAAGCAAGATGAAAGAAAAGAGAAACATAAATAGAAACACAAATCTAATTTATTTTCTTTCTGTTTGCATTGATTTAATAGGCTTTTAATTTGTTTACTGTAACAAACCCTTAATAGGATTTTCATTTATAAGTACGAAAAGCATTCTTCTATTCTTCATAATAATATATGAGTATAATGTGTATTAGTTTACTTATAAGAAATTCTTTCCAATGGTATGCGTTTTCCATATTAAGATATAACTAGACTTATATATACCTCGAAATGTATAAATAGATACATATGTACATTTACATAGGCACGTACACTCACAAACGCACACACACATTTCTACATATGTATATATGTATATATATATATATATATATATATATATATATATATATATATGTGTGTGTGTGTGTGTGTGTTGTGTGTGTGTGTGCGTGTCTATGCGTGCATAAGTATACATGTATATATATATATATATATATATATATATATATATATATATATATATATCGTTTCTGAATTTGTTTAGCAAGATTCTTTATCTGAAAATGTGTGTTGAAACCGATATTGTTATACTTTGGGAGGGTCATGTTGCCAATAAGAAACACAGGCACTAGATGCTTTCACTCCAATTTATTTTAATAAATTTATAAATTTAAGAATTTATAAATTTCCGGTTGGTTGGTTGGGTGGTTCCACATCCGGACGGTTGTTTATATATTGTCAAATTTCTTTCGTCACACATTCTGTGATCTCTTCAGTGACTGGGGATTCTTTTTTTGTTTTTGTGCCTCTCCTTTGTATCTGTCCTACGCCATCTTGCTTTTGTCTGTGTTGGGTGCTTAGTTTGCGCATGTATTACATCCGGGTGTTTGTGTGTGTTTATATTTGTTTATTTATTTGTTTATTTACAAAGGAGAATCACAAAAACAAAGAAAAGAATCCCCAGTCACTGAAGAGGTCACAGAATGTGTGACGAAAGAAATTTGACACTATATGAACAACCGTCCGGTTGTGGAACCAACCAACCAACCAGAAATTTATAAATTCTTAAATTTATAAATTTAATTTATAATAAATTGGAGTGAAAGCAACTGGTGCATGTGTTTCTTATTGGCAACATGACCCTCCCAAATTATAACTATATATATATATATATATATATATATATATATATATATATATATATATATAAAGAAGTCGTAGAATATTAGTCTACGACTTCTTTTATACCATAAACGTGGTTCTGTCTTTGCGTGTAATTGTTTTTTCACCGCTCCTATTAATGACGTATTATATACGTTTTTTCCCGTTCTTTGCCAGGGAACGTTTCCACGAACCAAAGTCTTCCTGTCTTCCTCCGGTTGCAATGTTTTTTGAAATATTCACTTCTGCGTTTACAGATTGACTTTGTCAGTTTCAGAAGATCCCGTTAAGGGTGAAAGCAGCGATTCTTTGCTTAAACTTTAATCTGTTATTTTAATAAATATTTGCTCTACGGTTCTTATATATTTTATATATATTTATCCTATCGAGCCCTCTTAGGATTTTAGTCTTCAAATTTATTATTATTACTATATATATATATATATATATATATATATATATATATATATATATATATATATATAGAAGTAGTTACACAATAGTTAGTTCACCATACCGAGAACAATTGTTTCACCTTAGCGGATCCTCAGTACGAGCTGAGGATCCGCTAAGGTGAAACAATTGTTCTCGGTATGGTGAACTAACTATTGTGTAACCACTTCTACCTAACTCGTCTAATGATATTTAGTTTTGGTTTAAATTTGTTAATAAATAATTTTTCCTTATTTATTCTTTGTTGTTGAGTGAAAGAATCGGAGCACTTGTAAAATGGGAAGATCTTAAAGTTTGGCAGAATCATTCCTGCACAGTCTGCTGTTATGTATAGAATCCTTACTTCCCTTTTCTAATATATATATATATATATATATATATATATATATATATATATATATATATATATATATATATATATATATATATATATATATATATATAAATATAGGTATGTATACGTCCATACATATATGTATACAGACGTACACTAGTATGTACATACATACATGCACACATATATATATGTCCGTATGGGTTTACCGAACATTTATTATAATGCTCGGTTTGTTTGTAAATAAACAGCCTGAATTAGTAGGCGTACAGTGTTCGGCCACCATTGTTGTCATTTTGTTCAACACTGACAAAGGAACGATGAACTAGTTTATAGCTTATTATCTGTCATCAGCACCGTATACCTTCCTGTCAGTCAATTGAACGTTTGAAAGTATATACTTTCCTTATGCATATTAACGGCTGAGCAGCCTAATTTGCATATCGAGTGAGTTAGTCGGTCGGGAGTACCGAAAACGATAAATGGAAAAAATGAAATTTTAGTTCTCACTCTTAGTACGGCTGATACTTAAATATAAGTATGGATACGTACATACATATATGTATACAGACGTACAGTAGTATGTATATACATACATGCACACATATATATATATATATACGTATGAGTTTACCGAACATTTATTATAATTATAAGTATCAGCCGTACTAAGAGTGAGAAATGAAATTTCATTTTTTCCATTTATATATATGTATATATATATATTTCGTTTCTGAATTTGTTTAGCAAGATTCTTTATCTGAAAATGTGTGTTGAAACCGATATTGTTATACTTTGGGAGGGTCATGTTGCCAATAAGAAACACGCGCACCAGTTGCTTTCACTTCAATTTATTATAATAAATTTATAAATTCAGGAATTTATAAATTTCCGGTTGGTTGGTTGGTTCCACAACCAGATGATTGTTTATATATTGTCAAAGTTCTTTCGTCACACATTATGTGACCTCTTCAGTGATTGAGGATTCTTTTCTTTGTTTTTGTGCCTCTCCTTTGTTCTTTCCTACGCCATCTTGTTTTTGTGTGTGTGTTGTGTGCTTAGTTTGTGCATGTGTTACATACGGGTGTCTGTGTGTGTTTATATTCGTTTATTATTATATATATATAATATACCGCATTCAATTGCAACTCTACAACGACTATATGTATATATATATATATATATATATATATATATATATATATATATATATATAGAGAGAGAGAGAGAGAGAGAGAGAGAGAGAGAGAGAGATATGTATCAGCCACTGCCTTTTCCTTGGACTATATCGGTGTCATGGTGTGGAAGGACTGGCATCCATTAGCGAGAGTTGTTCTTACACAAAAATAACTTGCTTGGGCTTGTGCCTTTAAAAATGAAGTTATACTTGAAAAATCCAAAGTCATTCGTCACCGAAGGGTATTTTTTACCCTTTTACTTATATATATATGTGTGTGTGTGTGTGTGTGTGTGTGTGTTTGTGTGTGTGTGTGTGTGTGCACGTGTGTGTGTGCATGTGTGTGTAAATATATATACTAATTGAAATCATCATAATATATGTAATATGTGTGATGAATATGTTTCTCAGCAGAAATGTGCAATGATTGATTGCTTAAATCGATTTTCATTCTGATTCTACGAACTATGAAAAAAAAAAGTTTTCCACCTTAAAGTATATACTGTCTCCTAAATATTATATACTTTATATATATATATATATATATATATATATATATATATATATATATAACAAAGAAAGTGTGGTAAGAAACCAGGTGGCCCATAACGCACCAGAGTAGATGATACTTAGGGTAGTAGAGTGGGAAATAGAAAAGTAGTCAGGACCGCTATGGTTGAGCTGAGCTCCGGCCGTTTCGACAGCTAGATCTAGTTGACGAAATATATGTATATAGCTATATATTATTAGAGAAACACATAGTATTTTGTGTGTATATATAAATATATAAATATATATATATATATATACAAAATACTATATGTTTATCTAATGATATATAATTGTTTCTACTTTAGGCACAAGGCCAGCAAATACCCAGTGCATTACTGGTACTTTTATTTTATCGACCCCGTAAGGATGAAAGGCAAAGTCAACCTCGGCGGGATTTGAACTCAGATCGTAAAGGGACGTAACTATGCTGGAAAGCATGGCGTCCGACCCTCTACCGATACTGCCAATCCAATGAATAATGCTCCAGAAACTGTTAAGCGCTTCTAGATGTAGTAGAGAACATGGGCCCTGGCATCAGCATGTAGCTATTACCAACATGGGATTAACTGCATCCCATTCGGATTTTGGCTGCATTAAGCTATGTCTACGACACTACCCGGATCGTGCATTGCTACTTCTCTGTCAGGAACACTCAAACTTCGTCAGATCTCGTAGATTCTTCGAACAATCATCATATTCTATTATACCCAGTCTTGTATTGACTGAATTTTCCATCCTATATTCCAAAGTGTTTGGGTTTCACATTGAAAATTAAGACTCGAACCTACACTACGTATCACCTGATACCACTCCTACTCTTCTATCATCTATATCTATATTTATAACCCTATCATCTATATCTATATTTATAACCATGTATTCTCCAACCCTGTTACCTATTGTTTATTTACTACACCTTGTTCTGTATTTTATTTCTTCTGTATTTTGATATCTTCGATATTTTCTTATTTACTTCCATTTTTACTCCCACAATT
The DNA here is from genome assembly GCA_964016885.1 of Eledone cirrhosa. Taxonomy (NCBI): domain Eukaryota; kingdom Metazoa; phylum Mollusca; class Cephalopoda; order Octopoda; family Eledonidae; genus Eledone; species Eledone cirrhosa. The sequence goes on from OZ024742.1 coordinate 242,305,055, forward strand.
ACCACCCTTCGTATGACTGTATTTTATTCATTTTATTCTCCTTATATACTTATCCCTTTACTCATCTGTTACCTAAAATTAGCACACAACACTAGAATATTACTTTCTGCACCCTTTATAACTGTTTATCTTTAATTACTCCCCCTATCCACTCAGGATTCACACTGCATATAAATTGAAATAACCCGGGCTTTTAAACTTCACACCAATCGTTTGGTACACGCGATGATCCGATGGCTATGACGGCTTTCCCGCTTGCACGCCCAGCGCTTGTCTCGGTCAACCTTCCTAGAGTGCTTGGAAAAATAAATTTCCCTTTCTTTCGGTAAACGAAAATACTCTGAATCCGCCGTGTCACCGGTTAGTGACCGCCAAACAGTACTCTTAAATTTTAGGTTTAATCTTTAATCCTAACTTTAAATTCTACCCTAAAAAGTTATCATGAATATCAAAAGTATATTTAACTTTTACATAAATGCCTCCTTCTACTAGTTCTATAACTAAATCCCCCACTAGTGTGAATAACTAATAATCGTTTGGTATACGCGTTGATCAGCTGGTGACGGCCTTCCCGTTATCACCCCCAGCGCTTGAGTTGGTTAACCTTCCTGGAGTGCTTGGAAAAATAAATGTTCCTTTCTTTCGGTAGACGAAAATACTCGGAACGATTGACACGCCTTTGGGCCCTGAGTGGGCTGGGAATCCGTCACGCTATTGGTTATTGACCGCCAAACGGTACGCTTAAATTTGAGCTTAATCTTACTTTTTTTAATCTTAACTTTATATTCTACCCTGAAACTTTATTATGACTATCAATAATACATTTTACCTTTTCATAAATGCTTCCTTCTGTATATTCTTTAACTAGATCTCCCAATTTTAAACTTACATCTTACTTTTCTAACCTTTAATCTTATCTTAAATTATATCTTTTAATTCTAATTTTACATTTCTAATATTTAATCGTAATTTCTAACTCTACATTCAAAAGCCTACTGTAGATCCGTCAACTATATTTTTAATTTATTTCTTAGTACTTTTTATCACTTCTTACTAACTCTTATATGTAACCTGATCTCACCGCTAGCATCTGTCCACGACGTGGTAGTAGTAATATACACTATAAACGTACGGCCCATTGACCAGACCGACAGACAAGATTAAGTATAATAGAATCCTCACTTGGAGGCAGCCGCCTGGACTAGTAACTGCTAATTTCTGGCCACCTTCTCCTCTTGAGCATTTCTCTCTGCTTTTCAGCCCCTTGGATTGTGTCTATTATTATATTCCTTTGTTGGATGAATTTAAGAATACCTGATGATGTCACCGGATTCATACTGAACTCGGTCATTGAAATGTTCATAGTATAATAAATATTTAAGGAATTACACTAGTCCAGCCTCCTGTCATTTTATAATTATATATATATATATATACTAGCAGTGGTACCCGACGTTTCACGGGATAAGGTATTTTGGAACGCGGGCCGCCAACAGACCTAATCGTGGAAAAACTGCATGCCTGGACAATATGTAAAGAAAATAAACCGAATACTCTAATGGCTGGATAATCTTTAAGATTTTCCTCGATGAAGCAGGAAAAATGCAGGTTTTCACCTAAGGCCACAAACAAGTTGGATTTTCTTTGCTCAAGGTATGAAGAAGAGACTGACTAATACATAGTTACAATTTCAAGGAAATCGGTCTGACGTAACGCCTAAAAAAAACCCTAAAAAGCTTTAAAAACGTAGTTTTTCACCTAATGCGGGTCCAAGGAGATTAAAAAAATTGAATTTCTTACGTTCATAACACTCCCTGAAACATAAGTAATACACATGTAAAGTTTGAAAAAGGTCGGTTGGGTAGTTCTCGAGTTTTAGGGATTCAAACTCACAGAGACACACACACAACACACACACACACACACACACACACACACACACACACACACACACACACACACACACAGACATCTTCATGGAAATGACGTGATGCAGACAGCCAGACATACAGACAGATATTATAAGGGCGCGACCTTATATGTTTGTATCTATCTAAAAAGAGAAAGACTAAGAATTATAGAGAGAGATCGCTAAATTGCCTAATGCTGTCCCTCGGGCATTGAAAATTTGAAATGTTTTTGCTCAGAACACTTCCTGAAACATAAGTTTTACACGTGTAAAATTTGAAAACAGTCGGTTGGGTGCTTCTCGAGTTTTAGGGATTCAAACTCCCACACACAAAGAGACATCCTCAGTGTTATATATATAGCTATATCTGTCTTCTTGTGGTTTTATAATTTCGCAAATTATTTCCCAATAGAGAGAGAGTCGGTTTCTGACATAGACACAAGACTCTCACAGGGGAATTTACACATCAACTAGGTAGATTATGTATGCATGCATGTATGTGTAGATATGGATGTTATTGTATGTGTGGATGTGTATGTTTTGAGTTGTATGTGTGCATGTGTATATGCTTTGTATCTGTACATGTGTATATGCAGTTATTAGTAGCAACATTTTTGAAGGCAGTCTTTTGAGGCAGTTACTAACATACCCCAGTGCCCCAATAAGCACTGGCATAAATCTGAAGGTGTAATCAGGGTGGAGTATCTGCAGATTTCTCATCAATTCTGCATAAATATTCTCCCTTTCGCTAATCTTTGATATTATATTGGCATCTGCTGGGCAGCTAATTTCCACACTGGGTAATTTGCTGGCCTTGTGCCAAAAAGTATTAAAAATTAATTATGTGGCGATGGGTGAGTTTGAAGAATTGTTAACAGGAAGTAGAATTATATTTATCGAAGATTTATGGGTGTAGTAGTAGTAGTAGTAGGTATTTTGTTTATAATTTGCAGACAACGGAGCGAGCGAATTGATGCTACAAGAGGCTTCCAGGTCAAAGAATATTAGGGTCTCCCATTGACAAATTAAAACTATTTTTTAGTTTTTTACCTTACTTTATTTATATGCCCTGATATTTCGAGATTAACATCCCTCCTTCAGAGAAAATAAAGGAACTATTCCAGTGTCCGGTGCGGCTTGCTATACCTATTTTTAGTTATCTTTTAGTTAATTGTATTACCAACTAGATGATCACATATTATCTAGTTGGTAATACAATTGTTGTTGTTGTAGTTTCGAGTGAGTGTCTCGGTTCGAAGTCTTTTTGTTGTGTTCGTTACTGGTAGCTAAGCTAACACTTGATTTACCTAAAATTACGCGCTAATATATACGTTTAAAAGAACACACATTTTGATTACATGAGTTTAGTACAAAGGATTTTAATGCGTGCGTGTGAATGCGTGCGTGTGGAGATGTTGTGGATGCGAATGTGTGTGTGTGTGTGTGTGTGTGTGTGTGTGTGTGTGTGTGTGTGTGTGTGTGTGTGTGTGTGTGTGTGAAATCCCGTCGAGGTTAACTTTGCCTTTCATCCTTACGGGATCGATAAAATAAAGTACCAGTAATGTACTAGGTAATTGCTGGCCTTGTGCCAAAAGTAGAAACAATTGTATTTGTATGTATGTGGGGTTTTGGCGAGCTAGAAGTGTGCGGGTGTGGTGTTGAAGTTATTATTTATTTGTTCTGCTATATAGTAGGCCGGCGATTTAGAGGAATACTTAAAATACATTAAACTATGGGCGGATTAAATTTCTACATTTTAATTTAGATGAGTTCTTGTACTCAAAAGTCGTATGTAGGTGGTTTTCGTGAGTATGTGTGAATATATATATGTTACTTAATGTGGCTTTATGTATGTGGATTTGCATGTGTGTATGTGGATTTACTTTATGTATGTGGATTTACTTTATGTATGTGGATTTGCTTTATGTATGTGGATTTGTATGTATGTGGATTTGCATGTTAGTGGTGGTGATGAAAATTTGTTGTAATTGTTGTACAATATAGTGGTCCTGAGATTTTCTTCGGTCTCTATGTGTACCCAGGAGGGGGCTTGCGGGGGTTGCCTGTGTGCAATTAGTTATTTATAGATTTGTAATGGAGTGCCTGGATGTGTATTGTCGTTTTAATGGATTGGTGTTGTGGGGTGAACCTATTTAGGAGTAATCCTGTATGAGTTGGATGTGCGACTTAGGTTGGTGTAAATTGAGCTGCTTCTGCGCCAGTTATTTCCGTGGTATCGAGTGATTGTATGTGTATGTAAACATGGTCCCGTCAGCGCAGGTGCTTTTGTAAGCGCTAGATCTGGGTGGCTCTCTAGTTGCTGGCATCGAGTGCTGTCTTGAGGGGTTTGCAGGTGAGATTTAGATGTGCGTCTGTACTGTGTGAATCTAAGTGTATGTCTACTGGTCTGGAGGCATAATTGTGTGTGTAAATGTACTGTGTTTACCTAAGGATGTATATGCCGGTGTAGATGTGCACAGTGGATTTTCGGAAAATAGTCTTAACCTCCTGGATCGTGATAAATCCAGTGTTTACACAAGTTTATCCTTTTTAGTTAATAGTTGTTCCTTGGCGAACAAAATTTGAATGGTTTCCTTGGAGCATAAATTGTACGAGCAGTGTCTTCTTATATAAGGTGTGACCTTGGACAAGGTACTCCAATTCAGTTGGAAAGAAATGTTGTTATCATGGAAGTCCATAATATGGTGGGATAGTACTGTAGATTTGGAAGCGGTTAATTCGATGCAGGCTCTGTTTGTGTGTTCGTTCTCGACTGTACACTGAACAGGAGATACCGTTGGCGACATTTGTTGTTTAGTGACAGTGGTTTTTGTCCATGCAATTATATGGTCTGGTTTCCTCCTCATGTCTGTCTGAGTGGGATCTATTATAGTTGAGTTCGATAGTGTTAGACGATGCTGTGGAGAAGATTAAATCAAGTCATGTTGCGTGAGTGGCTACACCACCTGCTAGTTCTACCATTGGGGCTTGGGTAGTATGTAAGGCATTCTTTAAATATGCTTGCCTTAAGTGGAACATTATAATTATGCGCACGTTCCTGAAAGATCTATCAGTTAGCAGACAGGCGGGAAATACGGAGGGAGTTGTTTTATATTAAATTTTTAGTCGGGTGGCTAGAGTGTGAATGTAACGGAGGAATAATGCAGCTGGTTCTCCAAGTTTGTGGTGACATCCAAAAGTTAGTACAGGTGAGGGACGTATGTACGGTGAATTTAGAACCTAATTCCTGAAGGAATTTGATTATATGTTTGCGTACCCAGTCCGTACTACTGGGGTTGAAACCGATGAGCCTGTCGTCTCTATACAAGCCCCCTCCAAGAGCAGCAACTCTTTCTATTTGTTTTTGGAGTATATAAAATCCTATCATGTCTGTAACTTCCACCGAGTCAGTTGCTCCCATACTGACACTGAAAGATGAGTTTTGGGGCCCTTTTAATGCAGGTAGAGCTTTCAAAGTACATGATTGTCTTCCTTCAAACAAACGCTCTCAACAAGCCTTTCTAAACAAAGGTAGCTAACACATCATCAATTGTATACAAGAAGCTAGGATAGTAATCATATTGGGTATGACTCGAAATTATAGCCGCCACAGCAGGTACTAATCGATTTGTTTGAGGCAATCACAAAACACTTAATGGAGCGAGAAGTTAAACATTATCGTCCAGAGTAATAGGGAAAGAGGGAGGACAGAGAGAGAGAGAGAGAGAGAGAGAGAGAGAGAGAGAGAGAGAGAGAGAGAGAGAGAGAGAGAGAGAGAGAGAATCTGTGTTGCAGAAACCGAGGAGACAACTAATTGTGGCATTACTCGATGCAAGGGGAGCTGCAGAGGGGATATAGGGATATGTAAAATCCCAAGTGCGGCGCCATATCTCCATAGTTAATTTACCTGGCAATCAATGTTTATCATTGATTGATCAAGGGTTAAAAATGCAGATATAAATATATATTTATAGTCTATCAAAGCTCTTTCGTCACACATCTGTGACATCATCGGTGGTACTATTATGTTTCCCCCCGTTGTACTGTAATGCCTCCGCCATTTTTATTTTATTTATTTATTTATTATCGTCTCTGTCTCTATTTGCGCATGCGTTTGCGCGTGTGTTTAATGTTTGGTGTCTGTGTTTTTGTTTTTGTATTCTATCTTTGTTCACTAGTGTCTGTTTATATGTGTTTGTTGTTATTGTACTTGTGTATATATTTATTTATTTATTATTTCTAACCGTTTGTCAATTAATGATAAACGTTGATTGCCAAATAAATTAACTATGGAGATATAAACGATACAGAAGCGAAAACCAACCCAAACCAAACAGTGGGTGTGTTCTGTTATTATTTCCGGCAATATTATAACAATATGACCCTCCCCAAGTAGAACAATATTTGTTTCGACACACGATTTCATATCAAAAACTTTCAAAAACATATATATACACTACTAAAACTCTGTGATTGTGTACTTTTCTGTAATTCAATACAGCCAAAACGGCGCATAATGGGAAAATACTTTGAAAGGAAGTTGTTCCTTAAATAGGAATACAAATGGAATAAAACAAGTAAAGTGAAAATCGGAACACGGGTTCCCGAGATACGGGGTTTTTCCAGGTACGTTCATAAATAGAGAGAGAGAAACATAAAAAGAAAGAGATAGTGGTTGTGAGAATGCAGATTGAAAGAGAGAGAGAGAGAGAGAGAGAGAGAGAGAGAGAGAGAGAGAGAGAGAGAGAGAGAAATAAAGTGGAAGAGAGTGAGAGAGAGCTGCTGGTGTTGTTGAATGAAATTATAACAGGTGACTTCAAAGCATCGAATACAGCATTACTGTATCGGGCTAAAATTTGGGTGACAGAATATTATGTCATATTTATTATATATCCTGTGGACTGTTATACTACACATTTCTGTGGTGAAACGAACTTGATTCGTATCAGCAAACTTATAGTTGTAAGGTTGGTAATTTAAAACTCTGCTTCAGAGATTTGATTCTGACTTAGTTTTTTTCTATTTAATTGCTAAACCTGTAGATATTGTTCTCTATACAGTAACGGTAAAAATCACTTGTAATAATTTTTTACACACATCTCACTGTGTAACTCTTTGTGTAATATATTTATATTTGTATTTGAGCTCAGAAGAAAATTCTCTATTCCTCTTTGAACTAATATTATTATTATTACTGTGAACTGCGGAATACTCTTAATTCCGATCTCTGTATACTTAACGAGCTCCAAATTGTTGAGGTAATAAATTCGAATGGTTGGGCTACCCTCTCTAGCATTTTCCCCAATCCATGAGAGCCGTTATTTGATGCAAAAAACACGTGATTTCGCCCTACTTGAGCAGCGTGTATATTAGCTTTATCGCTATCCATGAGGTTAGATATGTCGTGAACAGCATCCACATTTACTAACTGAGGATCCAGTGGAGTGTTATACTGCACATTTCTGTGGTGAAACGAACTTGATTCGTATCAGCAAACTTATAGTTATAAGGTTGGTAATTTAAAACTCTGCTTCAGAGATTTGATTCTGGCTTAGTTTTTTTCTATTTAATTGCTAAACCTGTAGATATTGTTCTCTATACAGTAACCGTAAAAATTACTTGTAATAATTCTTTACACACATCTCACTGTGTAACACACTTCTCTTTGTGTAATATATTTATATTTGTATTTGAGCCCAGAAGAAAATTCTCTATTCCTCTTTGAGCTAATATTATTATTATTACTGTGTAGAGCGGAATACTCTTAATTCCGATCTCCGTATATATATATATATATATATATATATATATATATATATATATACTAGCTAAACTACCCGTCCTTTGGACGGTTCATGTAGCTTTCAATATAGCTCATTAAACTAAATAAAGTAAATTTGAATACATAGAAGAAAAACATACTTTATTTAAACATGAAAACCTTAGGCACTATTCCAGCGAAATGATATTGTTATTATCTTTGTTTCAAGTAGAAGGTTATAAATTGCTGGTTGTGAAGTTATTATATTTGTTTCAAGTAGAAGGTTATAAATTGCTGGTTGTGAAATATACGAAATGATATTGTTATTATCTTTGTTTCAAGTAGAAAGAGTAAATTAAAACCCGACTGAGGCTAATTACGAAAGATAACTGTTGATTAGGAAAGTTAACTCTTGTCTTACTTAATCACGAAAATCCACACAAATAACCGAAACTTTTTTAATGTCTCCAAAGGCCCCAATATCGATTTTTGAAAGCCTTTGTAGATCATGTACAGGTCTTGTGCAAGGAGAAGCTCTGTAAAATATTTCAAAGAAATCGCATGAATGGTTTAGAATATATGAGCCCTCATTAAAAAAGCTCGACACACATATCCACATACACACATATACACAGAAACCTTCAGATTTATATATATACAGATATATATATATATATATATATATATATATATATATATATATATATATATATATATAGTGAAAAGATAACAAAGACGATTTGTTACTCCTTCAGTACATTTATTGGTTGGTGACGCGCGTTTCGCCACTGATCCGCTCAAGGTTCGATCTGTATCGATCTTACCCGACTCTGTAATCTGCGGGTCGACGGACCCCTTGAAATGCTAGTAGAAAATGAATACATGCTTAATGATAAAGTCAGAAGTTCATATGTTGGTCAATACAGTTTGTTTTGATTGGTGGAATAGTTCATAGGGATGTTTTTGCCTGTAGTGCATGTGGGGGTGGATGTGATGATAATATGGTGGTGACGGTCGCAGGCTGAAGTGGGCGATGTGTGGTGCGGGGAGCGGGGCATTGTCGGTAGACAGATTGGCATATATTTGTGGCTGATTTTTGTGTGTGGTGTGGGTGTGGTGTTGTTGTTTGTGGTAATGGTGTTTATGGTGGTGTGATGGATGTGTGTGTGAGTGTGCGCGTGTGTGTCTATTTATATATAAGGAAATATATGTATATATTTAAACATAGTCAGAGATACATATATCAGTATTGACTACCTTCAACGGTGTGGCTCGATGAATAAGTGAATTAAGTAAATAATTATTAAATTTTAAGTTTCAAGAACAGTCAGACAAAATCTAACTCTTTCCCTCCTTATTCCGTAGAAATCAAGTAGATAAATAATAATTTAAACGGAGCTCAGTTTAAAATGTAACTTTGAAGAAATATATATACATATATGTCCTTATTAATTTATTCTATACTCCCTTACGGTTGAGTAAACCCTGGGCGGTAACTAACAGCTTTTTCTTGCAATGAACCTACTTGCCATCCCGCCTATCCTTCACAACTCTTTTACTTTGGCCTCTAGCTACGTGATGTTTTTCACCCCTTTTGAATTTCATTACTGACAGCAATCACTTTAGAAACTTTGGTTTTAACTGAGAGAGTCTCTTGAAAAGTTCGGAGCCTCAAGGATAATACTACGATTAAACGTATCCACAAAGAACGAGCGAAAGTATCGATAGTCGAGACTAGAAGAATTTTAGTAAAGTTTATCTACATTTTTTTCTTCAAACTTACATTTTTGACTTAGCTCTGTTTAATTGATTATCTGTCTAGTTAATTTCTACAGACTAAGAGGAAAGACTAGGTAAATTTTATCTAACTGCTCTTCATAGAGGAAAGTCTGCAACATTTATCTGTTATTTCTTCAAAGTTACATTTCAAACTTAGTTCCGTTTAAATGATTATTTATCTAGTTGATTTCTACGAACTAAGGAGGAAAAGAATTGGATAGAGTTCGTCTGACTGTTCTTCAAACTTATATATATACCGTATATATATATATATATGTATATATATATATATACTTATATATATATACTTAGAGTAGTAGAGTGGGTCCGGACTCTTTTCCTATTACCCACCCTACTACCCTAAGTATTGAGTACTCCGGTGCGATATGGTATTTAGCTCCTACTTCCGTGTGTGTGTGTGTGTGCGTGTGTGTGTGTGTGTGTGTGTGTGTACGTATGCATGATCTAGTTATATATTGTAAAACACACAACACTAGGTTTTCTATGAATAAACTACTTATTACAAAGTGCTAAATATTGTAACAATATTCTAGCAACAGAGCTACATGTCTATGGCTTCACATGGTTTGACAAATAATAACTCATATTGATACCGTGTAATTAACAAGCTCAAAGTATAAATACTGAGTATTATGTAATAATATATGTAGTAATAAACACAGTAATTTGTGTGTCTAAAATACGAGGCTTGAAATACCATGTTGGTTTGACAAATTTAACCTGAAGCAAACGAAAAATACAGAATAAAATATACTGACCGTCTCAATAACTATTTCACCTCCCGGACAGAGTGGAGATTTAATCTGTTTCGCCCCGAGAATTGTGTTTGTAACAGATAATCCGTAGGCATCACCAGCAGGAGATTAGATCAAATGTGACAAACACCTAAAACTAATAGCCACACGAATGAACATTTCACCTCAATTACAGGGTATGAATATGAGTTATTAACTCTACATTTTAGTTGTATTACGGCTCCCTAACTAGGTGAGCTTATAAGTTGGGTGTAATAAGGCTAGTGTTTCTAGCCTATCCACTCACATCACTTTTGACTTCCTGCACGCGAAGTGAAATGTTCATTCGTGTGGCTATTAGTTTTAGGTATTTGTCACATTTAATCTAATCTCCTGCTGATGATGCCTACGGATTATCTGTTACAAACACAATTCTCAGGGCGAAACAGATTAAATCTCCACTCTGTCCAGGTGAGGAAATAGTTATTGAGACGGTCAGTATATTTTATTCTGTATTTTTCGTTTGCTTCAGGTTTAATTTATCAAACCAACGTGGTATTTAAACCCTAGTAATTCTAGACACACAAATTACTGTTTTATTACCACATATATTATTATATAATGCTCAGTATTTATACTTTGAGCTTGTTAATTACAGGGTATCAATATGAGTTATTAACTCTACATTTTATTTGTATTGCTTCACTTGTACATTTAAATATATTAATAGAAATTATATTTAATATTTATATATTAATAGAAATTATATTAAATATATTAATAGAAATTATATTTAATATTTTTAGAATTGCTCTAGTCTTTAGGCTTAAATTTCCACATGCAGACGTAACTATCGGTAAATCAGAAGTATATTATAAGCATGCGTTCAATTTTTAGTAGTTCAGATAGCAGGATCCTTAGAGAAAAACAAACGAAGTGCCATATTTTTATAAACTGAACAAACGAAATTGCGGTTCACCAAAAAGGTAATCAAATGATATATGCACTCACAAATTCCCTCATAGGAATAAGTGATAATACGAATATACCAAAATACTAGATTGTTTTCATTAATATTCATTCCTTCGAGGGAATTTATAAGTCCACCTTTCGCTTGTTTATTATTTCGATGAAATGCATTTTGTTCCTTCGGTGTACAGCAAAAATACGATACCGCGTTTCGTTCCCAGCTAGATTCATGCAATCCCCAGCTCCTAAAATTAATGGAGGTGAGCTTGAATATTTTTCTCCTCACAAGCAACAATCATAAGCACGTACAGCTTTAGATTTAAAGATCCGATGTAATACACACACACACACACACACACACACACATATATATATATATATATATATATATATATATATATATATATATATATATATAAAGCCAGAGAGAGAAAAGTGGTCCCAGAACAGATAATTATAACGATAGTTGATACCTAAAATATTGGTTGAAAGGATCGGGAAAATTACCACTGGAGACGGAAATGTGTGGAGTTGAACCACCTATCTCTCAGATATCAGGCGAGCATTTTACCCAAATTCTTAAGGCTCTTAGCGGCTAGAATATAGACATCTGTTCGTTTACGTAAGATTTGGGAAATGTGAAATTTGACGATGTAGAAGTCTCTATGCACATAAATATAATAGTTACTACTTTTGGCACAAGGCCACCAATTATTCCAGTACATTACAGGTACTTTATCGACCCCGTAAGGATGAAAGGCTAAGTTAACCTCGGCGGGATTTGAACTGAAACCGTAAAGGGCCGTAACTGTATGTTGCAAAGCATGGTGCCCGACTCTCTACCGATACTGCCAATCCAACGCCTTGCACATAAATATAATTGTTTCTACTTTTGGCACAAGGCCACCAATTATTCCAGTACATTACAGGTACTTTATCGACCCCGTAAGGATGAAAGGCTAAGTTAACCTCGGCGGGATTTGTACTGAAACCGTAAAGGGCTGTAACTGTATGTTGCAAAGCATGGTGCCCGACTCTCTACCGATACTGCCAATCCAACGCCTTGCACATAAATATAATTGTTTCTACTTTAGGCACAAGCCCAGCAATTACCCAGTGCATTACTGGTACTTTATCACTATATATAATAGTTGAAACAAACGGGTAAAGTTCACACATAGATTGTTGTTCAGTCTTCCCCCAAAACATACATATACTTCAGAGTATGTGTATAGTTATATTCACAGTCAGTGTGCCGCGATATGAACAGATTCTCCGAGATCTTTGGCACTGGCGCCGTTAACGTTCTGCCTGAAGAGTTTCGTGCCGACCACTACAAGAACAGCATATGAATGTAGGGAATGCCAGAGAGCCAACGTAGTAGTGGACATACTGATTGACGGGGTTAGTGCCGAGTCTGGATGTGAACAAAATATTGAGACAAGTAGAGGAGAGACAAATATATTAGGGGTGGAAAAGTTAGGTACATGATTGAGGACGTCTGTAAGGCAAGGGTTCATGTGTTGGTGAAAGACTTCATACCAATTAGACACTAATTTCGGTGGCAGCGTTATGGATGTTTCTGGGTAGCTCCGTTTCGTTGGGGGTGTGAAAGCAGTACTCACAGAAAATGTGTATGTGTTTAATACTTGTTGAGGATGGAAATATTTTCTGGCTTTAAGGAACTAGATCATTTTTCCTGATGCAGTGTCCTGATGCTAAAAGATATCGTTAGCGGAGTTGAGACGGAAGTCTATGATTTGTAGCCACCTTGTGATTTGTAGAGGAGGTTTAGCTGTGAAAGGTTAAGAATGTCTGGTGTCATGTGCACGAGATGGTATAATAAGGAGTAAGACTTTGATGTATAAAAGTAAGAATTTGGGTAACAAACTGGCCCGTGAAGTACATCAGAATTGTAGAATGTAGGTTAAAGAGAGTGCTATGTTCAAACTCAATGGCGATAGTGGTACACAAACAGACCCAAAGACACACAATCCCATACGAGAACATATATACATAAACATATTACGCAACAAATTCAACTGATATCAACGAAATACTTTGATTTATTTATTTAAAGAAAAGCATGTTTTCACAGATCCAGTCTAAGACGATTGCAGTCTTTACAATACATTATGAATAAATAAAAATCTAGACAAGAGTATAGTATATTGTTTACTATTTTTAGTTTAAAATAGACACTTTGGTGAGAGATCTGGTGGAAACAATGTGGAATAGTAATAACAAATGCCATCTGGTCCTCATTTTAAAATACCATTTATCGTAACCCGAACAGCATGCAATGTCAATACTAAATGAAAACGTATATTACATGACACAATTAAATAGCTTAAATAAAACCTATTGAAACCTATCACCCGAAGTAACTAAATACCACAAAACACTAATTAACTGTGATAGAAGAAACATGTCTAACATGCAGTACTGCGATATCTATCCTGTAAGCACGTGGTTATCAACTGGATGTTTTAGGCACACAGCTCTGTTTGCAAGTTAGTATATAATGCAAAATTTGAACATATAACTAGTGTGTGTTTAAATACAGTATCAAATATACAATATTTTGGATATACGTGACATTAATATTTGACAAATTTGAAAGCCTTTAAATGTAGTATTTATTCCAAGTTTTACCGTAGCATTCGCATAATTTAGAATCCATTTCATTTACAATAAAGCTTATCGATCTCTGAGAACAATTCTTGTAAATCACCGATTATTGATCCAATTCTATAATCCATTTAAACTTTCGGAATAATGGAATAATTAAATACGACATTATACAGTTGAACTGAAAACTGTCTTGAACAAATACTTCGAATTAATTGAACTAATCAAGAATTTATTTTCAAGAATTGACGAATCTAAAATGCAACATTAAATATTGAATTATTATCAATATACAAGTTTAATTCTCTTTGGTATAAGGCGTGCAATTTATTTATTTTTCAAATGTATTTCTATAAATAATCACCTTGAAATGGTTTCAAGAATGTTGTTGTTGTATTTCCCCCTGGCTACGCGGATCGATTCAGCCACTTCCCTTCTGTATTTCCTTCTAGATATTATTTATGTTATCTAATCTAATCTTTCTTTTGAAGACGTATGGCTTAGGTTGAGGTAGATTTGACCTATTTCTAGTCTACCACAAAGTCACTTCATCGCCGACACAAAAAAATTAGTTACCTTCGGCAACCATAATTTTTTTTTAAATAACACAATATCTACTTTGTTTGAAATTCTAGATGATAATATTTTTCTAAAAATTCTTTTTTCAGTTTTGTTTTTTCTGTCAACATTTAAGGGGAAATAGCAATAGAATATATGATGTTTATCATTTTCTAAAGAACATTAACACGGAATGATTAAATAGATACCTATTAATGGGAACTGAAATAATTGTTGCATATTCACCGATTATTCCTTACACAATGACAATTTATATTTAGCCATAATATTTATATTTTCACGAGAAAATTGAAAGACATGTAATCATATATCCGTCTCGATATACGCTTCAGTATATTACAGCATATGCATCAACATCTATTTTCGAGGGTAAAAATAACTTTTATAAATTTCTAAGGTAGTTCTTTACTCTTCTCGCTATTTCGACAACTTCTCTAAATTTATTGCTATTTATTTATTTTTGTCCGTCGTCGGCAGTATTGAAAATGATACGAAATTATCATTTGGATCAGTGGCGTGCAACAGTCGGCCCGCAGGCCACAATGCGGCGCATCAGATCAATCAGAGTGGCCCGCAATGACCATTTTTAATTTTTACCTTGTAGGCTTACTTAGAATTTCTTTAATCTTCTATTAGTTGACCTATTCTAAAGGGCTTCACTGATAGATTTATATGTGTTATAATTTCCCAGTCTCATGTTATGGAAAGAAGTTGTGGTGAATCTTTGGAATAGTGTTTAATAAATATTAATGGCCCTAATAGTTGTTCCAATGCTCAGAAGTGGCTCGCCAATCGAATATGTTGCAAACCCCTGATTTAGATTAAATGTGATTTCGACAAGGGTGTAAATTAAGTGTCTTTGGTTATGTTACTCATATTATTGTTTGTATGATTCTACTTAAGGTAAATTATGTTGCTGTGATTGGATCATTAACAATTCTTAGGTCATGAATATCATGTAGAAGGATCACTTTTACATAAGTACCAACGTGTTATTAATCTTGTTTGTATGTTATGGTGTTGATAATGTAGCATTTTAGAGTATAAGATTTAAACACGAATGAAAATGGCAAAATATTTGATGATTCTCGTAAAAACATTTTTCATCCGTCTTTGACAAGAACATGGATACTAAGTTGTATTTCATATATTCCGAAACCTGCTTTTCCCATCGTGATTCGTTTATTATTGATAAAGCTTCATTAATCAATGTTGACACAGATCCAGATTCTTATGATGGAATCAGAAATACACATCTTCAAATTTGTGTAGTTAGTATTTCTAAAAATATTTATCAATGCGACAAGCATTTCTTTTTACTTTTTAGAGACAATTTATGTTAGATTATTTCAGAAAAATTTTGAGGCTCCACATTGTCAAATTATTCATCGTCACAAAGTATCTGCAATGGAGCATCTCCTTTAAAAGGTAACAAGATAGACCTCATTCAGATATCAGCTAATCGCTTGTTATATAAACCATTCATAATTCACAAACATCAGACTCTGACCTATCTGTTTGCTGTATCTTTAAACAAATTGTTTTAATTTAATTGCTACAGAAATACTTTCAGAAGTACCTCCCCAAAAAACACATTACTCTATAACTGAATTACGTGTTCCAGCCGACAGGCTGATATCAGGCTGGCGCACTGCCATTGATGCTATACTTTCTATATCCAGCTTTCCTTGGTTGGCCATTGATGTAAAAAGGGGTTTGTTGCTGCCGCCCTTATTTGCCCTAACCCTCTTGCTGTGAGTTCATCCGTTATAATTAATTATCTATTTTTGTTTCATTGAACAGCCCTACACCAAAATGCGCTTGTAAGCATTTATTTCAATTGATAATTCACTATGAAACTGTATTTCACATTGTACTTGTACCTGCCGTCAGATATAGCCACCATATATGATCAACAAGTAAAGTAGATACTATATACCATCTATGTATTACTAAAATTCTGTGATTGCTTGCTTGCTTGCCTGCTTGCTTGTCTGTAATGTAATGCAGACAAAAGGAAGAATAATGGGAAATACTTTAAAAGGAAGTTGCCCCTGGAACGGGAATACAAATGGAATAAAACAAGTTTCGCGTAAATCGAAGCACGGGTTCCCGAGATGTGGGGCTTTCTGGGTACCTTCATAAATAGAGAGAAGGATAGAGAGAAAGAGATAGTGGCTGTGAGAGAGTAGATTGAAAGAGACATAGAGAGAGGGAGAGGAAACAGAGAAGGAGAATGGAAGAGAGGGAGAGCGAGAGAGTTGGTGATGTTGTGTATATATATACATATATATGTGAGTGTTTGTGTATATATATGCGTGTGTGTATATGTATGTGTCTATGACCAGTGTATATAGATCACAGACATCCACACATATATATATACACACACAGACATATACACATGTATACAAACACACATGTATATATATATATATATATATATATATATATATATATACATACACACACGTATATATATATGGGCATTCCAGTTTCATTTCACATTATATACATGTCTGTGTATATTCTGATTATTTAAAAATTATTTGTAAGTAAACATGATTTTAAAAAATATATTTTGAAGTGAACGTGACCCAACGGATCACGGGTGGTCTAATCAATAAATATAATTGTAATGCAGTTGTATTTTTCGGTCACAAAATCCCGGTTCTCACCGAACGATAAACATCGGATATATATTAACTGTATATCGACTGTCTTTAAGCCCTTTGTTGTTGCTGAATGAAACTCCACTTTGTCCTTATGCTCTTTAAAATGTTAAGTCCTAAAATGATTTTGGAGCACCTAAAATATCTATTGATAAAATCAATTACGTCACTGTACTATATAACTTTTATAGCCTCCATGATATTTTCTCTATTTATCCTGTTCAGCCCGGTTTCAACTCCAGCCAATTTCTTTCGAATTCAATCGCTTTCTTTATAATGACTTATATTCTTACCAGACCATTATCTGTCGTGTGTGTTTGTCTGCGGTGGATTTGCAGGATCGGTAGTGGTTCTGATGCCATGCTTTGCAGCATAGAGTTACGACTCTTTACAGTCTGAGTTCAAATCCTGCCGAGGTTAACTTTGTCTTTCATCCTTACGGGTCGATAAAATAAAGAACCAGTAATGCACTGGGTATGTGCTGGCCTTGTGCCAAAAGTAGAAACAATTATGTAGCAAACCTGCGCAGGATTGGCAGTATTGGTAGATAGTAAACCTGTATATTGTCAGCAATTCCATCAGTCCCACTGTCAACACAACACCAAAATCTATTGTTGCCAACCTTCATATGTCATCATAACAAAATACAAACGTTCAAACACACAACAAACCAACCATACAACCAGCCAGTTAGTGGAATAATCAGCAAGAGAATTATCATTGTCGCCATCTCTGTGATTGCCAGAATTATATTGGTGCTGAGATAACTTCCTACTACTACTACTACTACTAATACTGCTGCTGCTGCTGTTACTACTACTACTACTACTACTACTACAGCTACTGCTACTATTTCCGCTGCAGCTACCTTTACTACTTCAACTACTACATCTACTCCTACCACTACTACTACTACTACTACTACTACTAATAATAATAATAATTATCATTCGTGCTTTGACGCATAGAGTTACGGCCCTTGCCATTCTGAGTTCAAATCCCGCCGAGGTTAACTTTGCATTTCATCCTTATGGGGTCGATAAAATAAAGTACCAGTTATACACTGGAATAATTGCTGGCCTTGTGCCAAAGGTAGGAACAATTATTATTTCTCATTTTGGCACAAGGCCAGCAATTATCCCAGTGTATTACTGGTACTTTATTTTATCGACCCCGTAAGGATGAAAGGCAAAGTTAACCTCGGCGGGATTTTGAACTAAGAATGGCAAGGGCCGTAACTGCCATTCTGAGTTCAAATCCCGCTGAGGTTAACTTTGCCTTTTATCCTTACGGAGTCGATAAAATAAAGTACCAGTTACGCACTGAGGTCGATTTAATCGACTTTCTCATCTCCCAAAATTGCTGGCCTTGTGCCTATATAAGAAACCATTATTATTAGTGTGGGCGGTGGATTAGCATTATCGGTAGAGGGTCGGACAATAATAATTGTTTCTACATTTGGCACAAGGCCAGCAATTATCTCAGTGCATTACTGGTACTTTATTTTATCGACCCCGTAAGGATGAAAGGCAAATAATAATAAAAACAATAATATAGATGATGATGATGATGATGATACTCTCACAGTTGGTGTTGCTATCATTGTTGGTATTTGTCATCTTTTTAAGATGTTTTAGCTGCAGCAGTTATTGCTATTGTTGATATTTAGACTATTAATTATTACTATTCATTTGAAAAAATATGCTTGCTAATTACAATATTCACATTACTTGTTTTCTACTACTACTACGACTTCTACTACTACTAGTAGTAGTAGTGATACTGCTGCTACTACTGATGTTGCTGTTTCTGCTACTACTTCCAAAGAAGAAGAAGAAGAAGAAGAAGAAGAAGAAGAAGAAGAAGAAGAAGAAGAAGAAGAAGAAGAAGAAGAAGAAGAAGAAGAAGAAAGAAGAAAAGAAAAAGAAGAAAAGAAAAAGAAGAAAAGAAAAAGAAGAAAAGAAAAAGAAGAAAAGAAAAAGAAGAAAAGAAGAAGAAGAAGAAGAAGAAGAAGAAGAAGAAGAAGAAGAAGAAGAAGAAGAAGAAGAAGAAGAATTGCAGTCTCCTTAAATTTTCATAATTTCATCATTTTACCGTTGGACGGATCAATTGATGGGTCTATACGTGTGGATTTTCCTAAATTCACTGATTATGTGATGTGTTAGATATTTACATCATTTGTATTCAACTATTTTTTGTAAGCGTCTCTATATTACTGGCCAGGAAAAAAGTGGTGGATTATTTCTTTATGGTGTTTACAGTTTACCAGCTGACATTAGCCTTTTGATATATCTTGTTTTGGTGCCTAGATATTTCCCCAATCTCCTCCAAGCACACCGTCATCAGTGAGTCCCTTAGCAAGTGGGCCAATCCTAGGGTAGCCCTAGAACTGGAGCTGGCTCTGGCCGATTGGACCTGCGAAGGCCTCTGCATCGCCTACTATACAAATGTCCAAGGTAACAACAAGGTAACGACATCAAGTGCAGCGT
Source organism: Eledone cirrhosa (assembly GCA_964016885.1). NCBI lineage: Eukaryota > Metazoa > Mollusca > Cephalopoda > Octopoda > Eledonidae > Eledone > Eledone cirrhosa. The sequence continues at coordinate 242,324,599 of OZ024742.1, forward strand.
CTGGCTTAGCCCAACACCCCCTTGCCTGCTTCCGATTCGCTTCGCGGCCAAACAGCGGTGTGTGGCTAATTCGGTATCCTCCTCATCAACCGGCACACATTCATGACAATTTCACTTGCATCGGAGTAAAACAACGCTATGGTCTCGGCTTGTGTGAACCACACAAATACCGTTGTGGGGCTGTCATCAATGAGTTCAGCCTACATTTATTATCATGCCATCAGAGAGCAAGCCGGTTCCACTGACATGCCACTCCCAACGACCTAATGAGAAGGAGCCTGGATGCGATTGGCTTCCTCATCGCAACTGGAGCCAGCAGGCCTCGACCGCGGGGACGGCAAGCACCCCGATGGAAATACCCTCTTTAAATTTGATAAATCCCTCATCCGTGACACGTTCTCCGCCTCCAGCATACTCGGTTCGGCCACAAACCCGGTACTGAGGCCCGTAGTGCAGGGGACAGGTAGACGAGCAAATCCAGACGACTTGTTCGGCTGCTTCCTCTTTGTACCGATCGCGTAGGGTTTGCACTTTCTCCCCTTTCCCTTTCTTTCAACCGTTGCCCAATATTCTTTGCTTTTCCATCCTTTTTCTCTCATTTATGGTATTTATATTGCTTTCCTTTACTTTCCTATACAGCCAGATCTGCTCTTCTTTACGCCTGCCAATTTTTACCCTCTTTTTTTTATTCCTTAATTTGGTTTTTATCTTTTATAATATTTTCATGATTATATAACTTTTGTTCAATAAATTCATTCCTGTCGTAGCTAGGCATTTAATTTGCGTAGTTAAAAGTAGCCTCAGTTTCTGTCATAATTTTAAAGCGTTTTTTCAGCCATTCTTGGCATTCATATTGGTCAATTTTGTTTCTATTCAGTCTTACAGGTTAATCCTGATGGACATTTTTACTTTGCATATATTTCTATCGGGGCGATTTGATGTAACACAATTGCTAATGGAGTCAGGGTTAGGCGAAAGTGTGGCAGCTAAAAAAGGTATTCATGGAATATGGCTCTTTTTAAGAAAATAGAGCTAACATAAGTGTTATTGATATTTTCCATTTTGATATTGCATCGATTATTGTATTCGGACCTTGTGTAAATGTATATATACACGTTTCAAGGATACATACCTCGCGCATATGTTTCCCTACTAGCAATATTAATGCATAATCACTGGTTCTACCCCAGTGCATATTTCATGTAAATAGACAGACCGAAGACTTTATGAAAAAAGTAATAATGAGCCTCTTGCTGCTGTAGAATTTTTTTAACCAGATTTATGATAGATTACTATCTTCTGAAAAAAGTCTAAAGTCTGTCTTAAGCCAGAAGGCTCATTTGGCCGGTGATTATCCCGGTTTCATGGCGTGAAGCGACTGAGAATATAAGACTCCCCCATGGACAGGACACCAGTCCATCGCAGAGTTTACCCCCCAGCTATTGCTGGTACTCGTTTTCAGCTGAGTATACTGGAGCAATGTCAAATGAAGTGTTTTGCTCAAGAACACAACACGCAATACAGGAATCGAACCCATGACATTATGATCGTAAGTCCAACACCCTTACCACTAGGCCACGTGCCTCCACTTACTATCTTCATCCACGTGGATATTGATGTTACTATATTCTTTTACATTTCACAGTTTCTCCATTGTATATGAATGTGGAATATTGTAGGTCCGTCACTGTCATACTTAGATATTCCTTTTTCTTTATTATCTACTGTGATTTTCAATAGGTCTTCTTTATAGATACGTAATCCCTTCAGATAGTCTTCCACTCCTAAAGCAAGATATTGTTAATTAAAAAAAACAAAAAAGCAGTCGGTTGAAAATTATGGATGACAGCTGTATAAATTGTGGATGACAGCTGTATAAATTGTTGACAAACAGGCGATCAGTCTGAGGCTTAGATTATCCATGTAATTTTGGCAGATTCGTGATTTTGTTCATCTAATTATTCATATCACTTTAGTAATACCATGGTTTCTATTCATGTGTAGTAACTGCATTATTTTAATCAGAAATAATCGCTGTGGATTGGCAGTATCGATAGAGGAACAAACGCCATGCTTTACAGCATAGAGCTGCGGCCCTTTACGGTCTGAGTTCAAATTCCGTCGATGTTAACTTTGCCTTTCATCCTTACGGGGTCGATAAAATAAAGTACCAGTCACGCACTGGGGTCGATTTAATCGACTTTCCCCTCTTCCCCAAAATTGCTGGCCTTGTGCCTATATAAGAAACCATTCTTTTAATCAGAAATATTGGCAGTGGTTACCACAGGGGGATGGATTGACAGTATCGGTAGAGCGTCGGACAGTATGCTTCGGAACATAGAGTTACAACCCTTTACGTTTCTGCGTTCAAATCCCGCCAAGGTTAGCTTTGCCTTTCATCCTTACGGGGTCGATAAAATAAAGCACCAGTAATGTACTGGGGTATTTGCTGGACTTGTGGAGTGTTGTTATTTTTTCTTTTTTAAATATGGTTAAATTTCTATATTTGCTGGAGTATTTTCTCTTTGAATGTTTTTCATTGTAGACTTTTTCTAAAATATTTTAGTATTTGTTTCAAATACGTGATTCTCATAGAAGGAGTTCGTGTTTTTCAAACTTTTTATCCGATATGTCTTTACTAACATCAGTTGTTTTAAATTGTATTTATTTTCAATCTTTCTTTTTATATTATTGACTTTCCTAAATTTTAGTTTTTGCGTGCATTTTTTCAACAGAGTAGGATTAATGTCTTTCCAATTTTTTCAAAATGTTATCTCATATTTTCTTCCTTTTTTCTGTGGGCTTCAATGAAGGAGTTTTTCTGTTATGATGGGAGTCATATTCCTTCGCTTTTGCTATGGTTACTAGAGAGACAGACAGACAGCCATACAGATAGATAGATAGATAGATAGATAGATAGATAGATAGATAGATAGATAGATAGATAGATAAGTTTCTATTTATTTGCTACGAGGGCACAAAGGAAGGGGACAAATACAAGGGGGGAGTTTACATAAAGGAACGAGTAAAAAAAAAACATAACAAATATAAAATTAACAATACAGTCCTCAATAGGGAGGAAGCGTTTTGGGGTTACACATACTCCCGAAAAAGTGTCTAACCCTTTTCCTTAGGAGCACAGAGAGGGGGTGCTCCTTTGCACTTCCACCTTCCCACTTACAGGCTGATAAAGAGAGAAGGTCCATTCACACGGGCGATTCTCGCTACTTTCATCCACCTTTCATAAAACTTGCTGGGGTAGAGCACCTCTCTCTCCATTCTGATCCTTCTCTTAAAATGGTATTTAAAGAAAAGTACCAGTTGTTGGCCGGAGAGAAAGGTGTCCGACCTCAGCCCTTTCAAACGTGTCCACCATACCACCTCTTTCACCATGGTTATTACACAGAGGAAGACCGCCTCTCCTTCATATTTGAAGGGGGAGGCGGCTTGATCGTTACAATGGACTCAGTGGTCAACCGAATTGGTCCCACCCGTGACAGCAGTCGTTCGACATAGCCCCACAGATTGGCAACGCCCGAGCCGTGTACCAATGCATCCGCAACAGTTTCCTCGTCGCGCACGCATCTGGGACAGATTTTTTTCGAGGGGTCCCTACCCGGGCGCCCGTGTCTGTAGAGCTTTTCTCGAACGGGCAGCGCCCCTCGGTAGCACTGCCAGGCCAGGGACTTCTGGAAGTTGTCCATAGGTCCCGGGCCAAATGTCGTCCCGAATAGGCTGGTCAGTTCGTCTTCCTCCAAGCCTAGGGCTTGTCCGAGGGCGTCGTCGCACCTACTAACCACCAGCCGCTATAGAATGACGAGGTGGAGTCTCCACCGATAGCCGGGTCCGCCCGCCAGAGAGCCGTGAGCACCTGGACACACTCGGTGTGCCAGGCGCCTAGTTTCTCGGTCTTTGCTTGACCCAGGACTGTAGCTCGGTGAGCGAGACGAGTCTCAGAAAGGTTCGCCATCAAACGGGCCCACACCGGTTGACCGGTGAGGAATACCTGGAGGTGCCGTAGCCTTAATGCGTGTTTACGCATCAACAGCCAAGGCATCCCTAGCCCTCCTTTCGAAGGGTGTTGACAGCAGATGGATCTCCTCACCAAAGGAGCCCGCTTCTTCCAAAGGCATTGGAAGAGTGCGCGCTCCATTTTGGTGAGCGTTTCCCTTGGACAAGGCACGACCGACAGGCGGTAATAGATGACGGACTCTATATAAGCGTTCGCCACCTCCGCCCGACCTTTCAGGGATAGTTTGCACTCAGCCCACTTCCGCGTCAGCGCAAACACGCTGTTTGATACCTCACCCCAGTTCTTCTCCATCTGTAGGTCTGGCCCGAACCAGACCCCGAGAAACTTCACCGAGCCCTCCGTCCGACGATGCCGTTGGAGGCCATCGGTTTGCCCTTCCACTCGCCAAGATGCAAACCGACTGACTTGTCCCGGTTCAGCTTAGCCCCTTTAAACGTTTCGTATTCCTCCAGTAAGTGCCGTTCACTCCGATTTCCGAGGTGGTTGACACGATTACTGTCAGGTCATCGGCGTAGGCCGACACCTCTTTCCGCAATCCTGGAACCAAAGGGAAGCCCTGTAACAACTCCAACTTCCGCAGCAGTGGCTCTACGGCCAATACATGCAGAAGGGAGGAGAGAGGGCATCCCTGTCGGATGGACCGCGTGATTTCGAACGGCTCCGAGAGGTAGCCGTTCACCTTGACCCTTGAGCAGATGCGGCTGCTGTGCATGGCAGTGATCCAGCCCTTGAAAACGGGTCCGAAACCTGCCGCCACTAACACCGCATCCTGATAACGATGTTCGACCCTATCGAACGCTTTAGATTGATCCAAAGCCGGGTTCGTTCCCAACCCTCTCTATGATGTATCGCATGAGATGGAGGTTGTCGTGAATGGACCTGGACGGGATGGCGCATGTCTGCGCATCTCCCACCAGGTTGCCCACGACAAGTGCCAACCTCTTTGCTAACACCTTGGCCAAAATCTTTAACTCTACATTTAGCAGTGTTATGGGCCTAAAATTACTTATTTCATCCCCCTTGTTCTCGTCCTTCCTCACTAGCGAGACTACGCCCTTGGTCACAGAACAGGGAATTCTCCCGTTCTTTTGCCAGTTGCAGTAGACCACTTCGAGGAGATCGAAGAACAAGTCCGGCATACTTAAATACAGTTCGTATGGAAGACCATCGAGGCCCGGAGATTTGCGTCTCCCGCATTGGCTCAGCACGTCCCCTATTTCAGCAGCTGAGATCGGCTTCTCGCAGGGCTTCGCCTCCTCGTCCGAAAGACGCGGCAGGTCGTCGAGGTATGGACCGAGGTCCCCATCCCCATCCGGCCCCTCGTCCCTTCCGAACAATCCGGCAACGTGCCTTTGAAAGGCCTCGCACATCTGCTTAGATTCAAGGATCACCCGTCCATACTGGTCTCGCAAAGATCGGATAGTGGATCTAGTCCCACGTTTGGCTTCTGTCACGCGGGCCCAGCTAACAGCTTTGGTCCCCTCGTTTCCCATTTTGCTTGGAACAACACAGCCTTCGTGTTTCGCGTCGAAGAACTGGCCCAAGGCCGTTCTCGACGCTAGCAGTCTGGATACGTCGCCGCTTCTAATTGCCTCTTCTACACTATCTACCAACTCCCTTTCCTTCCTATTTCTATCTGAGGCTAACTCCTTACTAACTCCTATTGAAGCTACTCTAATCTCTCTTTTGAGAGAGTCCCACCACCTGCTATTGACGATGGCGCCTGTCAACCGCTCCTTAACTAATGTACTAATCCGGTTCCTGTAAGATTTACTTGCCGGTAAGGACAAGTTGAGCTTCCAGTAACCGGGTCCCTGTCTATGCGTTCTATCAAGGTTGACAATGGAGGTCACTAACGTGTGGTCTGAATAACCAGCCATGAGCCTTTTTGGACAACTTAAAAAGTCCCTATCCTTATTTCTAACTAAGAACCTATCTAGGTACGATCTAGATTGACCGCTGGGGTTTCTCCAAGTCCAGTTTGGCACAGTCGGAAAATCTTGTCGATATCTATCGGCCAGGTCGAATCGGCCGATTAACCCCTTGAGGCTGTTACAACCCCTCTATCAGGACATGCCCCTACATACCATTCCAGTCCCCCACTAAAAGCAAGGAGCGGGACATCCCTAGAAAAGTCTCCAGACGATGGAAGAAGTCCGGCCGTTTTGACCCAAAAGGGCCGTATACGGCGACCAGCCTAAAAGCTCCGCCTTCACCACTGCCAATGTCCAGAACCATCAGTCGATCCTCCGGGTCCAAGTGTACCGTCTGTGTAGCGAGACCCAGATGTTTTTGCAGCAGAACGACAACCCCACCCCCACCTCCGGGCTGACAGAGAGATGCGTGCATCTCAAAGTCATCAAAGGTGGGGGCCAGCTGTCGCACGCTGCTGATCCGGGCCTCGCAAATAACCATCACATTTATACATCGTGACCTGAGGTAATTTAGAAGCATTGCTTGCTTCCAAGTTGAGCCCAGGCCACGCGCATTTAGACAACCTATTCTCAACACAGCCATGTTGGTGGTAAAGAGAAAAGGCACTTACCTCTCTGCGTCCCGGGTACTGGGCCGCACAATTTCCATGGGGGATGGGTTGTTGGGTGGGGTGGTGGTTTGTGGAAGTGTAGGGGCATCAGTGTGTAGTGGGGTTTTGGTGTTTGGAGTTGTGTGGGTGTCTGGGGGGGGGGGGGGGTTAGGAGGACACGGTTAATGGGTCTGACACAGGGGGGCCCCACGTCCTCTTTAAAAGTGTCTTTTAACGTTTTGTAAATGTCCATTGGGGCTTTTATCATGTTTAGATGGGGAAGCCCCGCTGCTTGTGCGAAATTCGAACCTTCGGTTTTTATTAAGTTGTTATTATAAATAACGTTTAACAGTTTTTTGTCTTTTTGTATTTAAATAAGTATGTGCAAATTTTTCTTTTTGCGTGATGTTTTTTGTTTGCTGTTGTTGTGTGTTTTTTTTTTTTGTTGATGTATGTGTTATGTCTTGTGTTTGTATTTGTGTTCCTGCGGTGCGTTTTCTTTTTTTCTTTTAACTTTATGAAAGTACCCCCCCCCCCTCGTCTGACGGCGAAAGGGGGTCGTCTTCGTTATTCGAGGGGAGGGGTTCATTTTCGGCTCGTGTTTGTGGTGTGGGTGTTATTGTATTTGTTTTCTGTGTGGGGGTATGGATGGGATTGTTTTCAGTTGTGTTTTACCTTGTGGTGTTAGTTGTTTTTGTGGTGGTGGTGGCGGTTGGATTGTTAGTGTTGTAGTTGTTGGTGTGAGCAAAATCGGTATTTTTTTGTTTGCTTGGGAACAGGCAGCCCTCAGGTGACCTCTGCCACCACAGAGATAACAAGTGGTTCTTCTACCCTCCACTGTGATGTGTAAGTAGGCAAGCCCATCCAGCAATATGCGGTCGGGGATCCTAGCAATTCGTTCTGGCTGCATTTGCACCAGAACTTGCAGGCTAGTTCCACCGAACACGTTGCTGGAAGACTTACGGACCGAAATTACTGCATCCTTTTTCAAATCGAGGAGGTCACACAGTACCGCCCAGAAATCAATATCTGGATCGATACTGTGTATGGTCAATCTTTGTGTTTTTCTTCCCAAATAAGTGGGGAAGAAAGTAAATAAGGGGAACACATTTGGGGCTAGGGAATGTTTTTCCGCCGTCAATTTATCTTTCATTCGGATGGATAGACTACCGTAGAGTCTATCCTTCCGAATGAATACAGTGTTTTTCAGATGATCTTTTAACGCCAGTTCAATCTCTGTCTGTGTGAGTTGTACTGGCTTACGGGTTTTGTTTGATATTGTCCTATAAATAATAGTTTTTAAGCTATTTTCCTTTTTTAGTTCTGGGAGAGAATTTAAAGAAAATAGACCATTCTCCTCCAAAGTTATATACTTCCGTGCATTTTCCATTTGCTGGGCCATGTTCGAAATGTCAATAGATTCGTTCACGATAGTTTTTTTATGCCTTGCGCGAACGTCATTTTGTTCGCCCCCTCTCTGTTTAGATTTGTCGAAATGTGGTTTTCTTGTTTTTTGTTGTTACAATTTATTTTTTGTTGTGTTTGTGTTATTTATGTTGGTGTATGCGTTCACATTTTTTTCCCCGTTGAGGTTAGACTCCATTTTTTCAAAATGTTCACCTATATTTTCAGTATCCGAGAGACTTGTAGTCACAGCTACTACCTCTCTTTCACCTTTGCTGGTGGGCGTGGCACCGTGAAAAGTCAAAACGGGATCCATTAATTTTGGCAATTTCACCGAGTCAATTTTTTCATTAGGGTTAGGTTCCATTTTTTTCAATGTTTCTAATAATCATTATTCTTTCAGTAGGGAGGCTTGTTGCCTCCGCTACCCTCTCTCCTTCAGTTTGTTTAGTGGGCGTGTCATCGTTACCTGTGGTAATGGCTTCCATTACCACTGGCGTAGAGACAATTACAAGATTTTAGGATGAAAAATAACACCCCAAAAGGGGTGAAATAAATTAACCCTAATGTCCGAAGACCCAGGCAAGGGGGTTAATTAACACAATAAAGCAAGAACACTTACTGTTAACACGTAATATCTCCAATACTTGAGGAGCCGATGTGAAGAACGTCTATACCATCCGGAGATAAATAGATAGATAGATATGATTTTTCTCTGAAAATACAGATACATAGCTAGGTAGCTATTCGTTTGACTAACTGTCACCACTCTTGTGAAAGATAGTGGTAGGAAGGAAGATATTACCATTTCCCAAATAGTGAGATATGGGGAGAGAGGGAAAGACGAAGGCAATGGGGGGTTTTGGTTCCATTGTGTTCGGATCTGGAGTATATGTATATATTTATTTCCCAAATAAACGACACAAAGTGGTTGCTACTAACACTTCTCTTTTATTTATAAATATTGGTATTATACGTTTTGTTTTGTTTTGATTTTTTCTCTCTATGTTTGTCTTTATATATCGTGGTTTCTTATCCCCATAAGTTATTTTATTTGGTCCTGTCGTTTTATTTGGATGAGCTTTCATGTCATTTTTCTATTGTATTATTGCCGGTGGTTTGTAGAAACTTATTTTTCTGTGTTCTTTCTTTTTCATACGTTGTGGTTTTATTCCTTTTACAATTTGAAGACAGAAACCATAGATTGTACGTCGAACACAATGTTTTGCATTATTTGCTCCGGCACAACGGAATTGCTAATGAAGTCGATTTAATCGACTGTAGATCTGTTTCTTTATGCAATGCACTTGCATGAGCTAGCTAAAAACCGAATTTTCCTCAAAACGTAACGATCCAAAGGCAGGGGAAGTGATGAGTCGGTCAAAATGCATTGTCGTCGTATGAATATCATCGATCTGTAACTCTCTATATTACTGCAAATATGTAAAAAGAAAAAGATAAACGGACCACATAAAAAGTGATAACACAAAGTAAATGGTTTTCTTTGATTAATTTGTTTTAATTGGTTAGTTATAAACCAGTGCACATTCTGTAATGTTTTAATCTAGTTCAGAGGTTCTCAAAGTGGGCGCTACCACCCCCATGGTGGTGGTGGGACGGTAGAGATGGTATAATAGTATTTTAAATATCAAATGATACATATATATAAATATAGTAAAATAAAAAATATATACTATTCATTAGAAACAATTATATTATTTATTATATAAATTAACGATTTTATTTGTTATATATTATTTAGAATTTGCGTGTAGGCAGGTTTCTCTGGAAAAAGGGTTGGGTGCGCTGTGGGTATTACGTGGCTGTCAGAGGGGCAGTGGCCCCAAAAGTTTGAAAACCTCTGGTTTAGTTGATGTCTTGTTTTTCTCTGCCCTCTATCGCCAGGTCTAGTTGACTATTTCGTAGTTTTAGCGGATTTTTTATTGTATGGTTAGGTTGGGTATTATGTTTGTAAACTTGTTGTGCTGTTGATTAGGTTGGGGCTGCCCTGGTCAAGTAGACGTACCATTAAAGGCAATCAATGTGTTATCTTCCAATATTTGTCCTTGACAGAGTTCACATAGTAACTCTGCTTTTTATGAAAGGTAGGGTGTGATTTGAGTGAGATTTGCCTACTACTGTAGAAGCTGTTCCGATTTATATCCCGGTCTTATTTGAGACCGCAACCATACGTAGTTCTTACTTTGTGTAAATCTTACATAATCAAGTCAAATAAAATGTAATTATATATTAACTGTTTTAATTGGTGTCTGAATAATATCGACCTCTACTTATTCAGTTAATTTTTCTTTTAGAAGTTATGTTATTTTTTTTATTTTATATTATTTTTACAGGCCGCACTATCTCACTAGCCGTGGTATTTGAAAGCCATCAAGTCCTTTTATCATTCCTTAGAGGTTAATGGCAGATCAGCAGACAGGATAGCTTCTGGAATTTATGCATAATTCTATATGGTCTGATTTTAATTCCCATTCCTATTATTGTTGTTGTTGTCATGAATATTATTATTAGGGTGTTGGATTGGCAGAATCGGTAGAGCGTCGGATAGCAAGCTTCGCAGCATAGAGTTACATCCCTTTACGTTCTGAGTTCAAATCCGACCATGGCTAGCTTTGCCTTTCATTCCTTACGGGGTCGATAAATTAAAGTACCAGTCACGCATTGGGGTCGAATTAATGGACTTTCCCTTCTCTTTTAAATTGCTGGCTTTGTGCTTCAAGTAGAAACAATTATTATTATTTTTGTTGTTGTTAATTTTATTATTATCATCATCATCGCCATCGATATCTTTATTATCTTCAACCAGCCCATCACTAAGGTGAGAAGAATGCCTAATGCTGAAAAAACGCCATTACCAAACGCTATTTTCCACCCCATTATTTCTATGACAACAAGTATTAATATAAACAGCTATAAAAAGGAATACAGTAACCTTTGCTGAATGTCTTTGACTTTCTCTTCGTGTTACTTTCATCTTTGTTTCTCACACCACTCTAATATTCCTTCTAAGTTCTTTCCCTTGTCCCCTTTATCTCGAAGTTCTACATCACATCCCTCCCCGATGCCATACACTTATTGAATTTATTTGCTTCTCTCGTTTTCTTTTGTTCGATTTTCTTCTATATTCTCTATCTTGTAAGTTTCCCCACCTTGCTATTTGATTTTCTTTCTAATTACATTAACATCGTTAAATAGATTATACTATCATATTTCCCCCCATCTGCATTCTCTATCTCCATATTTAATCTCTGATACAGACTTTGCGCTCGTCCCATAACCGCTCTTAATTTCACACCGCGATAATAAACAAGACTCCCAAACTCCTGCTAATTTTTCATCACAACTTTTATTGATCCACTCCTACCAAAATGTACTACGAGGTTTTGTACACACACTCGTTGATCTCATGAAATCTCAATGTGTGTACCCAATAAAAGTCGGGTATTGTTGAACATGTGCCCCCCCCCCCCATTATACACTAAACACAAACACGTACAAATACATATATACACGTAACTCCTCTATTATTTGTTCATCTACAAAATGAATTCATACCGCTCAAAAGCTATTATACATACACATGCAATCTTACTATATATACACATATATACTTCGTTTTTGCTTAGCAGATTTCCTGATGTAAAGTCATGTGTTGAAAGACATTGTTATAATTGGGAGGGTCATATTGCCAATAAAAACACACGCACCAGTTGTATCTTCGTTTCAATGTATTATTAGTTAAGTAACTAATCCATTCATCGGTTAATTTAGTAACCGGATGATTGCTTATTTGTTATTTGACCTGTTAATTGTAAAAGGTCTCACGTCACGCGTGTGTGGCTTCTTCCATGATTATTCATGGAACTCTGTGTCTCCGCTTTGTTCTAATTTACTCTATTTTGTCTTATTGACAAACCGATGAATAAAATTAGTTACCTACAAAGTATAATCATATATATATATATATATATATATATATATATATATATATATAGGAAAATGCATGACCCCGACGGCAGAGCTCAAGCCGTTTCGACGGCTATTTCTGAACTATCCAGAAATAGCCGTCGAAACGGCTCGAGCTCTGCCGTCGGGGAGTCATACATTTTCCTATTACCCACTCTACTACCCTAAGTATTGAATACTCTGGTGCGTTATGGTCCATCTGGTTCTTCACCACAACTCCTTTTGTACCTATATATATATATATATATATGTATATAATCACTTAGCCATGCGCTTTCAAGTGTTTATATACACACACACACAGTCATGTGTGTATATATATCTATCTATATATATATATATATATATATATATATATATATATATATATTTATTTATTTAGGTTTGAGGTTCACCACTGGATAGAGCTGGTCAATTCCGTATGGTCAATCTTAATGTAATAATATGGAGAGGACTCCACGTAAAGCAGTTCAACCGTCTTTGTTTTTGTAGTTGGTGGTGCTATTACGGAGTTAAATATTATAATGAAATGACAGGAGGCTGGACTTGTGTAAATCCTTGAAAGGTTTATTATACTATGATCATTTCAATGACCGGGTTCCGTATGAAGCCGGTGATATCATCAGGTATTCGAAATACAATAAGTGAATGCAATAGATAAAATTCATGGGGCTGAAAATCAAAGACCGGAGGACGACCGCCATCCAGCATCTTCCACCTTTGCTGGTCGCCCTCAAGTGACATGGCTAAAGCTTATAGTGTGCTCCTACCGGTCAAATAGAGGAAAACAGAAAGGGAGAGGAACATAAGTCAGCGTTAATATCATGCCAAAAGAAAGAAGAGAAAAAAAGGGGGAAGGAAGAAAAGGAAGAAGAAGAAAAGCCAGGGATAATGTCCAGCTACAAGGAGAAAGACAGAAAGAAAGAGGAAGAAAGGTCGGTATTAATGTCAAACTACAGTCAGGCCAGGCATGGCGCGAAAAAAAAATTTTCAAAGGGACCCGTATCTTAACAGCTACTACCGGTAAAATTTAGGCAAACAAAAAGGGGAGAGGAAGATAAGTCAGCGTTAATATCATGCCACAAGAAGAAAGACAGAAAGGAGGGGGAAGAGAAGGAAGAAAAGGAAGAAGAAGAAAAGTCAGGGTTAATGGTTACAAGAAGAAAGACAGAAAGAAAGAGGAAGAAAGTTCGGTACTAATGTTATTCTAATGTTATTTTATAATGTTATTCTGAATTCTTTCAACTTCATCCTATAAATCTAAACAATAATTTAACGTTCCAACTTTCTGTCGGACTGTTGGGTTGGTTTTCCTGGCGGCGGGACCGGCCCCCTGGCGCATAGGCCTACCTTGAGTGCTTTGGAAAAATAAATTTCCCCTTCTTTCGGTAAATGAAACTACTCGGAGTGGCTTGATCCGCAGCAGGGGCCCGGCGCGTAGCCGGTTTTTTGACCGGCATATAGTACCTTTAAATTACAGATCTAATCATAATTATTAGATGTATCACGCCTCTCTTTACTTATGCAAATCCCCCTCCTGGGTAAATGAATAGTACTGGTTTTGTACAAGGATGGCCTAACGATGCGGGCTGACTTCCCGCTGGCGCACCTGAAGCCTGTTATACATTCCTAGAGTGCTCGGAAAAATTGATTTCCATATATTTCGGTACGCGATACCACTCGGAGTGGGTGGGCTGCGCAAGCCTGTGATCGCCGCATGCTGTTTGACGGCTAAACAAAGACATAATCTTTACTCTATAATAAAATTTAAGTTTCTTCATAAAAGACACTTTCTTTGCTTAAACCCCGCAACCTTAAAAATGTTAAACTGTTTAACTTTCAATTTTCTTTAATTTTATAATGTTAATATTAAAGATTCATTTTTTAACTTCATCCTATAAATCTAAACAAAAATGTAACGTTCCAATCTTCTGCTCACACATTATAACATACAAATCCCCATTATATTTACCTCTGCTAAGATACGGGTCCCTTTGAAAATATTTTTTTCGCGCCATTCCTGGCCTGACTATAGTCTGACATTAGTACCGAACTTTCTTTCTGTATTTCTTCTTGTAGCCATTAACCCTGACTTTTCTCCTTCTTCCTTTTCTTCCTTCCCCCTTCTTCTCTCTTCTTTCTTTTTTCTTGTGGCACGATATTAACGCTGACTTATGTTCCTCTCCCTTTCTGTTTTCCTCTATTTGACCGGTAGTAGCACACTATAAGCTTTAGCCACGTCACTTGAGGGCGACCGGCAAAGGTGGAAGATGCTGGATGGCGGTCGTCCTCCGGTCTTTGATTTTCAGCCCCATGGATTTTATCTATTGCATTCACTTATTATATTTCGAATACCTGATGATATCACTGGATTCATACGGAACCCGGTTATTTGAAATGATCATAGTATAATAAACCTTTCAAGGATTTACACAAGTCCAGCCTCCTGCCATTTCATTATTATATATATATATATATATATATATATCCATGACTGTGTGTGTGTGTATATAAACACGTGAAAGCGCATGGCTAAGTGATTAAAGCGTTGGGTTTGCAATCATGAGGTTGTACGTTCGATTCTCGGACCAGATGATGCGTTGTGTCCTAGAGCAAGACACTTTATTTCACGTTGCTTCAGTCTACTGAGCTCTAGAAATGAGTGACGACAGAGTTGTATCGGCCATTGCCTTTCCTTTGAGCAAAATCGGTGGCGCTGAGAAGGCAATCTGATATGCATGGGTGGGTGACTGCTGTTCAACCATAAACAAGCGTGCCCGGTAGCGTACCTTTTCTAAGCGCAAATCTATGATCATTCTCGACTGAAGGACATGTTTACCCAATATATATGTATATACGTATATAAGCAAGATGTATGGTAGGTCGTATGTGAATCGTGATGATCACGATTTTTTAGGGTGCTTCTACGAGATCCCAAGTCTTTTACTTTTAATACGTAAATTATAAATTATCTAATTTTTAACCTTCAATCCCTGACTCTCAGGACATTTTCAAATTCTCTTAACTCCCCATAACCCATCCCTTTTACAATTCCGACAACTAATATAAAGGAGCCCCCTTAGAATATAGACCCCAAATATACAAGCGGAGCTGCTGATGTATACCACAATTTCAAACTGCTGGTCTTAAGTGATACGTTGATGTAAATAATGAACTTACAATCACATGTTATATGCCTTGAAAAGTCCCACCATATGGTCGGACGAAACGGCTGTCGGCAATAAACTTGTTATAATGTCATAATAGTTCCTTTGTTCTTTTTCATTAATAATATATACGTATATATATATATATATATATATATATATTAAAATAACAGATTAAAGTTTAGGCAAATAATCGCTGCTTTCACTCAAGGGTGAAAGCAAATATATATATATATATATATATATATATATATATATATATATATATATAAGGGTGCTTCAAAAAGCTTTTAAGTCCATCTGTGAAAAACTTAGGACCATGCGTATTTAAACCATGTCAAAGCAGTTTTTTTTTTACATCTTTACTTCAATGATGTTTTCAGGTTTCGAAACATAAATAAGTCTGATGAGGCTAAATCGGGACTGTAAGGTGGTTGTCGGATGATTTCCCATCGAAATTAGCCTAATACAGTTCGTGTCTGCCGAGCGCCATGTGCGGGATCATTGTCGTGGTGGAAGAGAACGTGCCGATGCAGCTTCCCCGGGCGTTTTTCCGCGATTTTCTTGGCCAGTTTTCTCAAAACGCCTTCATAATATGCAGCTGTAACTGTTCTCTTGTTCTTGAGGAAATCAACCAGCAAAATGCCCTCTGTATCTTAAAATCCCCTCTGTATCTCTTGAACGCTCCGATTTTGCCTTTACTTCCCCCCACCCCTAGCCAGCCACTATTTCAATTGAGTTTTGTCCTCAGGATAGTAATGGCAGAGCAACGTTTCATCAATTCTCCGCAGAACGCCTTCATACCACTTGTTCAAAATTTCCATAGAAAGATTTGCCATCATTTGCTGCTGATCTGAGCGCAACAGCTTTAGGATCCATCAAGCGCAAAGCTTGCTCAGCTCCAAATTCTCCACCAGAATTGCGCGTACAGAACCCGTGGAGATGTTGATTGTGTCGGCTACTGATTCAGTGGTTATTCGCGTATCCTTTTCAATTAGGTCGCGAACAGCATTGGTGTTTTCCACACAGAATGACGTGGATGGCCTACCACTGCAGGATCATCTTCTACCTCATCTCTTCCACTTCTAAAACGACTTATCTATTTCTAAGTTGTTGATTTCTTTGGGGAATTGCCCTCCTAATCTTTCCATAGAGCGTCAATGATTTGGCTACTCTTTTCCACCCTAATGTCACCATGAATTTTATGTTTGTCCTGGCCTCAAATTGTGATGGAAGACATGTTGCTTGAGCGTGTGCTGATTTCCGACTGGTGCTGAAACGCTGCAACATGCATTTAAGGGCTCATGGGAAAACATGTTCTGACACGTTAGTACGAGAACGTACAGGAGCATTGAGGTCAAAATGCCTGCATATGTTCTTTAGTTATTTACTTTTTCCACGAAATTTTTGAAGGCCCCTCCTACATATATATATATATATATATATATATATATACATATGCATATGCGTGTGTGTGTGTGTGTGTGCGTGTTTATTTATTATGGATATATTTCGAAATTAACAAAGCGTTGCGTAGGTTTCAAAGGTTTCTTAGAAAATGTATAATTCCACGCGGGAAATTACTGGAACCACAGTTTATAACCAAAGACAATAGCTTAGAGAATCGGGTAAAGTAGCCTTTATAAGCAAAAAATAGCGACCATAACCACCCATATATTCACTTTAAAGTCCTTCCAGTGGACACAGCGCATGGCATTCAAACATTATAAACTTGAAATCAACTACAGATATTCTTCTATTTTCCTTCGTTCGGAGTACCATTTTCAGACATTTCTTGGTTTTCCATCACCCATTTACCTCCCAAATATTGCATAGACACAGAAATACACACATTCGGACAGACACGCATATACACAGGTATAAACACACAGACACATTAATAGTACACACAAAAACACCCTCATCAGCGAGGTCCTCAGTACGACGGCAGAATCTGACGTGACCCAATAACTGGAGCAGGCCATGGCCGACTGTAACAGCGAAGGTCTCTCCGTCTCCCAGTATACAAATGTCCAACGTAACTGGGACGATATCAAGTGGAGGTCTACCATCAGACGTATCGAATCTGGCTTGGACCAACACTGCTTTGCCTACCTCCGTTTCGGATCGTAGCCAAACAGCGGCACGGGAGTCAACATGATGTCTCCTTATCAGCCAGTACTCTTCTTGACGAGAACACTCGCATCAGAGTAGCCCAACGTCTCGGCCCTCGCGTGTGTGAGCCACATAAATGCTCTTGTGGAGCTGTCATCAGTGATTTTGGCCTGCACCCATTATTATGCTGCCAGAGCACACGCCGGTTCCCCCAATATGACAATCTCTACGACATAATGAGAAGGAGCCTCAATGCAGCCAGCTTCTCGCCCCAACTGAAGTCAGTAGGCCTCGACCATGGTGATATCAAGCGTGCGGATGTAATGACTCTCTTCCCATTTGAAGGAGGTAAATCCCTCATCTGGGACGCGATATACTTTGACACGTTCTCCGCCTCCAGCTGAGATGCTTCGGACACAAACCTCGGGACCGCAGCTCATAATGCATAGGACGGGAAGACAAGCAATACCCGACCTTGTCCGGCCACTTCCTTTTCACCCTGGTCGCCATCGAGACTTCCTCCGTCCTCGGATCCCGTACAGCTGACTTCTTCTGTAAAATCGGATCTATAACAGCCAGCCTGAGGAAGATGCCCCGCGGTATAGTGTGACAGTTGCAGTGTGTGTCCCTGACCATTGTCCACGAAAATACCTTTGCCATTTTGTATGCGGGGCGCAGATGTAAAGTCTGTGACACTCTCTCTTTCTCCCTTTATTTCTCCCTTTTGACTGGTAGTACTTGTTTTTCCCCTCCTTTTCCTCTCATTTATGACATTTATAGTTCTTTCCAATACTGCTTTCTTTTTTGTATGTTTAACCGAATAAAAATAATACAACCAAAGACCGGACAGTGGAGAAGCAAACAAATTTCACCGAAAGGTTTCTGTTCAGGTGTTCATCTAATTATCACGATTGAAGAACAACTCGAAGGACATAAGTTCTTGCGTTACAGTAGAAAAGAATTTAAACAGAGCTAACTAGATATTCGGTTGTCTATATTAGGATACTGCAGCTTCTTGTTGATTTCATCCACATTCAATATACTTATGAATACACAAATGAATTGCAATTGCTGATAAATCATTTTACTTTTACAAGTCAAAAATAATTGTTTCTACTTTTGGCACAAGGCCAGGAATTATGCCAGTGCAAATGATACAGTTCTAAAATGCTATATTAGCATAATGTTAGTGTTAAGATTGTTGAAACAAAATAATACTTAGGCTAGAATTGTTATAGGAAAGCCAGTATCATGCAAGCTGGAAATATAGGAGTAAAAATGAGTTAAGTAATTAAACTAAAACAATAGCTTTCACGTTTACCTCACATTCCATTATATTTCCGGTGTCATGAGCCATTTTGCAGACAAAATGAAATAATATGCTGGTGATGACGAGCTGGTGTGCTCTGGCATCTCCATTCAATTCTGTTCCTTTGAAAAAGGAGTCATAACTCCGAAGTCCCGTTAAATATGATATAACAGTGTTAAGGTTTTCTTTTTTCTTTTTTTTTTTTTGCTTTCATTTTCTCTTGATTTCTAGCGTATAGCATACTTACTTTTCCAAAACAATTCTAACCAGATATTCTAATTATTTTTGAGCCAAGTTAAATGGCGCATTATGTATTCTAAATAATATTTTGATAGAAAATTATTTATATGTATATCATAAATTCATTTGAAGCAATTTACAATAACTCCTTGCAGACTTTTAACATTTTTCGATTCACTCGTTTATACAAACCATTCATCTAGAATTTATTCGGTTGTCTATATTAGGATACTGCAGCTTCTTGTCACCATAAAGAAACAGAACAAAAATTGTACCATAGCATATAGTATTCTGTGGTGTTAATCTATAATTTCTACTATTGCTAGTCCTGTGAGAACTTCCAGCCGTTCATTTTCCTAGAATAGATTTTGTTCAATATGTGAAACCGCGAAACCCCGACCATAATATTTGAAACATTACAACACTGTTTGATTAGATGTTCACTCTTTAACAAAATAATCATGTGTGACTTTCGACTGACAATTTCAACTTAAAACATTAAATCTGTATTCGGTTTTTCATCTCTTGATAACATATCTAAAGAACATTTTCAGACCGGTTCTTTCTTTTTGAATGCCACACAAAATGTTTTAAACGAATTTCGACTAGTTTAATCTCCAGCTTTGTATTTTAACTGCTTCTGTTAGATTATATATTATTTAAAAGGATTGCATATCAGAGAGAATATTTGAAAATATTTGGCTTCTTTGCGATTCTATTAAACTAGTTAAGTTAGTTGAATTAAAATGTTTGCTTTAGACTGAAAAGCTCCCCGTTTAATTATTAATTCTTTGTGTAGACACTCCTGCAATCTGGTTTCTATTCATCAGAAGAACGCAAACATTTAGAGCCCATACCTCTGGATTTCAAATGGATAGCATTGGAATTAAAACATTGAAGATTTCCTAATATTCTCAATAAGTCAAGAGATCACTGTGAAGATCAAATCTAAATAAATACAGTAAGAGGGAAACAATGAAGCCATCGATGAGAACCCATTAATGCGGTGGTACAATAAGATTATATGGCCTAAATATAACAATGAATAAGGTGTGTTTAAAATGACACAAATTTTAAGGTTTGCCTAATTTGCTTATTAATTATTAGCTTGGCAGTATCGGTAGAGGGTCGGATACCATGCTTTGCAGCACAGATACGTCCCTTTACGGACAGAGTTCAAATCCCGCCGAGGTTAACATTGCCTTTCATCCTTACGGGGTCGATAAAATAAAGTACCAGTAATACACTGGGATGATTGCTGGCCTTGTGCCAAAAAGTAGAAACAATTAATTATTAGCGTCACTGAAAAGCGGGAGTATTTCACGTACATTTGCGGAATTACACAGCCATTACGTTTGTAATTCCAGATTCTGTTGTTACGTTTGGCCATACTATCCAAAACTGAGTGAGACTTATATTATTGATTGAGCTGGAATGTAAAACAATACAATTATGGAATTACAACCAGTATATTAATTCAGGATTGGTAATATTATTACTATAAGGCTGTGGATTGGCAGTATCGGTAGAAGGTCGGACGTCATGCTTTGACGCATAGAGTTACGGCTCTTGCCATTCTGAGTTCAAATACCGCCGAGGTCAACTTTGTCTTTCATCCTTACGGGGTCGATAAAATAAAGTACCAGTAATGTACTTGGTAATTGCTGGCCTTGTGCCAAAAAGTAGAAACAATTATTACTATAATAGAATTACAGCATATATTGGCAGAATCAGTGGAATGAAACCACATGCAGATCAAGGGTGATAATATATATGCAGCTTGACAATTTCTCGCTTACAACACTAAATTGTATATCTTGGGTCTGTATTAGAAATCATATATAATATTATTATATCTTTTACGAAATGAGATAGAGCGTTGCGTTTTTAACAAGCTTAACTATGGAATAAAATGGAAAATATAATGGAAATCTTAGATTAATAATTCAAGTTCGAGTACTATGTTCCTATCAACAAAAACTGTAAAACAATACCGAAGACATGAATTTTTTTAAATTAATTAAATAATCTTTTTTAAATTAATTAAATAATCTTTTGACGATATATACATTTTTGTATCAAAATAAAAATATGTATTTGTTTTGCAAGATAGGAACACAACGGGAGGAAACTTGGAAACATGATAATCACTGAAGATGTCACAGATACATGTTATGAATGAACATTGAGAAACTATATTTATATTTATAATTTTAACTGTTGGTGATAAACAATGAATGCCAGCTAAATTATTTATACAAATATGAAAATATACTGAAGCGAAACCCAAATAAAACAGTGAATGTATCTTACATTTTTTTTTTCTGGCCATATGACTCTCCCCAAATATAACAATAAAAATAAGAATATTCGTAAAACCTTGAATGTGCACGTGTTTCGCTCGTTATTATTATTTTTAAAAATGGCGGTGGAATGGCAGTATCGGTAGAGAGTCGGACACCATGCTTTGAAGCATAGAGTTACGTCCCTTTATGATCTGAGTTCAAATCCCGCCGAGGTTAACTTTGCCTTTCATCCTTACGGGGTCGATAAAATAAAGTACCAGTAATGTACTGAGTAATTGCTGGCCTTGTGCCAAAAATAGAAACAATTATTATTCAAAATAAAAATTGTAAGAAGGTATTCAACAGTGGCTGCAAGGAGAATGTTTGGTGGCAGTGATAAATTAATTGTTTCTACTTTTGGTACAAGGCCAGCAAATATCCCAGTGCTTTACTGGTACTTTGTTTTATTGACCCCCGTAAGATTGAAAGGCAAAGTTAACCTTGGCCGGATTTGAACTCAGACCGTAAAGGGACGTAACTCTATGCTGGAAAGCATGGTGACTAACCCTCTACCGATACTGCCAATCCACCGCCCTGGCAGTGATAAAATAATGTTTATTTAATACCCACACAGTCATGATTCACTCTTGGATGGTGGACTTTAATTAAAATGAGACAAGTACGTAGCAAGTACATATTTTATCTACTTTGCAAATGGGAAAAGCAATGTTTACGTCACCAGCATCGAAACTCAGTATTTAATAAATACTGAAAGATATCTTGTGAATTGGAGGATAGTTGTGAGTATAAACATTTTTTCCTACGTCTGTTCAATATATTCCTCTTGAGATATGTTAAAATCCAAAATGTTATTTTTACTTTCATAGAGTCCATTTCACAATATTATATATAAACTACACTCTTCTATATTCTATCTTAAACCCATTGGTTATGAAAACTACGAAAAGAATTCCAATGGAACAGAAAACGTTTACGATAGGTTCACATATTACATGTTTTAAAATATAGAGAGAGTCATGACCCAAACGTTTTTGACGGGGCAAAACAGAAATCATCTGTGAATTGCATAAACGTTACTTGCAGTATTTTACTTTATGCTTTCCCTAGTCCCACAAAGAACAGTTGCAGATTCCCTAAATACATTTTATTTGAATGATTTTTTTTTAAATATTGGTTTTTTTAAATATTGGTTTTTTAAATATTGTTTTTTTTTAAATATTGGCAAAGCAAATAATTTTGGGGGAAGAGAAAGTTGATTAAATCAACCCCAGGGCGTTAAAGGTACTTTGTTTTATCGGCCCTGTAATGAAAGGCAAAGCTAACCTCAACAGGATTTGAAATCAGAACGTAAAGCGCCGTAACTCTATGCCGCGAAGCATGGTATCCGACTATCAACCGCTACCGCCAATCCATTTATAATATAATGCTTTCTTATATAGGCACAAGGCCAGCAATTTGGGAGGAGGGGAAAATCGTGACTGGTACTTTAGTTTACCGATCCCGTAAGGATGAAAGGCAGAGTTAACGTCGGCGGGATTTGAACTCACATCATAAAGAGCCGTAACTCTATGCTGCAAAGCATGGTGTCCGACCCTCTACTAATACTGCCAATCCACTGCCCTCAATCCATTTATAATATAATGAACACGTTTTATACAGGCACAAAATAATAATAACTTCATAGATTCCTACATTGCGTTAATATTTGAATTTATTCGGAGTTATGATTTTTATTTTATAATCAAATCAATAGTTCGTACTGTTTGCAAAGATTTTCATGACTCTCTCTTGCAATCCAATTCTATTGTTTATCATATTCGGCAAGTCAGAGGGACTGTAGTTTATGTCGTCACAAATCTACTTGATATAGCTCTTGGATTGTTATCCTCTGATACATCTTAGCTTACGAGTGTTGGCTCCATCTAATTTTCTTTCTAATTTTTGAGGTAAGAGTTGATGCTGAGAAACCATACAATAGAACAGAGGTAACAGCTGCTTGAAAGAGGTTTCTTTCATGTTGTCTGGAAGTCTAGATTTTCACACGAGAGATAATTTGTAAAATTTGTGAAATTTTATTTTGTCAGAGTTAACATTGAGACCAATAATTTAGCTGAATGTTCAAAACTATGGAGCTTTGCGTATTAGATCGGATTAGCACTAAATCACCAGTGTAACCTGCATATATAATTTATTTGTGGGGGAAACATATTACTCTTGGTGGATGTAGTGTGAATATATTGTGAATTTTATGGGAACCTTTCAAACCTAATTAGAGGTATATTCGCACATAGTCTCAACATATTTGGTATACATATGAATGTGCACCTTGAACATGATCTTATGTGCAGATACACACCACATCGTCTTACGAATAGAAATGGAAACTACATAGATGATGGATACATAAAAGGGAACGGACTAATTTGCCTAAACACAAGATTTCAGAACAGGAACGGCAATCTCCTAACATATAATAATCCAACAGTAAAGGGATTAATAGTGTTGTAATCTCTAAAACTTATAATTCGTGCTGTGGGTTCACTTCTGACATAAAATGATTATATTATAAAGGAAATATCTTAATGTAAGGTGTTTTTCCTGTCCCAGATTCTCGTATATATATTTTCATCCTTACCATTTTGATGTTATCAATCATTTCCAATTTTATAATTACTGCATTTCCCGGCGTCGAAGACGCTACGTTTTTCCTAAAATAAGCCTAAAAAATCTACCATGCGTCTTGCAGGTCGAAGGTTGTTTATTATATTTATTAAAATTGTTGGTCGTCAAAATTAGGGTGCGTCCTCGAGTACGAAGCGTCTTCAGTGCCAGGAAATACGGTAATTACTATTAAAAAAATAGGATAAGGAATTAGTATAACGGGGATTGAGCTATGGTTTCTTATTGAATGAAGAGATTGAGTCCGGGGAATTGAAATTTAGATTCGGTAAAATTACAGCAACTTGATATGAATAAAACACTTTCTCTTACAATATTGATATAGCTACAACTCCTGAAGAATGCTATGTTTCAATTCAAATTTCTAAATCTTTTTCTATGTTTTCTGTCTCATTTGAAATATTGTGCTGCAGTAATTATTTCACATATGCGCTGCAAGTTTCGTTTCTATTATCAACGTGAGAGCATTTAAATATGTTACTGGAAAAAGCGATTGAATAAAGTGAAAAGTAGCAAAACATCTAATATAAAATAACCGTCAAATGGGAAAATTCAACTACTCGACTAAAAGATAACTAACCTGAACAAAAATAGACTTTGTAAGTATTAGGAGAATAATCAATTTAAATACTGTCTTGATCTCTTGAATAGACTCGTTAAAACTGATTCGGTATTTAGAGGCGATAACACTTACTTAAACAGAGAAAGTAAAACCGTAGAAATAGTAAATATGTTGTTGGTTCCTCAACGCAGACTGGATGTGTCCTCAACCAATGCTAGTATAACTAAAGGTCGTAGACACACTGAGAAACAGTTATTGTCAGAATGTTGTCCCTCGTTAAGTTTCTTTCATATTGTGTTAAAACTGAAATATTATTTATAGAGATATCATGTTTGGTCTGGTGATAATGCGATTTATTAATAAAATCTATTTTAATATTACACATATTTTATTAATTATTGTAAAATGTTATTTATTTATCATTTATTTATTCATATACATTATTTCATTGTTTGTCTCCGGGAAAATAGAATAGGTTTATTAGCTTTATGAATTTGATCTCGATACTAATGTTTTTAAAAACAACTGAGTATATGATTAGCCCCCTCTGGAAGGCAATTTGTCACGTCATACGCAAGCTTTATCTCGTCTATAATTCATTTAACATATATGACATGCAGATATATGTAGCATTCCCCAATTGGTGCAATTTTGAATTTGTTTAAATATCTATAACTTTAAAATATAGCTGCTAGAAAATCTATACGAAAGTTGTAGTTGTATGATCACAGCTTACGCTGAAACACTAAAAGCTTTAATAGTCTTAAAATATCAAATTTTCGTGGTACCGTACATGAAATATGCAATACTGAATTGTAACAGATTTTTGATTTTCATATTATGACTTACGTTGAAGATTAATACATTATTTCTCCACCTGAATAGAAAGAAAAGAAGAACAGAAGAACTGAAAATTATATATATATATATATATATATATATATATATATATATACTATAAATTATATCCTTAGAATCACTTGATAAGATATATACTCAATTTCCTCTCCCAATTAGCATAATTAACCACACAAAACACC
Organism: Eledone cirrhosa; assembly: GCA_964016885.1. Lineage (NCBI taxonomy): Eukaryota > Metazoa > Mollusca > Cephalopoda > Octopoda > Eledonidae > Eledone > Eledone cirrhosa. The sequence goes on from OZ024742.1 coordinate 242,349,965, forward strand.
AATTAAACCAGGCTATAAGATTAAAAGGCACCTGTGAAGAAATAATAGATAAATAAACGATAGCAACCTATTCGCGATCAACAGCCATAGAATATTTAGCCAGCATTTCAATAGCACGTGGAAATCGATTAAGTATATCGTCAACCATACACAATTAGGTATAAAATTAAAGTTAGAAGAAAAAATGCATATACACATACCAGGATTACATTTCTACCCTTTCGTTCGCTTTCGGAAATATCCTATCAAAGATAAATTCTTTCGGAAATATCCTATCAAGGATAAATATATATATATATATACAATATAGAAATGGTTTCTACAGGACTAGAACTGTTTCATTCGAAGGAAATCATAAATTCTAGTCAAGTAGAAGCCCTTTCTATATTTAATTTTTGTATATACTCTACTAATGTATTGAGAACCTTACTTACTGTGGTTACCCCCAAATGATCCCAGGACTATATATATATATATATATATAGTCCTGGGATATATATAAAGAATTCCAAGCTGGAAAGCCACGACAATGCAGGTTTGGACGGAGAAAAATCAAAACGTAAGAAACAGGGTTTGTGTTTTTACCTGAATCTTTTCAACGTCTCAAGCCTAGAAGGACCTCTATATATAATTTCCTGGCTCCTCACCCAGATCCTTAAGCCTATATCTTCACCTTCCCCGAGCATGTCAGTGGCTCCGATGAATTTATATAAAGATTCCACCAACTCCAACCAGACCAACTTAGACTCAATAGGTACGCCTTTAGCCTCGACGTTGTCTCCCTCTACACTACAGTCCCCGCTCACCTAGCTGTCAACTTATTGACTGACTGCATAATCTCCAAAAACATTTACTGCTCCGGCCTTCACCCGGCAGACATACACCAGCTTCTAGCTGTCTCGGTGGTTAATACTTACTTCACCTTCCACCACTGCACATACAAACAGACAACAGGACTACCTATGGGATCCAGCCAATCGAGCGTGCTAGCAAGCACTTATAAGAAGCAGGTGGAAAGTTGGGCCTTCAACACCTACTACTCCCCTGCCTTCTTCACCCGATATGAAGATGACATACTCATCTTTACACCATACCGTGAAGAAGCAGACAAAATATACACAGCATTCTCCAGCATGGACGTTAACATAAGGTTCAGCATGGAACACCCTCATGACACTGGATCCCTCTCCCTGCTAGACTTCCGACTCAAAGTAACGGAACAAGGCGGCATCCACACCAGCTTCTACAGAGAAGCCGCTAGCAGAGATCTGTTCGTCCGTTTAAACTCGGCCCTACCCCTTGGTGACAAGTCAGGATACATAAGGAATGAACTGAAACGTATCCGGAATAAATGCAGCACCACAAGAGACCGAGACACGCACACCCTACACTTCTTGGAGGTGCTTAAGCTAAACGGTTACCCAACATTCACTGTGAATCACGTTAGAAATAGGAAACACCTCATTTGAAGCACGAACTCCACCATCACATGCTTCCTGAAGATCCCACATTTCAGTGATGACACAACAGCCATCCACAGGGCCATCCGAAAAGAAGGACTAGACTTACAACTAGCTCACTCAGGACCCTCACTATGCAGACAACTATCTAGGAGACAACCTAGAGAATACAACAGACGCAGAACGCTGGATATCTGCCCCACCGATAACACAAACATATGTCATCAAGTATATGTCTTGTACAGATTCCAGTGTGATAAATGCGACAACTTCTACATAGGTAGCACCACCAGACACCTACACATCAGGATTAAAGAACACATTAACACTAACGCTTCCTCATTCAAGAAACACTTAAAGAAATGCAAAAACACCACACAAAAAATATAACAGGTAAGGTTGAAACAAAAGAAAGAAACCTCAGCAATCTCAGAATTATGGAAGCATTAATCATAGCCAAAACACACCCGCAAATCAATAATAGACTAGAACTAAGGCTACTGGAGTCTACATATTAGGGCAGATATATGCCCGCTTACGACCACATTAGCCATCTGGGAAAAATAATGTATATGCATTCATGTGTTTACACGATTCCACCCACGCGTGTTTGCATATTTGTGTGCGTGCTTACACACACACATGTATGCATGCACGTGTGTTTTAGAGCGTAATAATTTATATGCGTCTAAAGGGAAACGACACTCTGCCCCTTTGACCTGTCCAGACCTTAAATTTAACACAAAAGAGGTTAGAAAAAAAATAAATGATAAATAATAAAATCCCTTCCGGCCAGCAAACCACATCGGACACTGAAATAGCTCCTTTATTTTCCTCGGAAGAAGAGATATTAATCTCGAAATATCAGGACTTATGAATAAATTAAGGTAAAAAAATTAAATCTCTCTCATTTTTCTCTTTCTCACTTTCTATCGTTTTCTGGAAGAAATCTGCTGTACTCAGGCCTAGAAAGGGATGGGCTCCACCAAGCTTAAAATGCCCAACAAACGCCATATGTCAATACGGCGCCCCTACGACTCTATCAAAAGTTACGGAACCAGTCATACATAATATATATATGTGAAGAGATACTTTATTACCTTGTGTGTAATCGACAAACGTTTATGAGATGTTTCTTATGTTACATTTGTTAGCCTAGCTAATACTGTTTTCTATACTTCAACCTACAAAAGGAGTGATAGTTTTTTTTAGGCTGTAGTGTGTATATTTGCAGCTTTCTATTGACTATAAATAACATGCTTTATAAAATTTCGGTTGTAAATTATTGAAAGTGTACCGATAGCTATTAGCAGTTTGTTATTTTTTAGATAGCTACTGGGCAAATGATCTATTGTTGAAAGAGTCTCTATGCATATTAGAAGAGTCTTGGTGTCTGCGGTTTTGATTCAGCTGCTGATATCATTGTCTAAGAGAGCTTTCACTCCATCAAACTCAATGGAAAGTTGAACGCATATTTCGATTAAAGGTATGAATCTCCATGATGCTTAACTATAGCATATAAACAAACATATGCCACATTTGAATAAGAAACATAATTCGTTTTATTCACAAATATAGTTAAATACCTACAATCAATCAATCCTATGTAAATTGTATTGTAAACTTATATTCATTTTAATGTACATTATGTTAGGGCAGAAATGAGTTTCAATCAGTTTGATTTTCTTTGGTTCACAGATATTTAAGTACGTTGGAATGATTGTTATTTGATGATTGCGGTGCTACATTGGTCTGTATGGCAGTAATAGTATTTGTAACTGCATGCCCGCTAGAAGTGTTTGGGTATGTTGCATTTCTGTTAATTATTTTTATTTCTGGATCTAGGTTGGCCTTCCTTGAAAATGTTTTGGAATATTTCTGAATGATACTAAATCTCGCAATTTGGTCTTTCTAGGAAACAAAGATTGACAGTCATTCTATATAAAATTAGGTTTAGAGAGAACGTAGCCTGAAGGTATTGGCCTACATTCCCTCTTTTTCTCATATATATTTTCAACTATTTTTTTTTTTTTTTTTTTATTATTGTATCTTTTAATGCTCAGTAATTTTGTGTAAAAAAAATCAAATTTTCAATTTGTAATCTACCTTGTTATGTTGGCTTGAAAGAACTATAAAAATACATTGGGGCACTGCTGTTCTCTTTCTCCTCTCCCACACACAAATGGACGCACAAACACACACGCACACCCACATACACTCACACAACAACCATGTATACACACATACAATTATATACATTTGCTTGCTCGTCGTCTAACATATGTTTTCTGTCTAATTAATATCGTTCTTCATGTTTTAAGAATCTTTATATATTGTCAACAGGCGACGAAATTACATGATCGTTAGAACGACGTCGTATATAATGCTTTACGGTATTTCTGCTGGCCTTCTCTGTTCAAATTCTGCCGAGGTCAACTTTACCTTTCATCCTTTCCAACTCGTTCCAATACTGGGGTCTATTATTTCTCACTATCGCTCCTTCTCTGAGAGAAATCAGATGTCTTCAGATCTGGAGAGACGATAGGTTCTACCAGGCTTAAAGTAGACAAGTTATGTAGTCACGACGGTGGTCCTACGACTTCAGCAAGAATTATGCGTCTATACAAACAGACAAATATTGTATTTTCTATATAGCGTTTATTTCGTGTTTATAGAGTGAAACAAATTAACTTCTAGGCATTTTTCAGTAATATTCACCGAGAGAATTATATCTAATCATGTCGTTCTATTTATATATTCCTGAGATCACACTGATTATGCAAAAGCGAAATAAATAGAAGCAACAAGAAAAGAATCGGGGTGGTTATACCGTCCGACAAAGTTAGCAATCTTACGTATCTAATGCTATCTAAGGGTAGGTAAATGGCAAGATCCCAGACCCCTCCACAGTATATGACCACTAGGTTTTTTTTCGTATGGAATATATCATAATTAGAAATGTACATTTTGCAAAACTAATTATGAAGTATTAACAATGCAAAAACTATGAGAATTGTATGAATACATGATCGGAAACAAAATTTAATCCGTTTAGACACTTAATTAGAAAAAAGACTGGATTCTCGAGACTTGATAGAAGGAAATATTAATAGAAACGAAGGAAGACAGAAAATAAAAAATATCCAACTGGATAGATTTAAATTACAGTTAACATATTAGAACAGCAACAGAAAGACTGGTAATCCAAGGTTTTTCAAATTGATGAGAGCAGATGATATAAAATAGTAATGATGGTGTACATAACTTCACACAACAGATAAGTTTAAGATAAAAAAGTCATTTCAAATTAATATACGTGGTTATACGTGGTTATAGAAATAAATACTTTAGAAACCACATCGCACAGCGATATATTTCCATGTTGTAACACTTAAAACAAAGAAACTAATTAACGTATCAATTAAAAAACGTATAAAACCAAATCACAAAATACACATTACAATAAATATGTGTATTTTATACCTAGACCTAAGCTTAATGTACATATCTTATATCTAGCATCAGTGGGGCACTAATGGACGTTGAATATTTTGTGATTTAGTTTTATATGTATCATTGTTGGTATTATTATATATATATATATGTGTGTGTGTGTGTGTGTGTATCGACATTCAATTGAGAATATCCCAGACCTCATTCCCTTAACGAGAAATAAAGTGTCTTGCTCAAGGACATAACGCATCACCCATTCTGGGAATCGAAGTCACAAACTCATGATTGCGAATCCAATTCTCTAACCACTCAGCCACACGCCTTCACACACACACACACACACACATACACACACAATACATATATATATATAATAGTTGATAAATGAAACAAAGGAAACACAGGGATGTAACAATACATAGTCATATTAGCTCCATGCTTAGAGGAAGCGGGGGAAGGTTCTATATTTCGGACGGAAGTCCTTCATCAGGAAAGTCCGGATAATGAGAGAACAGGTAGGTACATGAAGGTAGTATGTGAAAGTTAGGAAAAGAGTGATGATATGTTGAGGGGGTAGGTGAGAGGTCCGAATAATAATGTGTTCTTATATAGGCACAAGGCCAGCAATTTAGAGGGAGGAGAAAGTCGATTAAATCGACGCCAGTGCGTGACTGGTACTTTATTTTATCGACCCCGCAAGGATGAAAGGCAAAGTCAACCTCGACGAGATTTGAACTCGTCCGAATAATAATTGTTTCTACTATAGGCACAAGGCCAGCTATTATCCAGTGCATTACTGGTACTTTATTTTATCGACCCCGTAAGGATGACAGACAAAGTTAACCTCGGTGGGATTTGAACTCGTCCGAATAATAATGCGAACATCAACTATAAGAAATTTACTAATAGCAAGATATTTGCAACATCTAACTGTTGTCGTTTGTGTCATCAGACGAAAAGAGTCAAAGGGATACGAAACAATTCGAGAATCCTACAGTCTCTTAATGGCTATATAATCAGTTTAAATAATTCTACGTTAGTTCGAACCGCTGAAATTGATGTAATAATTTAAGCTCAACTTACAGGCATGAGCGTTATAATAATATTTCAAATAGAGTTTCGTCGATATATCAGAAAATATTTATTTGTACACAGTTTCTTAAAAGAGAACTAAATGGATATGAAGAAATAATGATTTTTAGTATAGGCACAAGGCCAGTAATTTAGGGGGAGGGGAAAGTCGATTAAAAATTGAGCCCCAGTACATTGCTGGTACTTTATTTTATCGACGCTGTAAGGATGAAAGGCAAAGTTAACCTCGGCGTGATTTGAAAGCAGACCGTAAATGGCCGTAACTCTATGCTGCAAAGCATGGTGTCCGACCCTCTACCGATACTGCCAATCCACCGCCCTGATATGAAGAAATAATAATTTTCATAGTAAGCTTTATATGAAATTATTTAAAAAGAACAGTAAAAAAGGGAGGCAAAATAACACCCATTCCTAGATGAAACCCTAGAATGTTCAATTGTCTAGATATTTTTTCAGTGTTCCTATGCAGATTTGAACATAAGAAATCAATCTCTGACGACTTTTCTCATTTTTTTTTCTCAGTTGATATCAACAACGACAGTAGTTGTCTTTGCCGCTATTCGTGAGTAGAAACTATCGTTTCTACTTTAGGCACAAGGCCAGCAAATTTTGGGAGAGGAAAGATGATTAAATCGATTCCAGTGCATTACTGGTGACTTATTTTGAACTCAGAATGTAAAGGGCCATAACTCTATGCTGCAAAGCATGGTGTCATCTGCCGGGTTTAAAGAAAATAATTGTTTCTATTTTTGGCACAAGGCCGGCAATTATTCCAATGCATTACTGGTACTTTATTTTATCGATCCCGTAAAGATGAAAAGCAAAGTTAACCTCGGCAGGATTTGAACTCAGGCGGTAAAGGGACGTAATTCTATGCTGCAAAGCATGGTGTCTAACCCTCTACTGATACTGCCAATCCACCACCCTTACTGATACTGTCAATCCAATATGAGTATGTATTAAATTTGTATGCGTATGACTATGTCTCTATTTTAGTGTTACAAAGTAAAATTATAAAGAGACACTAGAAATGTTTGTTTCTTCAGATTTCCTCCCCTACGTATAATAATTGTTTCTACTTTTGGCACAAAGCCAGCAAATACCCAGTACATTACTGGTACTTTATTTCATCGACCCCGCAAGGATGAAAGGCAAAGTTATCCTCGGCGGGATTTGAACTCAGATAGCAAAGGGGCGTAACTATGCTGGAAAGCATGGCGTCCGACTCTCTATCTATACTGCCAATCGACCGCCCTCCCTACGTATAATATAACAAGCTAATCACTGCGTTTGTAGTTATTGTTCTTTCCCGATGAGGCGTACAAAAACTATGTCGCGAGTAGAAACACATGGTCTGTCTACAATGCATATAATAATATATATATATCCATTTGAAAACGTATAACTATGTTTCTATTTTCAAATGTTTATTCATTGGTAGTTATTACATCTTATATATCTTTACTCGCTAAGTGAATATTTCTTTATATTTATGGAGAGTTCATTGTTATTAAACTTTGCACAAAGAAATATTTCCAGTTCTATCTACGTGGTGCTATTTCACGTGTATATATATATATATATATATATATATATATATATATATATATATATATATATATATATATAAAAGTTTAAAGTCTAAAGTCATTTGACCGGTGCTTATTCCGGTGTCATGGCGTTAAGTGACTGAGATTACAAGACTCCCCTCTGGACAGGACGCTATTCCATTGCAGGGTAAACCCCCAGCTATTGCTGGTACTCATTTTCAGCTGAGTATACTGGAGCACCCTGAAATGAAGTGTTTTGTTCAAGAACACAACACGCAACCAAGGAGTAGAACCCACGGCATTATGATCGTAAGTCCAACACCCTAGGCCACGTATTCCACACATATATAGGGAGTGTACACACATATACAAACACACACTATCACATACACACATATTTATATATAAGAGATGTCAACATGAATGGACCTGTTATTTTTATCTAAAGACATTTTTTCCAATTCCAACCCGCGCGTCCCTTCAATCTATCTTATTTCTCATTCTGTCTTCTAATGAAGGACAGCGTCCGAAACGTTAAGACCCTCTTCCTGCTATTTCAAGCGTTAACCTCATATATTCCTTCCATATACTGTACCGATTGTGTTGTTATTTCTGTTTACCTTTTACATACATATATATTTACATATACATATAATATATATACATTTATATATATATATATATATATGTATATATATAAGAAAAAGAGAGAGGTTTTGTGCTGATATACTTCTAATTAATTGCGCATCTCAATAGAATACCTAGATAAATACATACGCGTGCATATACAAAACCGTATACGCTACGCTTATGTGACGAGATGTATGTATAAATATGCTGAAATTAAACTCGTCCTCATTTAGTTAGCATTCCCATCCCCATCTTCCCACTTTTTCATCAACTTCTTCCTCCGCATCATCATCATCACCATCACCATCACCATCACCAGCCTTTCTTTGCCTTCTATCAATTTTTTTTAAATATTATTGCTGAGAATAGTACTAGTGTTCGTGCATTATATTTAAATTTAACCTTTACTCTTCGTGAAACATATTTAAAGAAAAATAACGTAAACATTGTATGATTGTTCGTTTTAATATTTTCATATACCTACAATAGTGTACCACTATACTCACCCCTTTATGCCAGTATGCTTAGTATCTCACAGTGGAGTGACATAGAATATTACAGCTCCTGCATTTGTTTTTCTTTGTTATTTTGGCAGAAATTTCTGTTATTCATAAAGGTCAGATTAGACCACATATACCCATGATTTGTTTCTTTTCAATAAGTAATATATAGAAAAACCTTACAGCCATATATTTTATTGATAATATTCTTTCATTGAAAATGAATATGCTGAACAAACAAACAAGACTTATTACATAAGAGAAATGTCTACAAAAGCAATGGCTCAATTCTTTATAATGTTTCCGTCTGTATTTCATGCAACCTTTTACTTACGAAGCAAATTTTGTAAATTGTGATATAGAATGAATGTTTTATCTTATGATTTTCATATTAGAGAAGTGTATTGAAACGCTTTTAGTCTACATTTACTGGTGTCAGTCATTTGACTTCTATATTTTTTATGTCGATGCTATCTATATTTAACTGATATTTATAATATCGTTCTAGTATGATATGAATTTCAAAGCGAACACCCTCAAATTTGGACATTAATGACGTATGGTATTATAAACAAATGTAATAGGACTCGTTCCACGATGGTAGAGTGAAACAAAACACTACCTCACATTGATTCACTCTTTTTTGCAGAAGATGAAAGAATATGCAGTCTAATTTTTACAAGCACTTCTTGAAAGAAGAAATAATCCTAAGGCAACAACAGCATATTAATCGATTCAACGACGGCTTTAGCAACTCCAGACCTGTCATTCAGGATCTAGTTTCCCGTGCTGGATTTCTGGATGAAATTTACCACTCTCTTTCATAAAACATAATAGTTCTTCTTCACATTAACATCCTGCGTAAGACAGATTCTTACCAGGCACACATCTGTTGGCATAGACGTGCACCATAGTCCTAATCTATCTCAATGTTGCCTATTCTTGTCACCTAATAGTAATCAGTTTGGACTATATCATGTTATTATTAGAAGGGTTCAATACCGTGACCACGTCGTAGTCTAGGGACATTTCGTATTATTATAATCAAATCTTCCCCCTCCCCTACCCAATAAAGCACTTCATATTCCAATTAGACTTGGCTACATGCTAGATATCATCATCGTAGTGTTCTTATCAAGTATCCGAGAATCAGTCCTAAACCTCTTATTTGCAGAATTACTTCAAGGTATTTATAGTCTAACCTGTCAATTTTTTTAGATTCATTCAAATAGAATGTAGCCATAATTATACAGAATCTCTTTTCTCTCTTCATTAGTGCATATAATGTAAAACGCAAGTTGTTCTAGAATACTTAGTCCGATGAGTAACGCGAACGTTTTAGCGAGTAATCTGAATAAAAGCATTAAATCTGTGTTCAGGTTGAGATAGTTTAAGAAGTATTGCTGCCATTGTTTATACTGTTGTCATTGTCGTTTTGATGTTGCTATTTTTCAACCCCAGTTCAATATGGATCAAGTAGAGCTGTGCTAAAGAGCAGATCATCTACGAAAGACCAATTATTTTTTCAGTAACAATATTTTTAAAGCTGTATCTTTCAATGTATCCTTTTCTTTTCAGAATGATGCATGTGATTTTGCTGCAGTTTGCTGCTTTTTTTTCGATCATATTTTAGTTTGAACAATGTTGTTCGTTTTGGTTTTAAGGCTAGTGGTGTCACGATTTGTGTGTTCTTATTTTTTAGTTTTACTCTTGACATTGCTGAAACACATTTTTTGATTATTGAATGGCTTCAATTTTCTACAAGACAGCATAATGAAATAGCGCCACAAGCGCATCTGTTAACGACCCTGTTAAACATTAGATCTGTTGCTTCCCATGCAAAATCTTGATATCATAGTGTCACAGTATGGTCACTAGATCTGCAAGATTGTTTTAAATAATGAAATACTTCATTGAATAACATAGCCCTAGAAATAGTCTGCCTGATGTAATTCATACCACTTTATGGGCAGTTTTGGGGTTTCTTTAAGGATGAAGGGCAAAGTAATATGCAACTAAACATGCAAAACATTTTACACGATACTCTACCGATTATATTATCGAACGTGGAATCCCTCCACGGCCCACGAGACATACGTTTTTGAATATGTAAATATATAAAAATATGTACCAAATCTATCCATCATAGGCATACATATTCTGATGGAAGAGATACTTAGAGAAATAGAAAAGATAACTTTAGTGCTTCCAGATAATGACTACCTTTACGTCCTTAAGAAAGAAATTCAATAAGATTTATTCATAGTGGACATGAATAATTTCTGTATTACTCAACCGGAAAATTCTGTTCAAATCACTATCATAGATATCCAGAGCGTAACCAAATATCGCCTCTCATTCTCTGTTCTAGCACATATAAAATGCAAGAATGGACCTGACCTATCGCATTGCCCAAGTGGTTGAGGTCTTTCAGACATTGGCAGCATTAAGGAAGTCGAACTTCCTTCTATGGACTGCTGTTGTTCCTGAATTGCACTTGAAAATCATTAGGGACAACACGTATTCCTGACCGACGACGAATGAAGATTGCCAGAGTATCTCTGTAGCCTAAGTTCTTTCATTTACCCCTTTAGCCACGGAATTTCTATATTGTCGTTCTTGCTGATAACAAATAGATTTTATCGTTAGATAAATCTATCATTGCTACAGGAGAACGTGGCTGGCTCCATTTCCGATACGGATCATATCATAACACAATCACTCCTAGCGTTACGTTCTTTAATACCTCTACCTTCAGTATCAAATTTTCAGATGTCAAACCATATTGGATCAGTGAGGCCAAATGATTCCAATATATTTCCATTTGGGCTATCCATCATTACTATAATGTACAGTGTCTTCCTTGAACTTGGAAGCTGTTATAAGGCATTCACTATTTTGTTTCCTCATTTTATGATTGTGAAAGACTTTGCGGTAGCATTTAAACTTCACAGCATCGTGTCTACTCACTCACGTACAGATCATACTGCATAACATCTGTTTGTTCCCGGAAATCAAGCATCGGTTATTCTTTAGACACGTATTTTACGTCATTATGTTACTTCTCTTCCAGCCGTGATTTTTCGTGTTTTATAGCCCATATCTTTGTAGGGGTAAATAAACCTTATATGTCATTTTTTTCTGTCTAATCTCCCCCAATATCTGTTATATAATAATATTACTCATACATCCCCAGTTTATATATGCTTGTCAGAAATGGTGCTTTAGGCTTCTAGTGTCAGGCTACTACCTAAACGCCTTATTTAAGTTGAATGCAACGATTGTAACCATGGGATCTGAGTAACCAATTATTCAAGTCTGTGGAGAATGCAGACAATTCTTGTGAAATGTATATTCAGTATATTCAGTTTCTCCATGTAAACATTGGCACATTCAGATAATGCATACAATGTTTCGTCAAATGGCTTATAAATTACAAATATTTCCACAAGAAGGCTAATATTCCTCTAAGTTACAATATATGTCACAAATGTTGTGAAACAATACAAAGCAGCATAGTTCAACTTGAAGTAACTATGTTTTTCGAATTTGCATTAATTTCCTCGATACGCCTCATTACTTAATATTCAATAATCATTAGAAGGATTTCTAATATTTGAAAAATACCACATTTTGAGCGAACATCATTGCTTGATTATTCACATTTTAGTATCCTCATTTTATTAACACTGCTCAATTTGAACTGTGTGTGTAATAGGATTAAATATCATAAGGTTATTACACAAACTTAAGCTAAGTAAAATATGGGTACTGGATTTAACAAACCATTATATTGTGTCTATAAATATACCCACACAAGGAAATATAAAGGTGAATTAATATATGTTGTTTGTGAAACATATATTACATTCGAAATCGAAAGCATCCGGAACGTTTACCTTTCTTCGTTTGTAAAGAATTCCACAGACCATAAAAGTATTCCTATTCAGTAGAGTTTAATTTATTTGAATATCTATAGTGCTTCACTAATGTTCTAAACAAAAGAACGAAACTATCACTTTTGTATTTATTGACTTATTAACGTCAAAGTAGTGTGAAAGTAACTATTCATTCATACGAGGTATAAAATACAAAATGACCTCGATGAGTCAACACTTGTTATTTGATAAACTTTCCATTCGAAGATTACTAAGAAATAGGAAATGGTACTATTTTACAGATAGTATACAAAGATATTTGAGTAATAAAAGAGGCGTGTATACATAAAGATAAAAAAGCGTGAAATCTGATAGCAAATGTAGGAACAAATTAAATATTAGCGAGTAATGTTCCACATTTAATCTAAATAAAGATTGACGCTGTTAATAAATACAAAACAAAATAGATTAACGTAGTTTGATGACTCATTAATATGTCAGTATATCTTGATTAGACTGTTATCTAGATCTTTTATTTTTTTATTTTAATATCAATATATTCTCTCTCACACGTGTCTACGCTCTACCTTTTTACGAGCGTTTATAGAAATACAAGACTTCAATGCTCATATCTTCTCCAACACAATGAATATGTACGTATCAAATCTGTGATATCTAAATATATTTAAGCAGTATCAGAGATATTGAGTTGCTGTTAATGTTATTTAAACCCTATTTAGCCTTGAACCAGCAAAGGCGTTCAGCAATCAAAGCCATTAAATCTTGATTATCACATCGTTTCTGTGGCACCAGTCAATATCAGAAGACAGCATTATCGTGCTGATACGTTTTTCACTAGATGTGCTTACAACATCTCGTTATAAACAGAGATAAAAATCGAATCTTGTTCAACAAAAATGACTCCATTCTATTTCATCTAAAAGCATTCGAACAAATGGTAGGTCAGAAAGTCTCTGTGGAAATTTAATGACGATGCCACATCTGTAATAAAACTATGTCTATACATCTTATAAAGGGTTGTAAATGTGTTTAGTGCACTCGAATCGCTACATCACATAAACAAAATTAGGAACACAAATGCAACGTGGCAAACAATTCAAAAGAAAACTATATTAATAATAATTGTTTTTCTACTTTAGGCATAAGGCCAGCAATTTTGGGGTAGGTCAAAGACCATTAAATCGACTCCAGTGAATTACTGGTGGTTTATTTTATCGGTCCCGTAAGGATGAAAGGCAAAGATAACCTCGGCGGGATTTGAACTCAGATTGTATAGGGTGGCAACTCCAATAATAAAAATAATAATTGTTTCTACTTTAGGCACAAGGCCAGCAAATACCCAGTGCATTACTGGTACTTTATTTTATCGACCCCGTAATGGTTTCTACTATTGGCACAAGGCCAGTAATTAGGGGAGAGGGGAAAGTCGATTAAATCGACCCCAGTGCATTACTGATACTTTATTTTATCGACCCCGAAAGGATGAGAGGCAAAGTTAACCTCGAATAATAAATGTTTTCATTGTCCATATAGGCGGTGCACAAACGAAATACATAGAAAAGTAACAAATTAGATATAATATCGCATTTACATTGAGTAAAGTCATTTACAATGAGTAAGGAAACATAAATAAATAAAACTAACTACAGAGAAAAAGTAAAGAACGAAAGGATCCCCCACAATGAAGGTCAAGCGACATTGAGAAATTCTTCTACTTCTTCTTCACCCAGTTATTCCTGAGACGGTTGAGAGGCAGAGTCTTCAAACACTCCCTCCGGGGAGTCCTGTCAGAAGCAACCGTCTCCAACAGCTCCGGCTGGATCCCCAAGCGTAACCAGCTAAGCTCATGGATGTTATCCAACTATCTTGATCGGGGTCTACCTCTGAGTATCCTGCCGGTTCGTTTCGCCCGTAAAATCTTTCCAGCGATTATTTCCTGTGACATTCTAACTACATGCCGATACAGGTATCGGACCTGTATCTCTCAATTTAGGGAAATAGCGGCTCTACCTGGAGT
>OZ024742.1:242375002-242377502 GCA_964016885.1 Eledone cirrhosa
TTTACACTCATTTGTTTTTCTTTACACGTATTTTTTCTTTCCTATATATTTCTACCCCCTATTGTTCTACCTACCGTTCCGACTTCCTCCCCCTCCCCCTCCCCTGTATCTTCTTTGACCTCATGCCCAGCTGTAGCTGGCACTACAAACGCTTGATTGGGGCTACTCCACCCCCTCCCCTCTTTCTCCTACTGGCAGGTTTAGCCACCATCTCCCCTACTAATTTGCAACCACAGAATTACTACTGATTTTTGACAATCACTTTGACCATATATGGAATTACCCCTTGAGAAGATCGGCTATTTAAATACTAGGATAAATTTTCATTTAGTCCAGAATTAGCCGTCGAAACGGCTTGAACTCAGCTGTCGGGGTCTTACTGGTTCCTATTACCCACTCTACTACCTCAAGTATTGAGTACTTTGGTGCGTTATGGTCCACCTGGTTCCTTACCACATTTCCTTCGTTATATATATATATATATATATATATATATATATATATATATATATATATACATATATATATATATATACATATATATATACATATATATATATATGTATACATATATACATATATATATACATATATATATATACATATATATAATATATATACATATATATATATATACATATATATATATATACATATATATATATATATATATACATATATATATATATACATATATATATATATACATATATATATATATATATATATATATATATATATATATATATATATACATATATATACATATATATATATATACATATATATATATACATATATATATATATATATATATATATATATATATATATACATATATATATATATACATATATATATATATATATACATATATATATATATATACATATATATATATATATATACATATATAAGTACGTTATTCCGGGTTGAATCGGAGGTAACCACAGTAAGTAAGGTACTCAATACATTGCAGAGTATAAAAGTTTTAATATAGATGAGATTCTACAGAGATTCCTGATGATTTCTAAAGAATGAAACAGTTCTAGTCCTGTAGAATATCATCTATATTAAAACTATATACATATATATATATATATATACATATATATATATACATATATATATATATACATATATATATATATATATATATATATATATATATATATATATATATATATATATATATATATATATATATATATATATATATATATATATATATATATATATATATTTATATATATATATACATATATATATAAGTTGGAATAGAATGAAACGAAATTTCAATTCTCACTCGTAGTACGGCACTTACTTAAATGTAAGTATGTATGTATACGTAAATACATATATGTATACAGACGTACAGTAGCATGCATATATATATATACATATAAACATATAGGTACACATATATATATGTACGTATCAGTTTAGCGAACGTTTATTATAACGCTCGCTTTGTCCGTTTGTAAACAAACGGACAGCCTGATTTCTACCGTACGGTGTTAAGGCAACCACGTCACCTTTTTGTTCAACACTGACACAGTAACGAGGTACTAGTTTCAAGCTTGTTAGCTATCGTCAGCACCGTATACCCTTCTGCCAGATGGTTGAACGTTGGAAAGTATATACTTTCCTTATGAAAATTAAGGGCTGAGCAGCCTAATTTGCATATCGAGTGAGTTCAGTCGGCCAGGCGCACCGAAAACGATAAGTTGGAATAGAATGAAACGAAATTTCAATTCTCACTCTTAGTACGGCACTTTCTTAAATGTAAGTATGTATGTATACGTACATAGATATATGTATACAGACGTACAGTAGCATGCATATATATATATATATATATATATATATATATATATATATATATATATATATATATATATATATATATATATATATATATATACATACAGGTACACATATATATATGTACGTATCAGTTTAGCGAACGTTTATTATAACGCTCGCTTTGTCCGTTTGTAAACAAACGGACAGCTGATTTATGCCGTACGGTGTTAAGGCAACCACGTCCCCTTTTTGTTCAACACTGACACAGGAACGATGTACTAGTTTCAAGCTTGTTAGCTATCGTCAGCACCGTATACCCTTCTGCTCAGCCGTTAATTTTCATAAGGAAAGTATATACTATTCCAACTTATCGTTTTCGGTGCGCCTGGCCGACTGAACTCACTCGATATGCAAATTAGGCTGCTCAGCCGTTAATTTTCATAAGGAAAGTATATACTTTCCAACTTTCAACCATCTGGCAGAAGGGTATACGGTGCTGTCGATAGCTAAGAAGCTTGAAACTAGTACATCGTTCCTGTGTCAGTGTTGAACAAAAAGGTGACGTGGTCGCCTTAACACCGTACGGCATAAATCAGCTGTCCGTTTGTTTACAAACGGACAAAGCGAGCGTTATAATAAACGTTCGCTAAACTGATACGTACATATATATATGTGTACCTGTATGTATATATAT
>OZ024742.1:242382502-242385002 GCA_964016885.1 Eledone cirrhosa
GTTGTTGAGTATGAGAATTTAACTGTTGATCTATTTAAGATTTGATGGTATTTGTGGTTTGGCGTGAAGTTTTACTCTAGGATATAAAACATTTTTTTAGCAATATTATCCTTAATTTGTAAATTAAATGGAGCATTATACCAAGTAACTCGTCTATTACGGTTTCTATGTTGTTTATTATTTTTATAGGTTGTATCGTGATGTTTACTAGGAGGATTAATGTTAATGACCTCACCACGCACATTTTTAGTTAGATTTATTGATTTAGGTGTTTTATCTTGTTTATTAGGAGTTTTATTATTAACATTTATTAGAGTTGTATGATGAGTAGTTTTTTGAGAGTTACTATACTTTATATTAGAGGAGTTGTTGGTATTTTGGGGTAAAGTATGGGTGGCATTTAGGTGTGTACTTTTCATTTGGTGTTTGTTGGTAATATTAGGTTGTATGTTTATAGTATTTTTAGTAGAAGGTATGTATTCTAATCTATTTTTGTGGCCACTTCTATCTAGAGCTTCGTTATAGAAGGTCGCATTTTTATCAAATACATCTTGGTTAGACGAAAGGTTAGAAATTCTAAGTGATATATTATATGCAAGGTTTTTAAGGATAGATTTAGGGTGATTAGATTGTGAGTGTATGTAGTGTAAGTTTTGGTTGGGTTTATGGTAAGGTTGGTAGATACCCGTAGCTAAGTCTAAAGTTAGTTTTTCTATTTCTGAGAGGCTAAGGTTGTTGGAAAGAAGAAGACAGTCATCACGATATAAACCACCTTTAAGGTGGGAAAAGAAGGCATTTATGTTGAAAAGAAGAAAGAGGCCCACAAGATCAGTAATTTGGGCAGAATCGCTTGAACCCATAGTAATATCAAATAGATTACTATATGTGTTTCTGGTCCAGTATTCATTCTGAAATTCAATAAGTGTTAGTCTAGCATGTGTAATAATATTAATGTCATCCAAAGTTAAGTTAGATCTATTTTTAGCAAATATCAAAGCTTTGTTCAGGAGTATAGGTGATATAGAAGAGTAGTAATTATCTATATCAAATTGTAGAAATGAAGCAGAAGATTTACATCTAATATTTTTAAACCAGTTAATTACCTGGGAAGTGTTTTCCCAGAGTGGTAAATTAATATGTTTTCTTATTTGTGGGATAACTCTATCCAAAATTTTTTTGCTAATTATTCCAATATCAGATCTTGACTCTGTATTCCGTTTATCTTTCACCGAAAGTGATTTTTGAATGCATCTCTTCTTTCCATGATATCCGGATTACATTGAGTTCTTCATACGGATTGGACACTACCGTAAACTCTTGGTAGATTTATCTATATATATATATATATATATTTATATACATATATATATATATATATATAACTTTGAAATGTTTTGGCCAGTATTAGCCCAGGCCATGTCTAACTTAATAGCACCACCTGGCGAAGTCTTTCAATTCAGGATTTGGGCACCATGGCCCATTCGAGAAGAGAATTACTGTTTGCGGAGACATATCCGGGTGTGGGTGGTTTGTCCGGGATTACTTGGAGGAATTTGTCCAAAGACTTCTTGAATTTTGTGTGGTCAATTTCTGTTTTGACGTGTCCTGGTGTGATGTTGAAGAGAGCAGGGCCAATTGAGGTGAAATAATTGTGCCGTATTGTTGTTATGAGTTGCGATTTAGATTTTTGTATGGGACGGATAGCACGGGGACCAAACCTTGGGTGAATCTTGAAGGCGATGCCAACATCATTTGGGCAGTGATGATGGAACATTTTCCACATCATGCAGATAATATAACGCTCACGGCGACGTTGGAGTGAGTAAAGTTTCAGCTTTTCTAGTCGACCCCAGTAGTCAAGGTCTGACATGCCATCTATCTTTTTCGTGATTGCCCTTTGAGGAGCTTCAAGTTTCATGATACTTTGTTTCGTGTGGGGAGACCACAGTGGACAACAGTATTCAAGGTGTGGTCGGGCAAAAGTAGAGAAGAGGAGGATAATGGTGTGGGAATCTCTCGACTGGAAGGTTCTGAGGATCCAGGAACACATTCTGCGGGCCATGTCAACTTTGCTGCTTATATGCGTGGCCTAGCTTATGTTGCTGTCCACGGTTACTCCCAAGTCTCTGGTGTTGTTAGATGCCACGAGAGTTTCCCCGGAGGGAAGGGAGTACGGGAGTTTCAGAGCATCCTCTTTTCCAAAGTGGATCAGTTCGAATTTGTCTTCGTTCAGTAACATGTTGTTCTTTTCCGCCCATTGGGTAACAGCCAGTAGGTCTGACTGAAGGCTTATCCGGTCATCCACGCCATTGATGACCTTTTGGAGCTTGGAATCATCAGCGAAAATTTTAATGTTGCTGTATTTGATGATGTCAGTGATGTCATTAATATAGATGATGAAGAGAAGTGGGCCCAACACAGTGCCTTGTGGGACCCCACTACTGACTTTAGCTGGGCTGGATTTGACTCCTTCAACTACAACATGTTGGGTTCTGTTTGA
>OZ024742.1:242395002-242417502 GCA_964016885.1 Eledone cirrhosa
GCATAAGCCGACGCCGCATTGCGCAGTCCCGGTTCTAGAGGGATGCCCTGCAACAGCTCCAATTTTCGCAGTTGTGGCTCTAGAGTCAATATGTACAGAATGGAGGAGAGAGGGCACCTCTGTCGAATGGAACGTGTGATTGCGAACGGCTCCGATATGTAGCCGTTCACCTTGACCCTCGAGCCGATGCTGGTGTGCATCGCCTCTATCCAGCCTCTGAAAACGGTACCGAAACCGGCCGCCTTGAGAGCCGCTTCCAAGTATCGATGGTCGACCCTATCGAATGCCTTAGACTGATCCAAATTGGTCAGATCCCCACCGAAGCCGGGTTTACTACCCAACCCTCTCTATGATGTATCGCATGAGGTGGAGGTTGTCGTGTATGGATCTGGTCGGGATTGAACATGTTTGCGCTTTCCCTACCAGCTTCCCGAAGACAAGCGCCAACCTCGTCGCTAGTACCTTGGCCAAAATCTTTAGCTCTGTGTTGAGCAGAGTTATGGGCCTGAAGTTGTTAAATTCGTCCCTCTTGTTCTCATCTTTCCTGATCAGCGTTACCACGCCCCTGTCTGCAGAACTGGGAATTCTCCCGTTCTGCTGCCAATTGCAGTAGACGGCTTCGAGGACGCCAGAGAACGAGTCCGGCAAGCCTATGTAAAACTCAGAGGGTAGACAATCTAGACCGGGTGACTTGCGTTTCCCGCAGCTGCCCAGAGCGTCCCGTATTTCAGTGTACGTGATTGGTCTATCGCAGAACTCGGCGTCCGTGTTCGAGAGACGCGGCAGGCCGTCGAGGTATGAACTAAAGTCTATTGCCCCGTTCGGCTGACCGTCGTTCTGCTCAAATAGTCGCGCAAAGTGCTGCTGAAAGGCCGCGCACATTTGCTTGTGGTCAAGCACGCCTCCGTTTTGATCTTTCAAAGACCGAATCGTGGACTTGTTGCCACTTTTTGTCTACGCCACTCGGGCCCAGCTGACAGCTTTCGCTCCTTCATTTCCTAGAGCACGTGTTTTGCTTCTGACCACGCAGCCTTCGTCTTTCGAATCGAAGAACTGGTCCAGTGCCGTTCTCGACGCTAACACTCTAGCGGCGTTGCCACTTCTAAGTGCCTCCGCTACCTTGGCTATTAGTTCTCTTTTTAGTTTGTTTTCTCTAAGGCTAACTCTCGGCTAAACCCTATCGATTCTATTCTGATTGCTTTCTTGAGAGAGTACCACAATCTATTGTTGACGATGGCTCCTGTTAACTGTTGCTTGACTAATCTACTTATCCGTTCACTGTAAGCTTTACGTGCCGGCAACGACACGTTCAGCTTCCAGTATCCTGGTCCTTGTTTATGTGTTCTATCGCGGTTGACTAAGCAGACGACTAATTTGTGATCTGAATAGGCAACCATGTGCATTCCTGGACAGCTTAACATCTCCTTGTCCCTTTCTCTAATGAAGAACCTATCTAAATATGATCTAGATGTCCCGCTGCGGTTTGCTCACGTCCACTGTGGTGAAGTCGGGAAATCCAGTCGATACCTATCGGCCTGTTGGAATTGGCCGATTAAAGTTTTGAGGCGGTTGCACCCCGCTCTACTGGGACATGCTCCCGCATAGTCCCATCGTGCATCTAGGATACCATTCCAGTCCCCCACTAAAAGTAAGGACCGAGACGTTCCCAGAAAAGACTCTAGAGCTTAAAGAAGTCTGGCCGTGATTGCGATTGCCCGGTCGGGGCATAAACGGCCACCAGTCTGAAGGCTCCACCTCCAGTACTGTTCACGTCTAGGACTACCAGTCTACTCTCCGGGTCCAAGTGTACTTGCAGTACTTCGACGTCCAAGTTCTTCCGAAACATGACAGCCACTCCACCCCCACCTCCTGGCTGACAGAGAGATGCGTAGATCTCAAAGTCGTCGAAGATGGTGGTTAGTTGCTGCCTGTTGTGGATCCTGGACTCGGTGATGGCTATCACATCCATACCGTGTGACCTAAGGACGTTTAAAAGTTGGCCCTGTTTCCAGGGCATCCATAGGCCACGCAGATTTACGCTTCTAACTCGTAAACTAGCCATGTTGGTGAAGAAGAGTTGGAGAAAAAGGACGAAAGGTGCACTTACCTTTTCGTTTCCTGGAGATCGGGTTGTTAAATCTCCATTTGGGTACTGGATGGGGTGTTGGATATGGTGGGGAAACATTTTAACAGGACGCGGTTGATGGTTTTCTGGCAGGGGTTGCCCACGTGCTGTGAACATTTATTTTTCAGGTCATTATAGGTTTCCATAGAAACCCTTATAAGTTTAAGGTGTGGAGACGATTCTGCCTTGACGAAAGTTTTGCCCTCCGTCTCCACCCTGGTGTTTTGGGAGATGACCTCCATCAAATTCTTGTTGTTTGTATTAATGTATGTGTATTGTTGTTTGTTTTTTTTTGTGTTGCTTCAGTTTGTTGTTCGTCCGGGAGTATTCTTTTTATGGTGGGTGCTTGTGTTTGGGGTGGTGTTGGTGTTGCTGGTAGAGGGATGTTTGACTGTGGTGTTTTCTTTTTGTTGTTGTTTGTGTCTGTGGTTGTGTGTTGGGGTTGGTGATTGGAGTTTTGGGGGTTTTGTGGTGTCTCTTTTTTTGTTTTTTAGATTTCTGTGCTCTGCCTCTTCTTCATTTAAAGAAGGGGAAGCAGCTTCATCCGTCGATGAATAATCATCGTCAGGTGTGTGGGGTAGTGGTATGTTGTGTGGTGGTGGTGTTTCGGTGTGTGTGTTTGTGGTAGTGTTTGATGGAGTGGGATGGGGTGGGGCTGTGTTCTTCAGGGGTGTTGTCGCTGTTTTTTCTGTTGTTGTTGGTTGAGTGTCTGTTTGTTTTGGTGTGGTTGCTCGTTTCGTCTGTCGCTGTACTTGTGGTGGTGGTGGTTGTTTTGGTGTTGGTGTTGGTAATAGTTGTCTTTTAATGATGTTGTTGTTGTGTGTTTGTGAAGGATAAGAGGCTTTTAGGTGTGCTGTGCTACCACAGCGAAAGCAATGGAATGTTCGTCCTTCTACCGAAATGTTTATTTTGTTGTTATCATCGATGACGACTCTTTCTGGTATTTTGGAGATTCTCTCCGGCCTCATTTGCAACAGAACTTCCAAATCAGTACCCGCCCACCTTTGTCGAATATACTTTCGTATCGAAAGAATCATATCAGTTTCTGCTCTACGAAGCCAGCCAAGATCCACCAGATGTTAATGTTTGGGGGTATATATTTTTTGTTTGTGTCCTTTTTCCCATCTATGTATGGAAAAAGGTGAATGCATTTGACACCATTGGTGTCACAGAATATTTTTGGGTGAGTGCCTCGCTTTTAAATAGTACGGAAACACTTCCGTACTGTTTTCCTCGTTGGAGAAAATCGATGTTTGCTAGAATTTCCTTGAAAGTAGCTTCTATATCTGCTTGACTAACAAATATCGGCTTTCTCGTGGAATTGGACACAGTCCTAAAGGTGACTGATCTTCGAACTGTGTTGGTGTTGGAAATCTCAGTTTCCTCGGTGTTGGAAATCTGTTCCTTGACGAGGTGAAACTTTATGTGATGATGTATCTGTGGAGTTGTTCATGACTTTTTCATGTATATGTATGTTAATAGGTTTAATTTCTGTGTTTTCATGTGAGTTAGTGTTATTTTTCTCCGCTTCGACGGTAGAAATTGTACAATTTTCGAGTGGTAACATTTTTTCCTCTTTGTTGACAGTCGTATCTATGGCGACGTCCATAGTAGCAGAAGCAGATATAACGTTAAAATCTGCCTCTTTCTCTCTCTTTTCTCTATTGACGTTCTCCAGCGTTTCCTTCGTGTTATTCATGTTTTATAGTTTGCAAAATTTGATATTTTAAAACAATTTTTAAATTAAATTTTTGCCCTTAAAGGGGCGAAAAATGGGATTACCACCCAGCTGACAATTCAGCTTGGGAGTTAATATACAAAATAATATGTCTTTTCAAACAATTTGTTCTGTTTTTCGTATATAAATTTACAAAAAATCTTACCGGCGATGTTCCACGCGTCAGGCAGAGAGAGAGAGATAGATAGATAGATAGATAGATAGATAGATATATTTCTTTATTAGCCACAGGGGCACAAAAGAAGGGGACAAATACAAAGGGGGAAGTTTACATACAATAAAAACGTGTAAAATGTTATCACAGATGGAATTTAAAAGTTAGTCGATTTTCCCCAATAGAGGGAGACAGTTTATATGGGTAACACAGACCCCCGAAAAAAATGTGCAATCCTCATCTCCAGGAGTACGAAGAGCTTGTACTCCTTTCCTCTCCTCCTCCTTTTCCTCAACCTACAGGCTGATATAGAGAGAAGGCCCATTCACTCGGGCCATTCTCGCCACTTTCACCCACCTTTCATAAAACTTGCTGGGGTACAGCACCTCTCTCTCCATCCTGATTCTTCTTCCAAAGTGGTATTTGAAAAAAAGAATCAGTTGTTGGCCGGAGAGAAAGGTGTCTGACCTCAGCCCTTTCAACCTTGTCCACCATACAACCTCTTTCGCCATAGCTATCACACAAAGGAAAACCGCCTCTCCTTCGTTTTTGTAGATAGATAGATAGATAGATAGATAGATAGATAGATAGATAGATAGATAGATAGACAGACAGACAGACAGACAGACAGATAGATAGACAGACAGACAGACAGACAGATAGATAGATAGATAGATAGATAGATAGATAGATAGATAGATAGATAGATAGATACATAGATAAGCATCTAAGTTGATCAAATGTATTCAAAAATTGAATTCATACTACAACAGCAGCAACTACAACAAAACTCATGAAAAATATTTCAAAATTTCTGAGAATATTATCTCCTGGTTAATGTACTGATTGTTCAATTATGGATTTAGGATGGGCTATGATCTATCAACCTACTTAACGGATTGGTCCGCCGTTTGCCGAACGGTTCTACTAATTGTGAGTGGACTATTTTTCGTAAAATTTTAGGAATAATATATTGCAAACACTGAAGATAAATCTTATTCAATACGATACGATACAGCTAGGAACGAGCGATAAGAGGTTTTCAGAAACTCCTGTATGCACTTGAAATCTAATGGTGGGATGAAATACATTGAACGGAACGAAGCTAATTTGTACTGAATCCCGTGACCTAATTCCTTATTCTGGAAACTAAAGATTAGCAGATATGATGTTTGAAGCAGTTGCTGTCCAAATTCGCAAGAAGCAATCTAACTGTGTATAATATACAAATCTATACCAACCTCTCTAACTATCTACCTCCATCTCTCCTTCTTTATTTCTTTATTTTTCCCACTTTCTTTCGTTCTATCATTTTCATTTTCTTTCTTTCTCCTTTTTCTTTCCCTCTATTTCTTTATTATATTCTTTCTCCATACTCATCCATCTTTCTGCATTTATTTATCTAGCAATCTATCTGTGATCTTATTTCTTCTCTTTCAATTTACATCACTCTTTCTCTATATACTGCATCAGCATCTTCCTGCCTCTTCATTGGTCTATATTTTTTTCATATTCTCTTTCAATGTCCTTCTATTTTATCTCATTTATATTTTCTTTATAATTTCTTAGACGTTTTACGTTATCTTTGAACAGTCGCTTCTATTTCCTCCGCTTTTTTTGTGTGTGTTTTTATTATTTTTGTTAATTATCTCTTTTCACCATCTCCCACATTTTGTTTATCTGTCATTTTCCATATTCCATATCTCACTATAATCAATTGCTCATGCTTAGTTAGAATGATTTTAGAAGATAAGAGACTATAGAGATGGGCGGATGTTAAGAACTCATTTCCATTGCTGAGATAAATCGGTTTTCTACAAAAACTTTTCATATCAATGATAAAGTTCAACAGGATAGAAGTCCTTTTAAAATATTTAAACTAATTAGTTTCTTAATTATTTTTAATTCATCCTACTTATTACTTATTCTTCAATTCAGTTATTGGACTCTTGCCATTCTGTTGCAATGCATGCGGGGATTTTTGGTCAATAAAATCTACTTCAGTATTTTCTCGGGTGCATATTCTTTTCTCGATTTCATAATGTAGATCGGGACATATGATCTTAAACAGGAAGAACACAAATATCACAAAATATTAATGTCCGTTAGTTTCAATGGTTCTACCAGTAATTGTCATTATCTCCTTCTCTCACTCACCCCTCTCTCTCTCGCTCCCCTTCCGATTGTGTACCGATTGTGTTGTTATTTCTGTTTACCTTTTTCATACATACATACACACACATATATATATATATATATATATATATATATATATATATATAATTGAAAAAGTGGACAATAAAATGGTCAACAGTACAAAAAAGGGGATTTATTTGCAGTCTAACAATTGTTTCACTGATAAAGTTGTCTAAAATTTGCTGAATACTAAAAGCAGTGCCACTCAATTTTAAATACAATGTTAGCTATATCAGATCTTCGGAAACTATTAAAAAAATATATATGTAACTGGCAAATTTACAAATACATATTACATAATCAATAATAATATTAATAATAAAGCTATAGAGAGAAAAGGAAGACAGGGAGATAGATACAGTAAGGAAAGAAAGGAGAAAGAAGAAGGAAAAAGAAAAAAAGAAAGAAGAAAAAGGAGAAATTATTATAGATAGAAATATAAAGAGAAGATATATAGAAGATGATGGTAGATAGAGGAGAGACAAACATAAGTAGAAATAACTGTTTCTACTTTAGGCACAAGGCCAGCAATTACCCAGTACATTACTGGTACTTTATTTTATCGACCCCGTAAGGATGAAAGGCAAATTTAACATAAGTAGAAATAACGTAGGATGGAAAGAAGAATAGAGGGACAAATAAATGAATAAACGTTAATATATGAATAAATGTAAATAAAAATAAAAATAGATATATAAAAAATATATTTAAAAATATATAAAAAATATATAAAAATTGATAAAAAAATAAATAAATAAATTATATCTAATGTGATATAAAATGGTATAAAATGTGAAAACTGAAGAATAAAAATAAATACGTCAAAGGAGTAAAAATGTGCGAAGAATATTTAAACATATTAAAATTATTTAGAATGGTTTTTGAGAATTGTTGAAATAGATGGAGAGATAATCAGGTGAAAATATGATAATGTTAAATATATTTATGTGTGTAATCGTTATTTTAATAAATAAATTAATTAATTAGTTTTAAGTTATATTATATTATAAAATAATATGACAGAGATGAAATAAATTTAGGGAGAGAAATATAAAGATAGAGAGTGAAAAATAGAGATATATAAAATAAGAATGTAAATATAAGAGGTTTTGATGTTGTTCTTTGATAGATGATGACAATTATAACTATAATTATAATTATAATGATGATGATGATGTTGATAATGTGATATCATAATAGATTCAAGTGGTACAATCTGGGTTATGGAATAGATAAGATAGAATTAAGCTGGTCTAAACTTCTCAAATTTAGTCGCCGATTTATGTCGACAAAAAATAGTTTTTTCAATTTTACTGTTAAGAAGAAATTTGTTGTAATTTAAATTTTGATAGCTTTGTCCAGGTGATTTTATATTCCATGTTTGCATCTTTGAGTTGCCAGATTTTATTGGTGAGAGTCGTTGTCTTTGAGAGATTCCTGTTAGTCATAGAGTGTCTATGTGTTTATATATATATATATATATATGAGTTTCCACTTTTGGCACAAGGCCAGCGATTACCCCAGTGCACCACTGCTATTTTATTTTATCGACCTCGTAAGGATGAAAGGCAACGTTAACCTCGGCGGATTCGAACTCAGAACGCAAAGGGCCATAACTATGCTGCAAAGTAGGGTGTCAGCATAGTTATGGCCCTTAGCGTTCTGAGTTGAAATCCACTGAGGTTAACTTCGCCTTTCATCCTTACGAGGTCGATAAAATAAAGTACCAGTGGTGCACTGGGGTAATCGCTGGCCTTGTGCCAAAAGTAGGAACTCTATTATATATACTAGCAGAAAAACCACCCTTCGGGTGGTTTTCTGCTGACCAGTGTAGTGTGTATATATATACATGTAGATATGATACATCAAATAAAATCGTAATTGACAATATATAATACATAGAAATTGATTATAAACTGCATTAGGAGAAAATTAGTGACAGAAAATTAGTATGTTTATTTAAGCGAGGGCCAACCGGAAATTTTAAAGAAGTGAATCTTTAAACAAAATATGTTTAATCAACAGCCACGAAATTTAGTGGATTATTTATTCAAAGTAATCCATCTTATTTTACAAACGGAATAAAAAAAAAATCGTACGCAATCCCTCAGACCTTCCTTTATTATAGTTTAGATATATATATAATAGAAAAAATATATGAAACATATTTATTGCGTATCGACAATGTAAACGAAACTTCCTCGTTTTTTCTATTATATACACTCTGCCTGTGCATAGAGTGCTTGATTTGGTACCAACGTATTTCATCGTACTACCTACACTATATATATATATATATATATAAACAAGTATTGCACCAAAGAAAATATCAACATCGGGGAGAATTGAGATCAGGAATTTATTTGTTTGACATATGAAAAGCATACCGTCGGTAAGCAGTTTTCTTGTTGAAGCATTCATTAAACATTATCTCCCTTCACACACACACACACACACACACACACACACACACACACACACACACACACACACACACACACACATCCGTATGTGTTTGACAGCTGAGACAAAAGAGTACTAGATACCAAAGTAGAGTTTAAATATTCATTTTATTAAAGCTAAATAGTGAGTCCGGTTACTCTGGAGTTTCGCTGGTTTATCAGAGGGTCATCAGACAAGTGTTCTTGTCTGATGCAGAGTTAAGCTCCCACTATTGCTGATACTCATTTTCAGTTGAGTATATTGGGGCAACGTGAAATGAAGTGTTTTGCTCAAGAACACAACACATTACCAAGTCCAGGAAACGAACCCACCGAAATTATGATCCTAAGTCTAACATCTTTACTACTACGCCGCGCGCCTCCACATTACTCCCGGGACATTATATTATCAGTATGTGTATATCTGTAACTAGATAAAACATTTAAGATATATTCATCTTCAATACTTTATGGTTGTTTTTAATTAAACTTTGGAATTTTCACGGGGTCGACTAATTCATAATGAGACTGTGAGTTCCATAAACAGTTCATTGGCTTCCATTGTTATTTATTAGTATATGAAGATCGGACTTATCTCTCGTCCTGCTTAAAACAACATTATAATAACCTCTTAATCTGTTCCACTATTATTTTACTTCTCTTACTCACTCATTCATTCAGCCATACTTTATTTGCTTGCCAGGTTAATCACTATAGTAAACACTACATCTTTTCGCAACGTACATTTATTTTACGACTTCTAGTGTCACTGAATTCTTCTCTATTTGTTGTTTGACACCACTTACTTTAAAAAGATTATCTCCTTACCGTGACACCGAAATCACATAGCTAAATTACAAATTTCAAAAGACCAAAACCCAAAGAGGACTCCATGAATCGGTTATTAGCTAGAAATTAATAAATTATTCACACTTACCTACATGGAATTATAATTTTCTTCATCATTAATTTGAAACTTTCTTACTTTACTAGATTTGCCTTTCACAAGTTCGTTATTCATTGACGAACATTACTCAAGAAACGGTATCTTCTGCATGTAGTCACCTTTTTCTTGTTTCTCTTCCTGCTCTCCTACTTCATTTTCATTCTGAAATTATATATACCACGGCATCCAGGAAGTCGTTAGTGTCAAATTTGGCATCAACTAATACTTTGCTTTCAGCTATTCATACTTTTTTCAATCTAGTCTACATCTTTAAATTATTAGCATCATCGTTATCTACATCACTACCAAACCCATAATAGTCATATGGGAATACACACTTATTTCAATCTGACAGTTCTTGTATTATTCATTGGCTATTTAAAACTATATTAGTTCTTTTTTACTTTCGCTCCAATAAATTCGTCTTTCGTATTCTTTATTACATTTCTCCCCATTAAGTAGCTCATAATTGGTATTAATGATCTGTTTTATATAAATCCTGCTTTAGTTGAAGAAACGGTGAATCCACATTTTGAGTGTTCGGAGGGTCAGGCTATCAGCATCTAGTAGGGATTGTGTTGAGAGATCGATGATAATCTGTGTTATTCAAGATGCGAGGAAATACGATGTCTTGCTAATTTTAGCAGGGTGGGGGATATTGCCTGCATTTCCTTGTATTCAAAGGATAAATACAAGCGCAGAGTATAATAACTTCCTCTTTGATCTATGGAAGTTTGTGATAAATAATTTAAGAGAAAAAATGGTCCGATGGTTTTATTGTGTTTGTTGCGATTTTGAACGTAATGATGTATTACAGAAGACTGAATCAATCTACTTCTTCGATGCAACTCTCACTCGCTTTCTTCTGTTTCTTTAAAGCAGAAAATGAGCATTGAATGAACAAACGTCAGATATTGTAGTTGTAGACTAAAGAAAAGTAAGTGACATACAGAAATGTTGCGAAATTCTCTGACACAGAATATCGTTAATTTTTTTAATTATTTTTTTCATGTTTAAACACATCGTAAATTTGTTTAAAATTATCATTAAGTGAACGCAAAGTATTTATGTGTCTAGGTTTTAGAAATGTAACTTTGTAAGTTACTGTATGATTTTGGATATCGGGATGAAACGAATCTTTTGAATAATATTACTAGATAGAGCGTGTAGCTCGGAGATCATGATACAGCCGCTACTTCTTAGAATCGAGAAATCACAGCTCCAGTGCTACAGACATGGAGTTAGAATGTTTAAGGAAAGGATTGCTGGACAGATTTTACGGGCAAGAACAAAGTGTGGGAGACTCAGAAGTAGACCACTATGGTTGGATAACATCCATGAGGAATTTTGGGAAAACGGTTACTTTTTTTAAGACCCACTAGATAGCGTGTCTGATGACCCAGGCACCACGACCCTCCCAGGAAGAAGAAGAAGAAGAAGAAGAAGAAGAAGAAGAAGAAGAAGAAGAAGAAGAAGAAGAAGAAGAAGAAGAAGAAGAAGACATAGATTTCATTTTATTATAAGTACAGTACATTTAAGCCGTGCAAAGATAGATTTCCTTCCCATTCTTATCATTATATGAACTGCAGCTAGTCAAAACTTGTACAATTTGCAGCTGAAATGACGATATTTCATATCCCGAATAACAACACTGTTCTATTCTCGTGAATATACCTGAAACTCAATTATCAAAATTATTTATTTGTTAATAAGCTTCTTTTATCTGTGTAGTGATAGCACCATGGAGGTATTGTCATGCGTTTAAACTTGAATCAAGTGAGGAACAGTTGTTCAACATTAGCATCCCTTGATACAGGTTGAGTTAGATCTGAATGCATTGGATAACCACGATATCTATATGGTTTCATTGTATTTTTAGCATTCCACGATTAGACTGTTGAACTCACTGAAGTTCTCGTCCCTTCCAGTCAGTCTTCACATGCTAGATTTAGCACTTATAAGTGAATGAAGGTTTGCAATTCAACTACTAACCTTACTTAATTTAGTCGGCTTATCTAATAGGAGACGGGGAATCGAAGGTTAAACTTTATTACTGATAGTTGTTTTGTAAGTTGATAGTTCTTAATTGAAATTTTCGTATTGGCAAATGTTATATTAGCCTGGCGTCTCCGTATTAAGGACATATATTTAATTCGTATATAAACTTGAGTGACTTCCGTCCGTCCGTCACACTCTGTGTGTGTTTAAGTGAATGTATGCGTGTGTAAAGGGAATGATGGGGATGTTGGAAAAACTATAACAAAACAGTGGTTGGAGTTCCATTTACTACGCTGTGAGAGTGTATGTGTATGTGTGGGTTTGTGTAAATGTATGTATGTGCGATTGTATATGTATTTGTGTGAATGTGTGCCTGTAAGTGTGTACTTTTGTGTGTCAGTGTTTGCGCTTTTATATTTATATACTCATACGTGTATGTATATGCACATACTCGCGCGTACACATATATACACATACGTGTCAGCGTGTCGAAAAAATCTTAGTTTGCTTAAAATTCTGAAAACTGGCATAATTTCCAACATAGCATGTCATATATATCTTCGATGCTATGTGACACAAGCAACTATCTGAAATTAGATTCAATCAACTGCCTCTTATCATGCATATTTAGATGCCTTGTCATTCACATGTTGAAATATTATGACTTAATTTGACTATAAGACATGTCTAATACATTAATGTTCCTCCCTCTAATAAATGTTTTGTATGATGACCCTGAGTTTACCATTTAATTAATTGCGTAACATGGTATTATTTTACCCCTTTATTATTTATTTCAAAACGTATAATGTTTTTTTTTAGTTCACTAATCGTATAACGTTTGTACAAATATGAAAATGTGCAAATACATTTAACACCATATACACGTACTCTAATATTCATGTAATAACTTGAATATATTCAATTTTATACAGCTCCGTTTTAACTAAAGTGGTCTGCTTGTGAATATTTCATCTTTCACTCTCTTTTGTTCATTTCAGTGAAAATCTGTTTTCAGCGCTATTCATTTTAAATTCGTTCATTTATACAGATTTTCTTATTAGAATACAGCACTTATTAGAATACAGCACTTATTAGAATACAGCACTTATTAGAATACAGCACTACATTCAAATTTAAAGTGCATACAGCTCTAATTAATTATTGAAGTATGTACGAATCATGTAAAACATATCAAATGTTAATTTTAAGAAGCAGACTAGAACAGCGCATGGATTAGAGGGAATTATCATTTCTCTCTATTTCTTATATTTTGACCAATGAATTTCATGGATCATGAATTCAGATTTAATTATTCTGGTTGTGTTTTTTTTGTTTTTTTTTTTATTTTTTTTTAGCAGTTTTATCTTTATCCCAACCACGTAAAAATTTCAAAATCTACTCTGAGAGAAACATTGCTGTATAGTGAAGATTATATTAAACAAATACCATATATATATATATATATATATATATATATATATATATATGTGTGTGTGTGTGTGTGTGTACATATATACATTTATATATATATACATATATATATATATATATATATATAATAAATAAAAGATAGTTGCTTTAGATCATCTCTATTTATTTTATTATATATATTTCGAAGATACAAGGCTTATGTATAACATAATCGAAAACATGTTCTCGTCAGACAAAATGCATAGGAGATGCAGATTTCTTTTGATATACTGGCGGTCAAACAAGCTGGACAGATTGGTGACAAATAAGCATATGATTAGTAAAAAAAAAAACCAACACAGGCGATGTTACGTAAGTAAGAGAAAAATACAGTTGGACTTAACGTTTTTGAAATTTTAAATATAACGTAATTAGATTGGTAAAAGGATTTTAAAAATATTTGTTTCTACTTTAGGCACAAGGCCAGCAATTACCCAGTTCATTATTGGTACTTTATTTTATCGACCCCGTAAGGATGAAAGGCAAAGTCAACCTCGGCGGGATTTGAACTCAGATATTTTAAAAATATTGACCGTTAGTCAGCTTATATGTTACTTATATTAGCTTAAAATAGATACTATAGAAACAATATATATATATATATATATATATATATACATATATATATATATATATATATATATATATATATATATATATATATATATATATATATATATATATATATTATACGAAAGAAAAAATATTTTAGGAAACTAAACAATAAAGATTAGGATTATAAAATTCAACGGTAAACTATCCATGTTTATGTATCATTTAAATTGGTATTATGTGAGTGGAAAGATATTTAACAATTCGTATGGCTTTTTTATATAACTGATATGGTTATAATGCTATGAGATAAATTAATTAGTTCAAAAGAAGAGATGCAATTACCTGGCCTAACTTATCTTTTCAACAATTATATTTAAGTAGGTTTATACGTATAGAGGAACGTATTAACTATTTGTGTAATTATTATTATAAGAAAAGATGTATGTTTTATAGCCTAGTTAATATATATTAAATTTAATTTGCTTATATACTAATTAAAGATAAGTTAGATGAAAAAGTTATAACGAAAAAAATATATTAGCTTACTTATTTTGTCTCTTCGTCGTTATTTTCTATGTAAACATAATAAAATTGCTTAAAAATTATATAAAGAAGCCTTACTTGTTTAATTTTTTTATTAAGTTTAACTAAAGACTCCGTGAAACGTTTTCGAAAATCTGTGAAGACAAGAACTGAATATTTCGGATCGTTTATTAATAATTAAATGCCTATTATAAATGACATGTAGAATTTCTGTGGTACAGATGTCACATCCTTTAGATACGGAAGTAGTTTTATAAGGCAAAGCATTAGAAAGTTTCTGCCAAGAAAGGGAATATTCGATATTATTACCCTTAAGTGACCATTCAATTCAGAAAGGGCCGTACTAAATCTTTTATCTTCTCTCTTGAAAGAGTTCTTTAAATTTTGAAGAGGCGGCACTAATATAGTTATAGGACTTTTGTTTTAACTGTGCATTTATAAGCTAAATGAAGATCAAGACAGTTATTGTTTAACGGGCAAAAATAACTTTCTTTACAATTACAATTGCTTACGTTATTGTTAATTGATGCCACTCTGTGACTATAAGTCGCATAGACTAATGGAGGAGTTTGAAAACGAGATGATCAACATTATCTCCAACCTCAAATTCTCCGGAAACCCACCCAGAAGTCAGGAGTACCTCAGACACCTGGGAAACCGG
Source organism: Eledone cirrhosa (assembly GCA_964016885.1). Classification (NCBI taxonomy): domain Eukaryota; kingdom Metazoa; phylum Mollusca; class Cephalopoda; order Octopoda; family Eledonidae; genus Eledone; species Eledone cirrhosa. The sequence continues at coordinate 242,409,833 of OZ024742.1, forward strand.
ATTACAATACTTAAAGAGACAACTGGAATACTTGTCCATGCTGACAAAAGCAACAACCTCTACAACATGGACACTGAACTGTATAATAAGCTAATTATCAGGGAACTGAGGAAGTGCTACAAAAAAGGACGGCCCCATACCAACCAAGGGAGCCGCGGATTACCCTTAAAGATCACAAACCAAACTTTGAGTCCGACCTCCCTGTTAGACTAATAGCCCCCCCCCCCCCCAGATCGTCAGTAAAAGAATACTAGATAGGATTTTGCCCAAGCTTCGGAAAAAACTAGATTACAGCAATGGTCATACACGGGAGAGGTAATAGAATGGTTTAAGATACTACCTGAGAAAAGTAAGACCAGCTTTATCCAACTGGATATCGCAGGCTACTACTCCTCAATCTCCCCCATAGTACTCAACAAGGCCCTATTTTTAGCGATGTCCAATACGGACCTAACCCGAGAGGAGATGAGCATCATCCACGCCGCAAGAAAGACCTTAATTTGTTTCGATGGAAACCTTTGGACCAGGAGTGATTGGCCAAATAACTTTGACATCACAATGGGCTCCAGCGACACAGCAGAGGTAACGGACTTGGTTGGGCGCTTTCTGCTGAAGCAGATAAAAGATGAAATCCCCTGCCTGGGTGGCGGATTATATCGTGACGATGCTCTCATCACAGTATATGACCACAGCACACTATGGTGGAGAGAATGAAGAGGCGTATTCGCCATTTCTTTAAGAACCAGGGGCTCAGTATCGAACTAGACCCAAATAGAAATGTAGTTAACTTCCTAGACACCACCCTAAACCTGAACACCGAGCAATACTACCCCTACCACAAGCCCAACGAGAAACTTGTGTATGTTAACGCCAAGTCAAACCACCCTAGATCCATAACCAACGCCGTGGTGAAGAGTGTCTCGGACAGGTTCTCCAGCCTGTCCGCAAATAAGGAAATCTTCGATAGCAACGCGGAATATTAGAACGCAGCTCTAAATAAGGCGGCACATGGCCAAAATATAACATATAGTCCGAGGCGCCGGGATGGTGATGGCCCAAAGGACACCCCCATCCGCGTTGTCCGGGAGGGGGCGAACCGTAACAATACAGGCAGAACAGAAACAATTAAGCATCATGAGCCTGACACAACCACACGGGAGATGGTGACAAGTACGCTTAACCATGAGAAGAAACCCAATGCGAGTAGCAGTCTCAGGGGTGATACTAACCACCCCGGGCCCGATGACCCCAACCGCAGGACACGTGGGGGGGGGGGGGGGTCACGGGGAACCACCCCACCGTAGATCTGCCAGCGCGGGCAACAAGCACCCCACAAATTCGGGCCGAGAACATAGCAAAACACATAGCACCCAAAGGGGAAGCAACAATGCAGGAACCACCAGCAACCCAACAACTCTCCAACAACTCACGACGCCCTGAACCCACCCATATAGGAGTAGACGCAGAAAAATCACGTGGTACAACCCACCTTACTCAGCGGCCCTAAAGAATAGCTTGGCCCGATCATTCTTTGGAGCACTTGATAAATGCTTCCCGAGCGACCATAGATACCACAAGATCTCACCCAACAAACTCAAACAGAACCGGGGGAAGACCACCATGTAACACGTAACGGGTACCCCACACTAGACACGAAGAGGTCGACCACCCTCTGAAAAGCAGAAACCCCGAATCATGCCCCCTTAGTAATGAATGCCTTAGGAAGAACCTAATATACGGATGTAGAGTTAAAACCCCCAACTCCGAACACCTCTACATAGGAGCCACATCAACGAGCTTTAAAAAGCGTTAGTATAACCATCGCCATTCCTTCAATAAGGAGGTCAAAAGGAAAAGTACGGTTCTTTCCGACCTGATCTGGAAGCTTAAACTGGACAGGACCCCGTACTCTCTGACCTGGTCCATAATCAGGAAAGTACCACCCGATAAAGGGGGATCTGGCATATGAAAACTATGTCTGAGCAAGACCCTCGAGATACTAAGAGGTGGAAGCCGCCTGATAAACCTCAGAACCGACTTCTTCGGGACATGTAGACATCCCAGGGCCGAGACCTTCCTCAAGCTATATGGACAGTAACAACACACTGAGATGTGAACTCCCCTCAATCTATAGGGACTTCTCCAGAACATGTAGACACCTCTCGGTTGGACCTCCCTCAAGCTATATGGGCAGTAACAACACCATAGGTTGGGAACTCCCCTCAAGCCATAGGGACCCATCCAGGCTGAGCAGACACCATGATAGCCTAGAGATTGATTCTGACACAGCCTTTCTAATTTGGCCAACATCTTTATAACTTTGAGATTGGTTATAACACATACACATTTTATTTTACTTTATTTGAATCTTCATTTTCTTATTTTTCATTTATTTTCTATTTTCTTCATTTTATTGCCTTTTATTTCTTCATATGCATGCCCCCTCCCCACCATCACCACCACCACGAGAAATGGTGGCAGGATGGAGGCAACCACACACAGATACTTATAAAATCAGCAGCAGCAAGACCTAGGCTGACCGCAGCACCAACACCACTACCAAAATAAGAGTAGCGGTCAGATATACTTAACAATAGCAAAAACAAACGCTGAAGATAGCCTCACCCCAGAAAGAATTTCTATAGATTTCTATAGATTGCTGACTGAGGAATGCTCTCACAACTGACCAATGGGAGGCGTGAATCTTACAAATCTTTATAACGTTGAGATTGGTTATAACACACACACATTTTATTTGATTATCTTATTTTATTCTCTTACCATATTATTCCTTCTACCATTTTTATCATTTTTACCATTTTATCATTTTTTTTAGCTGACTCCAACACCAACACCACTACCAACATAAGAGTAGAGGTCAGATGTACTTAACAATAACAAGAACAACAACTACAGATTTCTTGGCCTCAGAACGAATTTCTATAGACTTTTGACTGAGGAATGTTCTCACAACTGACCAATGGGAGGAGAGGATGTCCTCTGACACTGAAATTCGTTTGTTTAAATTCATATGATTCCAGTCCCTCAGTGAAATAACAACCCAACCAGGAACTGCGCATATCAGAGTATTGACAAAGTTAAACACCTCAACAACATGTCTACTCCTCTCTACCACACTAATTCGGACTGCCTGAAGAGGTCACAGCCAAAGATGGCTGTCACCGAAATATATATACCAGTAATAAACGAAGCCAAATTTTAAATATTTGACTTATTTATTTTAGTTTATTTTACATTACTCTGGAGTAACCAAACCAACGTGAGCACTTCGTCGAGTGCTCCAATCTGCATACTGAGGTGTTGGTATACAACCAACGTATACTCAATATATATATATATATATATATATATATATATATATATATATATACATGCGACTTATAGTCGCATATATATATATATGTGATGGCGTATGGCTTAGTGGTTAGAGCATTGGGCTTGCAATCGAAAGATTGTGAGTTCAATTCTCGGAGCGGGTCATGTGTTATTTCCTTGAGCAAGACACGTTGCTCCAGTTTACTCAGCTGTAGAAATGAGTACCGGCCTGCCCGCCCAGCCAGTGGGATGACGTTATCTTATGGCTAAAATAGCACGAAAAAGTGCTGTGACCAGCGGCGCCGATTGGCGCCCGACAGACTGGTCGGTCAAGGTGATATATATATGTGTGTGTGTGTGTGTGTGTGTGTGTGTGTGTGTGTGTGTGTGTGTGTGTGTGTGTGTGCATGCAGAGAAACATTTTACTGTAATAGTCGTGCAATTTTTAGGGTTTAGCTGTGGTCCTTTTTATATATTGGTCTTACCAGCATACGCGGTCAGGATTGAATCACCTTCATTTTTAACTAAGTATGATATAACCGTAGTCAGTGCCAGATTCCTAATCACACAGATGATTCGTAGAAATTAGAAAAAAAACACCGTGTTCTTACCCTTCATCGACTTTAAATCTGTCTTCGACATAATCTGGAAGATGATCCTACACGCACACACACCAACACAGTAAAAAATATTAATCCTGTTAATGCCTTAGTCATGTGTGCTCAGCTGACGAACTAGATCAAGTATGCTATACCCGATAATTTCATCTTTCTCTTAGTCTTATTTTGAAATGAAAATACTAGTTTGCATATAATTAACACTCGTGTTGGTAATTAATTAAGATATATAGTAAGAAGTGCGCTATCAGCCGAAGTGTATGATAAACGAATGCCAATTACCCTATATTAAACAATATTATTTGCGATGTTCCTTTTGGTATTTCTTTTCTTTTCTTGAATGAGTAGAGAGGTTTTATATTTTAGCATTGTGAAAAGTAGAAAATATGTTGTTCATGCAATATTTCAAGTGTATTAACAACGAATATAATTTGAAATTGCTTCAATCGGATATTGAAACCTTGTTGCCATCTCGTCATGCAAGAATCTAACTTCTTGCTCAACAGAAATTGTCAGTATCTTAACAATAATCTAAGTATCAAATTCATCATAATTATCTCTGTTTTCAAATTAGGCATTATCTAGCTTGCAAACAAATCACTCAAGTATTCGGTTTCCTTTGTATTCGCATCCGTAACATGTTCTTCAACATAGCCTCTACGTAGTAGCTCAACCTACGCCAAATAGCATCCAAAATCTCACCGCAAACACACGTTGTAGTTTTAAAAGAAAGAAAAGTTCCATTGATAAATGTAATGCTGGATATACAATATCTGAAAATGGTCTGGATAGTCATGATTGGAACACCACTGATAGGAGTTCGACTTGATCAGAGCTAACTTATGACTTAATAACTAAGAGTAAGATGTGGATTCAATACGGCGCTAAATGTATAGTGTGGAATTTTGGCTTTTCGCCTTAGCAATCAGCAACAGGACCCGTTACGAATTCCAGAAATTCTTATAGGAACATAGCAGCTATTTGTAGCACATACATCTCCAAACAGAAATAGAAATCTATATAATCTATATTCTATTTCAATAGGGCTGTAGGCTAACTTTGCATAAAGAAACTAATGAATTGACATCATATTCTTTTGTAATATGATACGTGAAACTGAAAGTATCTCGGGTTATTTTTTCTTTACAAATGCTGGGGGACGTCCTCTCCTCAGATATGTTTAGATACATGACGTCACAATACATGTATAGATGCCAGCCGCTATTTTAAAATAACTATTATCGCTATTTTAAAACCTTAGATGTTAATTTGGAACGTGACCAGCTGGATGGTATGTTTCGCTTAAAAATACCCAATACTATGTTGTTTAAGAACATTTTAATCGGTTACACAATACTTCTCACGTTTCATTAGTTGAGGGTTCATTAATTATGAAACATTTTAAAAGTTAATAGTTGATTGAATAATAATGGATAGTTGAAGAGGTTCTCGATTAACGACACTATATTAAAAACAATCAGGATTAGCACTGTTCGATTTCAAATACCACATGAGTTAGCAATCATTCTCGCTCTGTCCGGCTCAATACCGCTCTAACTTAATTCAATTTGTAATTATTAATAATAAATTGGTATAGGTGTGTAAATACGATTACATCAACCCTGCGTATCTTGAAGGCGGCGAATTGGCAGAGTCGTTAGAACGTTGGATACAATGCTTTGCGTTATTTGTTTCGGCTCTCTGCTCTCGGAGTTAAAATCCCACCGAGATCAACTTTGCCTTTCATCCATCGAAGATCGATATAAGTACCAGTCTCGTACTGGGGTCGACTTTTCCTCTGTATCTTTTTCTCACTTCAATTCTCTCAATCTCTATCCTTTTCTCTGAAAGAAATCTGCTATGTTCAGACCTAGAGAGTTTTAAAATGACCTGGAAATGCCGTATGTCCATGCGGCACCAATATTACTCAATCAGGAGGTACGGGATAAAGGGAGAAATACATACCTGATAATTATTTTATCTCTCACTGCCCCCTCCCCCTCTCTCTCTCCGCTATCTCCCGCCGGAAAGTGTTCAGCAACGTCGAACCCAATTATAGTTTGAACTCAGAACCTAGAACTCTGAAGCTATTTATTATATTTATTCTTGTTTCACACGGCCTTTGTTATAATGGATTATGAGTAAGTTTGCTAAACTACACGACCACGTTAATAAGGAATGCGTCCTGGGTATAATCAACAATTTATTCTCCTAAGTACTTATATTCTCAACGCGAGAGTGATTAAACACTAAATAGGATCGTATGAAATTTGTTCTCAGCAAACAAAAGGCACGGTCGTGAATAAACTGAACATTTGATATACTACTTGAAGCATGTTTGCATATTTAACAGTTAGTGACATACTCGCTGATGTTTTGTAGATTAATAGTAGTTTGTTTCATTTTAGCTGCAATTATGATGCACTGCATATTTTAAGCAAAGGAATAAAGGGAATCATCCATGGTCTCTTCCAGGTTTCTGGCAAAGATAAGAATGGTGAAAGTTATATTCAAGCGGGAGATATCTGTTCTTAATTCTGGTAAGGGCACTCAAGAAACAGGGAGTAGTTTCAAAGCAGGAAGATATTAAGTCTATCATTCAAGTACAGGAAGAGTCTCTTGGACAGTCTTTCATGCAGATTTCACCTACCTAAATTAAATCTTAAGACTTTGGAAGACGGGGGGGGGGGGGGCTATGATAGAAGCCTCCTTTTCATTGGAATCGTACAAGAAACCAAGCAGTTTCAAAAAGAAACACAAAGCCAGTTATTTCTAATATTTGCGGAAGGATAGCAGTTTGAAAGGAGGGGAATTAAATGGTTCTTTATTTTGTCGGTCCCAAAATGATGAAAGGCAAAGTGGACGTCGGGGGGATTTGAACTCACTAATTAACACTGTCCTCACTAAAAGTCCTTACTAAAGAGCACAAAAGGATTTTTGTCCGACGTTCAAATATTTTGCTATTCTATCGTCGATTTAATAACGGAAATATCATGGGTTTGACCTTCATACTAGCCAGCTTTCAATTTCCCTCTTTCTGTAACTCATATATTATCTAAGTGTACTCAAGATACTGCTAATCCACCACCCTCCAATGTCTATTAGTAATAAAATAGATTATTCTGTAGTTCACGAAAATCATATCGGTAGATTTAATTATCACATTAGAATATTGAGATACAGCATCATAGGATTTGATCGCCAAAGCAACGTTTCTACCTTAACAAATCAAAAATTGTTTTAGTATACAACAAGATTTTGTCGGAGTACATACACACTTTTTAGTTACTATTTGCTCATTATGATACAAAACCATTCATTTGAGACTTGGGGATATAAGCGTTCTTAATTCACTACTGCTAATTATTTTTTATAGTCCGAAAGGATAAATAATGTATATCCGGCATGACTGAAGGTGCATGGCTTGGTGATTAGAGCGTTAGAATCTCAATCATAAGGTTGTGAGTTAGATTCCTGGACCGGAAGATGCGTTGTTTTTTAGCAAAACACTTTATTTTACATAGTTCCAATACACTCAGCTGGAAACATGCGTTGCGACGTCACTAATGCCAAGCTACATCGGGCTTTGCCGTTCCGTTGGACAATATAAGTGGCGTAGAGAGAGGTAGAGAGAGGAGACTGGTATGCATGAGTGACTACAAGTCTTTCGCCAACATATCAACATGGTAAATTGGCAGTATCGGTAGAGGGTTGGAC
>OZ024742.1:242425002-242447502 GCA_964016885.1 Eledone cirrhosa
TGTTAATGCTTTGAATAAGTCTATTGTACAGCCGACCACATTATTCTTCACTCATTTACTATTATGACTCCAAGAACCGTTTATCTATGAACTGTTCTGAATCGGCCACCCGGCTATGGAAACTTTTTGTTGAGTCAAACAAGCCGAAGCGTTAAAACTATCCTCTATATAGTACTCATAACCGTTACTTGGATAACCTTAAACGATATCTCGTTAACTATATATATATTTATAGAGAGAAAAATGGCTTCTACATGACTAGAACTGTTTCATTCGGGAGAAATCATCAGGAAGCCTGATGATTTATACTCTGCTATGTACTGAGAACCTTACTTACTGTGGTTACTTCCGATTGAACCCGAGATAAACATATATATATATATTAAAATAACAGATTAAAGTTTAAGCAAAGAATCGCTGCTTTCACCCTTAACGGGATCTTCTGGTAGTTTCAGAAGATCCCGTTAAGGGTGAAAGCATCGATTTTTGCTTAAACTTTAATCTTTTATTTTAATAAATATTTGCTCTACGGTTCTTATATATTTGATATATATTTATCCTTATCGAGCCCTCTTTGGATTTTAGTCTTCAAATTTATTATTATTACTATATATATATATATAGTGGTAGAATACTGGAAGGTAATATCCGTAGTGGGAGAGCACTCAGTCCATGGGACGAGTTAGGTAGAAGTGGTTACACAACAGTTAGTTCACCATACTGAGAACAATTGTTTCACCTCAGCGGATCCTCAGCTCGTAATATATATATATATCCTTCTTTATTATTTACAAGTTACACTTTATAGTGTTATATATACATCCAATCACCTGAAGACACACGATAATATTTAAAAACAAAAAAATTGTTCGCTGGATAAATGTAATGTAGGATACACTGTGTCTGGATACTCTACTTGATTAGAGGTGTTAGGCGATTGTTGTTAGACCTTTTTCTTTTGTACTCTTCTCGCTATTTAGACCGAGATTTTATCTGCAGACATTTGAAACTTCAGCGAGACACACTTGCACCTACACTGTAACAGCCACTTATACACACAAATAAACAAGGATACACACACACGCAATCGCACCCAGGCGCAGAAGCACACTCAATAACACGCGCACACGTGCGCCTGCTCGCGCAATCACGCATGCATACACACTCTCATGCTCAAACAAACACGCTCACACAAGTGCTATAATTACAAATGCTCATACACATTCCTTTCCTCGCTCTCCCCTTCTCTCTCTCTCTCTCTCTCTCTCTCTCTCTCTCTCTCTCTCACTAATACTCTATATTCCTGCCTGACTACCACGTTTTTATTTCTGTTAGTGTTCTGTTTGCCTCGTGGTCTATAACGTTATTTTTTATTTCTCTATTTCTTTCGTTCCTTCTTTCTTCCTTTTGTTCGTCTTTATTTATTTATTTATTTATTTATTTGCTTTTTATTCCATTGTTGCTCTGAAATATCATCCATCTTGATGTATTTGCTTGTGGTAAAGTGTGAAAAGGGAATCGTGTGTCCAGGGATTTCAATGCTATTTGCCCATGGTTGTGCTTGGCAAATATTGTCTATTTTACACACATACAATAACTAACGCACACAGCTCGCCTTCTCTCTCCTACTCTGCCGTACATATATATATATATATATATATATATATATATATATATATATATGGCGAGAGAGAGAGAAAGATAATGGACACGAATGTGTATGTGTGGCCATATGTTTATTGTAAGTAAGTAAGAGAGAGAACAGGAGAGGGATACATGAATAAAAAGGATTCTCGCTGTAACTGAGAGGTTTGTAGTCACTTAGAATCATTTCACGATAGGTGTTCTCGTTCAAAGTAATACATCTTCATAACAAAGTCAGTCATGTGTGTAAATTCAACATAGAAGCTTCTATTTCAATCACCACAAGAACATTTTGCCTGTGCAGTTATGTTGAACAGGATGAATCTATTTCTTCGATCTTTTGTAAAAGAACATAGGAAAGAAAGAGTGCTAATTTTTTTTTCTTTTATTGGCTTCGATATTTTTATCCTAGGCCATACTAGAGCTACCATCTTCTATGTAATAGCTGATTATATCGACCTATTACTTATTCTATCAATCGCAAATGTATTAATGTCAAACTGAACATAGGCGGGATTTAAGCTCAGAGCATAACTGCATCCCATAACATGCTTTGGCAGACTCTGTTCATGCCATTTATCTGCCAAGAACTTTAAGCAAAATAGTAGCGACCGCTTTCTGATCCAGCCTGCACAGTGGAAATTTCCGGCGTTCTTGGGCCCTGGACCGTATGTTACTCATTGCTATCGAAGCAGAGTTGCCTACCCGCAAATGCGAGCCCCACGAGTTGGAGTGGCTGTTCCAGCGCGTCTCCCTCACTATTCTCTGAGACAATGCCTTCTCCATCCAGTCCAGTAAGCCAGGACCATGGGGCGGACGGACTTTTAACCTACATTGGTATACTGAAGACAGTTACACCAATGTTGTTTTCAATATTTTAATGCTAGAATGTTTTTAACTGAAAAACACTGACTTTTTTCTGTCTTCAGTTATGATTCTATTATTTCACATGTAGGATGCTCTATCAGAGATATTGGATCCACAAGTGTTTGACATCTAATGTATTAATGAAGGAATAATGGTCGGATATGTAAGTATCAACAGCAACATAGAATTGCTAAATGTGTCCGAACACGGAAGAGCTGAACTCCCACTGTCATCGCCTCCATCTCTCTCACCCTCTCCATCTCTCTGTATTATGAGCAAATGGGATCCCACGTGCTGGCCGCCCCACGGCCCCGGCGGACAGGATGGAGAAGGCGTTTCCCCGGTGGATGGTAAGGGAGATGCGCTGGAAGAGCCATTCCATCTCGCGAGGTTCACACCTGAGTCTAGCCAGCTCAGCGTCTATGGTGCTAAGTAGGGAGGTAGCCCTAGGGCCATAAACACCAGAAATCTCCACTGCTAGGGGCTCCACTACAAATCAGTCGCAGAGCGACCGTTACTTGAAGAGTTTGCCCTCCTCAACCCGAACTGCAGCATAACCTGGGTTAATCTAATTTATCGATTCTGAAAAATAAAAACGCAAACTTAACGGAGTCAGAATGTAAAATGCCAAAACTAAATATTTTGCCTATTTTGTTCGATGCTCCGTAAACTCCGACAATCCATATTTTTTCTGTCTCGTTTTTTTTTTTTGTTTTTGTTTTTTTTTCTGTTGTTGCTGTTTTTTGTTGGTGAGGCATTGATGTCTTGTTTCGTCCATTTCTTCCATTTATTTTCCTTCGCAACCATCTCTCATTTCACATAGCCATGTGTACACAATTAAGATACTAATATAGACTTTCACAGTTAATCGCTATTTAGAGGAGAAAGAGAAAATGATGTCAGACAAATGACGCAATGTGACTTAGCGATTTAATCCTCACTTGGATACACAAGCATAAAAACATTTATAGCTACCGTCAGAAAATATTTTACAAATAAATACATAAGTCAAGCTATTATATGTAAAAACTCGTTGTTCTTTTTTAGACAAGTGAGGAGGAACGGGTGGAAGAAAGGCAGATAAAGAGAGAAGAGGAAAAAGAAAATGAAAGGAAAAAAGAATAATGGCTGAGAGAGAAAAGATGAACTAAAAAGAAAAGAAAGAGAGGGAGAATGATAAAAAGAGAAAGGACAAAAGATAAACAGAATAATTGTTTCTACTTTTGGCACAAGGCCAGCAAATACCCAGTGTATTACTGGTACTTTATTTTATCGACCCCGTAAGGATGAAAGGCAGAGTTAACCTCGGCGGGATTTGAACTCAGATCATAAAGGGAGGTAACTCTATGCTTCAAAGCATGGCGTCCGACCCTCTACCGATACTGCCAATCCATAAACAGAATAATGAAAGGGAGAAAGAAAGAAAGAACAGAAGGAAAGAAAGAAAGAAAAAAGGAGAAACGAAAGAAGGAAAGAAATGAAGAAAGAAAGAAAGAAAAAAGAAAGAAGGAAAGAAATAAGGACAGAAAGAAAGAAAGAAAGAAAGAAAGAAAGAAAGAAAGAAAGAAAGAAAGAAAGAAAGAAAGAGAACGTTTTCGGTTCGGAAATGCTTTTCTTTGAATATTCATATAGGGGAGGGGAGGTGTTTTTCTTGTTGTTTTTTGGTTTGGTTTTGCCATTTCTTTTCTTTTCTTTTTTTTTTTTTTTTCTATCGATACTTTTTAATATTAAAGTTTAAAAAAAAAATGTGCAGGCAATTGTGTATTTTAATCTCCATGTTTAAAACTCTGAAAAGTAATTATAGATTTTGGTGAAATAAAACAAAGCCTTTCATTAATATGTTTGTATTTTTCTTTTATTTCAGATACTAATCAATGAAATGTCTGGGGGGAAAGGTAGGAGATAAGAGGGAAGATTTTTTGTTATTGCTTTGTTTCTTTTTTACATAACCACTTAGGCGTGAATTCTAATCTAGAAGAAAGAAGCATATCTTTAAAAAAAAAACGTTACGTATTCAGTAAAAATGTCAGGCATACAGAAACTCTGTCACGCTCTCTCTCTCTCTCTCTCTCTCTCTCTCTCTCTCTCTCTCTCTCTCTCTCTCTCTCTCTCTCTCTCTCTCTCTCTCTTTCTCACTCTCACTCTCACTCTCTCTCTCCGTTTCTTTCTTTCTTTCACTCACTCACTCTCTATCTAGCTCTCTTTCTTTCTTTCTCTCGTTCTTTCTTTTCTCTTTAGCTCCCCCCCCCCCCCCACCTCTCTCTCTCTCTCTCTCTCTCTCTCTCTCTCTCTCTCTCTCTCTCTCACTATATATATATATATATATATATATATATATATATATATATACAGACACATACATACATACATATATATATTAGGTCCGTCTTCGTATCGGTTTCTTAATGCAAAAGGTGCGTTATATCATTGTAGAGTGTAATTGTATATTTAGAATTAACCGCTAGCCTTTTACTCAGGCTTGCCTCCCTTGGGTTTTCGAGACAGGGTATATATGTGTATATATATATATATATGAGCCACGACCCTCACCCGAGAGCAGCTCGACTCCTTTCTCTCCTTCTTCTGCTCCTTCCACCACTCCCTCCACTTCAGCACCTCTATCGCCACCACCCACGTCCACTTCTTAGACATCACCGTCGCCTTCGACCCCTCCCACCACTCCCTCGTCACCTCCGCCTTCTTCAAACCCACCGACCCCCACTCCTACCTCGATTTCACCTCTTCCCACCCTATACACACTAAACACTCTATTCCCTACTCCCAACTTCTCCTTCAGGATCCGCCGCCTCTGCAGCCGAGATGCTGACTTTGAGTCCCAGGCCCTTTCCCTAGTCAGCCATTTCATCCGCAGAAGCTCCCCCCCCCTCTCGTCCACACCGCTCTCACCTGCGCCCGTGCTGTCCACCGCTCCACCACCCTCACCCCACGCCACCGCACACCCACCGTCTCCCCTTCCCCATCACCTACCACCCATCCACCCTACCCCTCCACCGCCTCTTCCTCCGCCTCCAGTCCGACTCCTCCACCTCCCACATCTTCCCAGCCCCACCACTCCCCTCCTTCAAACGCGCACGCAATCTCCGCACCCTCCTCGTCCGCAGCTCCCTACCCCCAACCCACGCTCTCTTCCCCCCCCGTTCCCTTCCCTGTTCCAGACCTCGTTGCAGCACCTGTCCTCACATCACCAACACCACCACCTTCCAAGGTCCCAACGGCCACTCTCTCTCTGTCCGGCACGCCTTCCGCTGCACCTCCTCCAACCTAGTCTATGGACTTCGCTGCACGGAGTGTAGCGCAACCTACGTCGGACTGACTGGACATCGCCTGGCGGACCGTTTTACCGAACAGCTCCGGGATATTCGTCTCGGCGGTAGTTTCCCCATCGCCCGCCACTTTGGCGCCCCTGGACATTCCGCGCACCACCTCACAGTCTGTGTCCTACTCAAATGCCACGAAACACCCGCCACCCTCCTCAGGGTCGAACAACGCACCATCTTCACCCTACAGACCCACACTCCCCCCGGCCTGAACTCCCCATCCCTATTCCTTTAGCCTTCGACCCCCCCCCCCCCCCCCACACACACACACGTATCCCCCACTAACACCACTAACACACCCCACCTTTTCACCGCTCACCCCACAAGTAACAATACTAACACTCCCACCCCACCCCCGACCACCCTTCCCCAACTAACAATACTAACATCCCTCCTTTCTTCTCCCCCCTCCCCTTATCACGCACACACCCACCGGTACATATATACACACCCTACTACCACCACTAACCCTCACACCCACACATCCACTCTCACTAGCCCACAACTAATACCACTAACACCCCCCCCCAATCCCACGCACACAAACACACACACCCATTTACACCACCCACTCTACACACCCCACCACCACTGACCCCCACTAACACCCGCATTCAACCCTTTCCCCACCACCAGTATACTAACACCCACTAACACCCCCTTCACCACACACACACTCATCCAAACACGCACACACACACCAGTACACTACACTCCCTCCACCGGCCCCCACATCTTTCTCTCCCCCTCCCCCTCCCCGTTCCACCCACACCCTTTCTCACACACACACACACACATCCCACTAACACCTCTACTAATACACACACCCTCCACACCTCACCTTTCACACCTACCCATCCTCTCCCCCGTCCACCGCACCTCCGCAGACACTGACACACCGACTTTCTCCACCTGCCATTCTCCCCAACTGCTGCTATGCCCTGAATCTATGACCACCTCTCCGCACACACAGACACAACCCTCCTCCTGCCTTTACCCTCTGACCACTTCCTGTTCCGCGCGCACCCCACATCTCCCCTTTTCCGACCAACCCAACCACGGATTACACACATTGGACATCGCTCCCACGAATCAACTCCATCACAAGGAAATTACCTGGCATCGCACCACATCCTCTACGGAATTACCTTAGGCACTTACCCACGGACATACACTAAAAAAAAAAAAAAAAAAAAATGTTTTCCCACACACACGTGCGTACCACCACATATTTACACACTCCGGAATCCTCTCCTCCCCTCCCTCACCCTTCTGACCCCTCCCCATCCACACACGCACACACACACCGACCTATACCCCACACACACCTTTTCCTGAACATGCAACCCCGTTCTTCCGCCAACTCTCACATACACACACACACACACACACACACACACACACGTACACCTACACACACACCATCTTCAGCCCTCCCCACTCGGACACCCCACCTCTCTCTCCCCACTCCACCCGCCACCACCCCTACACGCCCCACACCCTTCCACCACTTGTTTTACTTCATGTTTATTTTTATTTTTATTATGCTTTTATATTTATTTTCATTTGTACCGTTTCCTCTCACCCCCTTTTTTCTAAATGTCTCTCCCCCACTCCCTTAGACACCCTTGGAACTCTCTTCCCACACACTTTTCGCCTGAAGAAGGACTTATGCCCGAAACGTCGTTCCCCACCACCACCCCACTCTCAAGAGCGTAAAACTAATAAACCTTTGTTCGTACTGCCTCTCTGTTTTGTTCCCGTTCAAGTTTTCACTATATATATAGTGCAAATTTATACGGGAACAAAACAGAGAGGCAGACAAATAAAGGTTTATTAGGTTCACGCTCTTGAGAGTGGGGGTGGGGGTGGGGGGGACATATATATACATTTATGCTTTGTGGTTCACCAATGGTTAGAACTGGTCATTCCGTTAAGTTACCTATGATGTATTAGTAAGAAAAGCACTCTACGTTACGCAATTTATCCATCGTTGATGTTGAATCCCGTGGCTGGTGCAGTTAATGTATTCATTTGATTAAGATAACAGGAGGCTGAGCTGGTAATATTCATTTAAAGTTTATTGTTGATAGACTTGTAGATATGCATGTACATAATTGAAGGTAAAATTGAAGAAATAAAAAATAATATGTAATTAAGTTAATTCAAATTAGAATTAAACTAAATCCTTAGTTAGTATTGGATCTTCTGAGTCGCTCAATATTAGATTCCATACGGAATTATAGAGAGCTAAGGTGTAGATTAATGGTAAATTTTACATTTCGTAGTATATATGTCCCTGTGTAATTATTATGATACAAGAAAAGTATATCGAATGTTAGGCACTGGGTGAATTTCATGAGGGGGTGGGGAGGCATAATTAAATATATAATCAATGGATGGTAAATCTAAACTATAATAAAGTAAGGAACGCGGGACTGCGTACGGTTTATAATTGTTTATCCCATAAGTAAAATAATTGGATTACTTTGAATAAATAGTGAATGAATATTACATAACTTATCTACTAAATTTCGTGGCTGTTGATTAAATATATTTTGTTTATTTAAAGATTCACTTCTTTAAAATTTCTGAATGTCAACACTTCCGGTTGGCCATCGCTTAAATAAACATACTAATTTTTCTGTCACTAATTTTCTCCTAATGCAGTTTATATATAATATCGTCTTTTTTAATGTATCATGGATTACGTTACTGGTTAAATAAGACAGTGCAACGCAGTCGTCGTTCAATTTCTATGCATTATATATTGTCAATTACGATTTTATTTGATGTATCATATCTACATGCATATATACCTGCGTATAATATCAATATAACACTACACATGCTAGCAGAAAACCACCCGAAGGTTGGTTTTTCTGCTAGTACGTATAAGAGATAGTGATATTATTTGAACTTACTTACAAGACCACTACAATTGGACTGTCCAAATACCCTAAAACAACAAACGACTGGATGCAGAAACTCGTTGAAAAATATGAGAGAAGTAAGAAGCTTCACTCTGTCTTGAAGGAGAGCAAAAAATATGCTTCCGATCTTATGATAGTTAGACTAAGGGAATTGTTGCAACTGTTTCTGCTAAGAATATAAAATTAATGCCAAATGTAAAAGGGCAAGAACAATTAGCATCAAAGTGGAAGCAGTAACTTCTGCATGGCAAATATGTGGCCCGTAGCCCGTAGCAAACAAGCTGATGTTGACCAGAAGCACACCCACCAGTCGCTACGTAAATTAGGGCTAAAAACAGAGGGTCAAGGCTTCATCTTAGCTGCTCAAGATCAAAGCTTATTGACACGGAACAACCAGATCAATGTGATGAGACATGGAGTAAATCCAAATTGCCGATTCTGCAATGATGAGATTGAATTAGTGAACCACTTAATCTCAGGATGTAAAGTTTTAGCACCAGAAGAATACAAATCTAGACATGAAAGAGTTGGCCAATATCTACAATGACGTGGTATAAACATCGCCCTGAGGCTGTAACTGAAGGAGAAAAGGTAACGATATTTTAGGACTTTCCTGAACTCACTGACAACACAATTAAAGCTAATGGACCAGATATTATTGTAAATGACCAACACAGCGAGATCTGTTTATTGATTGGTATGAGCATCAAATGTGATCACATTATCACGGCAAGAGAATTTGACAAGCTAAGAAAATAAAAGATTTGTTCATTCAAATGTGGCACCTCGAGGCCATTACAATACCAATGGCTGTAGGAGCACTGGTATGATCAAAAAAGTAACAGAACAGTATTTGAGAATGGTCCCTGATTTACAATCTCTACAAGAGGCGCAAACAATTGTTTAACAAGTATTGAGACGAGCACTACCTCTGTGTGAATGATAACCCTTCATGTATGTATGTGTGTGTGTGTGTGTGGATAAGTGTGTGTGTGTATGTGTGAGTGTGTGTGTGCATGGATATGTTTTTATTTATATGTATCTATATATATATATATGTATATATATGTGTGTGTGTGTATACATATGTATATATATATACATATGTGTGTGTATATTTGTGTATATGTGTACGTATACACATATACACAAATAAACATGCGCATGTGTATGTATATGAATATGTATGCATGTATATGTATGTGTATATTTATGTATGTATATATATATATATATATATATATATATATATATATATATATAGTTTAATAAATAAAGAGAAAACAAAAAACAGAAAAAGGAAGAGGTAGTATGTATATATATATATATATATATATATATATATATATATATATATATATATATATATATATATATATATAACGAAGGAGTTGTGGTAAGGAACCAGATGGACCATAACGCACCAGAGTACACAATACTTAGGGTAGTAGAGTGAGTAATAGGAAAAAATATGACCCCGACGGCAGAGCTCAAGCCGTTTCGACGGCTATTTCTGAAATAGCCGTCGAAACGGCTTGAGCTCTGCCATCGGGGTCATACTTTTTCCTATATCTGTATATATATATTTTAATATTTTGACATCGTTAGTCAAGTATATATATATATATATATATATATATATATATATATATATATATATATATATATACTTGAGTAACGATGTCAAAATATTAAAAAAGGAAAGGGTACTATTTAATGGTAATGTTGAATAATATGGATATATGCAAGGCCCGGTTTAAACTATATAACGGAAATAGTTGATAGGCTGAAGTTGAACTGGAGCAAATGTAGACAGGAGGCCGGAAAGTGGGGTAGAAGATCTAATCCTATTTTCCTGTATTGCTTCATAAATATAAATATATATGTTCTAATTTTGTGGAGACACCATCTGTCACTCAAACATTTTAGAACAGTCATGGGCAAACTTTGGCCAGCGAAGCTTTCTGAATAACTCGCCTAAGACACCTAAGAGACATCTTTCTGATTTTTTTACCCTAACTTTTCAGTATTAATTTATCTTTCTATCTTTTTTACGATCGAGGAAAACAACGTGCACGAATTCTGAAGAAACAAATCAAAACAACCTGAGTTACTGGCCTTTTTTTTAATGTGGGTACGAATGTAAATTAGCGCTGGCAACCTGCGTGATGACGAGCCATATCTCATGCGGCCCGGTTCTCGAAAAATGTTGCACATGCCTGTTTTAGAGTGTTGATTGAGATTATTTTTTATCATTCATTCATATGGTTTTCGTTTCGACGTGCTTTATAAATTTTGTGGTAGCAGAAAATTTCCATATATCGCAGAAGTGATTAATTTTGGGTGCATTTTAATTTGTAGAGTGTTTAGTTTATCAGATTATTTCCTGATTCAAAATAGTCTATCTGTGTGTGAGTTAGTGGGTGAGGCTTTAATTAAGACATAATAGATTTTAAAGTATTGAAACTAAACACTGATATACGTGCTACATAACGAGGAGGACGAAACTGAAATTAAACAAATAAAGGAACACTACGTGAGATCTGTAATCTCATACACTGCTAAGCAGTCTTGTGCTTGGCTTGATATTTTAGAATCACACCCGTTATTTTCATTTCGAATACAAGTCTATAATTCTACGATTTTATCTTATATTTACTTCATCTTAGTGCATTTTCCAGCCCTTCGTTTCTGTTGAAGTAAAATATGTTTTTAGTTGAGTCTAAATTTCGCCATTGTTGCCTTATTTGTACTCTCAAAACTGATAATAATCTCTACAACATGACTAGAATTTTCTTAATATAATACTTTTATTTCTTGTTTCTTAAATCAAACAATTTATCAATTAATTTATTGAACTAAGATTGTTAAAAAAGGATTAGATTGATACTAGATTGCATTTGCGTGCGTTAAAATAAAAATGGTTGCAGCTGCGCTGAATACATAAATAGAGACAAATGTGGTTACTGCCTTGGGCAGTATTGTTATTGGCTTATTTTTCATACTAACTAATCTTTCTCTCGCCCCACTGTTTTTCAGTAAACATTCTCTTTCACTACTCTGTCTCCTTTTATTTCTCAGAGGGAACTGTTTTCGCTTTCACCACTCTGTCTCCTTTTATTTCTCAGAGGGAACTGTTTTCGCTTTATAACGAAATTAACCATTTTAGATTTAAGAAAAAAGTAACACGCAAAAATAGTCTGATAAATGCGTTGATATATTATGAATAAGTATGCGGTGAGACAGTTTCATTTTTTGCTGTAGTGGGATTATAAAATTATGTAATTTATGTGTAAAATAACGTTAAAGAAATATGTCTATATTTGCAACAACTATAAACAGTTTAGTAGAGAGTGTATTTGATTAAACCAACAACCAGTTCTTCATTATTACTTTATTTTTTTCAATCCCAGTAGGGTGGAATAAAAATTGGCTCCAGTGGGATTTGAACTCATAACGTAAAGGGATATAAGTAAATATTACTAAACAATATTTTTTTTATTTTATTGAAGCTCAACTGTGATATATCGCGCTCGATTCATATAGTAACATCTTATATTACGGTAAATTCCAATATATGATATTTTGTAGAATTTATAGAACTGTTTCGTTTTTAAAGATATCACTTTTTCTGACAACCCGGAATCCGATGCAAACAGAAGACTAAAACCAATGTGTTTTCTTTTTAATCAATATTATTGGTATACTGCGGTCGAGGAGGATGGTAGAGTCATCAAAGTGTCCGAATGTTTTTCGGTATTGCTCCAGTTCTATTTGTTTTGATTTCAAACCTGCCGAGATGAACGCTGTCATTCATCCTTCCGGGATCTATTATATATATATATATATGTATATATATATATGTATATATATATATATATAGTGAAAAATTCAACGGGAACAAAACAGAGAGGCAGTACGAACAATATATATATATATAAACGGAAAAAATGAAACGAAATTTCATTTCTCACTCTTAGTACGGCTGTTACTTAAATATATATATGTATACGTACATACATATATGTATACAGACGTACAGTAGTATGTATATATATATATACATACATGCACACATATATATATGTACGTATGGATTCACCGAACATTTATTATAATGCTCGGTGTGTTTGTAAACAAACATCCAGAATTAATCCGTACAGTGTCTAGCAACCATCGTTGCTCATTTGTTCAACACTGACAAAGGAAGGCTGTACTAGTTTCAAGCTTATTAGCTCTCGTCAGCAACGTATACCTTCCTGCCAGATGATTGAACGTCCTAAAGTATATACTTTCCTTATGCATATTAACGGCTGAGCAGCCTAATTTGCATATCGAGTGAGTTAATCGGCCAGTGCCCCGGCAGATTAACTCACTCGATATATATATATATATATTTATTTATAACAATGGAAAAATTATATACATTTATATATATCATTTTTGCATTACCATCGTAAGGGGTCTGACGAGCCGCAGATTACAGAGTCGGGATTGATCAATACAGATCGAACCTTGAGCTGATCAGTGGCGAAACGCGCGTCCTAACCAATAAACGTATTGAAGGAGTAACCAATCGTCCTTCTTATTTTATTTCACTATATATATATATATATATATATATATATATATATATATATATATATTTATAGTGAAATAAAATAAGAAGGACGTTTGGTTACTCCTTCATTACGTTTATTGGTTGGGAACACGCGTTATATATATATATATATATATATATATATATATATATATATATATATATATATAATATAGAATTGGCTTCTACAGGACTAGAACAGTTTCCTTCGGGAGAAATCATCAGGAAGCCGACTGTCCAAGTAATATGGAGGTAAGTATTTATACATTTTCAGGTGGTGGGAGAGGGTGGAAATATATATATATATATATCAGTGAAGTACTCAGGTCGATATAATTTCCCCATAAATTACCGGCTTTGTGCCTAAATTAGAAAGTATTATTACGCTACGGTCAAAGTACATACGTAATCTATTATAGACACAATATTTATATTATGCTTAAAACAAATGACTCAGAAATGATATATATATGTGTGTGTGTGTGTGTGTTATTGATATATGTTTCAAAATTCCCAACTCAGTGGGGTAGCTAATGTACATCGTTCACTCAGACTGTCGGTTGAAGTCCTACCATGTAAATACAATATATTTATTTAACAATGAAAACGCGTCATAGAAGTGTAGAGAGATTATATCTATAATTTTGTATCATAGTTAAAATTGTTTACTTTATGTAGTGAAGATAAAAACTTGTAGATAACACCTCTCAAAGTAGAAGAGGTCAGAAGTATATAACAAAGAATATAGCTTTGAAATATGTTCTTTCTTACTATTGACTTTGCAGAACCTTAGGAATCAAACGCGTCAGAACAAATAATATTTCAAAAGAAATTATTTATTTTATGGTACTCTCTCTGAACTTTCAATGGTCCTTTAGCATTCAAAATAACCGTGGAATTTTCACGGGTACTACTAATATATGTACATATATATATATATGTGTGTGTGTGTGTGTGTGTATATATATATATATATATATATATATATATATATATATATATATATATATATATATATATATATATCACCGGCCTGCCCGCCCAGCCAGTGGGATGGCGTCATCATATGGCTAAAACAGCACGTGCTGTGTCCAGCACGTGAATTGTCGGTCAAGGTGATCAAGGTGATATATATATATCATATATATAATATTATATATATATATATATGTGTGTGTATGTGTGTGCATACAGGGTGTCCCAAAAATGTATACACATTTTGATTACGTGTACAAGCAATATTTATTAGAATCACGAGGGACAAGTTATCATAATCGGTTTGTAAATCTTAATTTATCCTTTTAATTGATTACCAATATATATATATATATATATATATATATATATATATATATATATATATATATATATATATATATATATATATATTGCAAGGTTTTTTATATGAAATCATGTGTTTAAACAAATATTGTTGGTTGGTTGTTTGTTCTATGTGTGTGTGTGTTTTCATTTTGTCCTTAATTGTAAGTTGTGATGTTACTGCTCCACTCATATTTTCTATTTAATTTTGGTTGTAATTCGTTTATGCTTACTGCCTCTGTAATTTGCCTAAGCATTGCATCTTTTCTGTGTGTGGATTCTATTTTTATTTCTATGTTCTCTAATCTACCCCTGTGCTCTATCTTAGCATGTTGGTAGAGCACAGATGATTCTTTATTATCTTGAAGGTCTCGCCAGTGTTCATTTATTCGTTCCCCTATACTACGAGCTGTCTCACCTATGTACACTATATTTTTGTTTCTACATTGTCCTTCAGTACATCTTATGCTATACACTACATTTCTAGTTTTACAGTTAATATGGGGGCTTATTTTACAGGTTATACATTTCTTATCTATACATGAGGGTCTTTGGAACGGGTATGTCTTGCTAATAAGTGTTTTTACGGAGGTACCTGGTCTTTCTACTATCTTAATATTGAGTTTATGTTTATTTAGGGCCATTCTAAATTTGTAGGCTAGTTCGCCTCTAGGTATTTATTGCTATCATACCATGAGTTTATTCTATTGGCCTTGTTCCTAGTTCTTTCTATTCTATTCCAAAATTTGCTCCTATACAAGGGGCAGGTCCCATTTATGTCATTATTTACCATTTTTTCCCATTTGGTTCTGGCTCCTCTATACACTCTGATTCTATCTCTCTGATTGTAGCCAGAGAACTGCATACGGTGGATGAAGTGTTGTATGTGTCTCTTTAGTTCTTCGGGGTTGCACATGCGGGACACATTTCTCATCACCCGTACCAAATCCGCAATCAGTATGTTGATTTTGGTATGGTCCGAAATGGCCGAGTTTCGGTGGATTAGATGTTTGGAAGTCATGGATTTGGCATAATGGGAATGGAGGATTTGTTTTTGGTTGTTAATGGTATCTAACCAGAGCTTTATGGCTAGTACAGGTAATCGATGGTTGGGGTGTCTACTTGGGTAGTCTATAGTAACTCTAATGCTCTGGTGGATGGAGTTTGCTATTTGCTGGATGCTTTCCATTGTGTTTTTCTCTAGTTCCTGACTGTTCTTTAGTGGGGGTGTCTTAACTACGATGTTTATATCATCTACGTAGCGGGAGTACATTATCAGGGTTAAGCTGTCTTCTAATTGTTCTTTAAGTTTTTGTTTAAGTCTACTGTCCCACCATACTATGAATAAGTTAGCTATGTCGCCTGCAATGCTAACACATACTTATATATATATATATATATATATATATATATATATATATATATATATATATATAAGTATGTATACGTCCATATATATAAGTATGTATACGTCCATACATATATGTATACAGACGTACATTAGTGTGTATATATATATACATACATGCACACATATATATATATGTACGTATGGATTCACCAAACATTTATTATAATGCTCGGTGTGTTTGTAAACAAACATCCCGTATTAAGCCGTAGTGTCTAGCAACCACCGTTGCTCGTTTGTTCAACGCTGACAAAGGAACGCTGTACTAGTTTCAAGCTTGTTAGCTATCGTCAGCAACGTATACCTTCCTGCCAGATAGCTGAACGTCCGATAGTATATACTTTCCTTATGCATATTAACGGCTGTGTAGCCCAATTTGCATATCGAGTGTGTTAATCGGCCGGGTGCACCCAAAACGATAAACGGAAAAAATGAAACGAAATTTCATTTCCCACTCTTAGTACGGCTGTTACTTAAATATAAGTATGTATACGTACATACATATATGTATACAGACGTACAGTAGTATGTATATATATATATACATACATGCATACATATATAAATGTACGTATGGATTAACCAAACATTTATTATAATGCTCGGTGTGTTTGTAAACAAACATCCCGTATTGAGCCCTAGTGTCTAGCAACCACGGTTGCTCGTTTGTTCAACACTGACAAAGGAACGCTGTACTAGTTTCAAGCTTGTTAGCTATCGTCAGCAACGTATACCTTCCTGCCAGATAGTTGAACGTATACATATATGTATGAATACATATATGTATCTACGTATACATACTTATATTTAAGTAACAGCCGTACTAAGAGTGAGAAATGAAATTTCGTTTCATTTTTTCCGTTTATATATATATATATATATATATATATATACATGTGCACGTGTTTCTGTGTGTATGAATGTTTCTGAGTGTAAGTGTGTGTGTGTGTGTGTGCGTTTTCATAGAGACAAAACAACGTGGGCTATATTTGATTCCTATATTCAATAAAGAGATGCACTTGTTTATGTTTTGCTACAAATTTATTGTTAATCTTTCTTTTTGCAATCCTCATTACAACTCGAATTACAACGAAAAATAGTTCCATATTCGTCGATTTCACATTTGTGGTTGTTGTTTTTTCGATTATTATTATTTTTGTTGTTGTTGATAATGATGTAGAAATAGCGAGAGTCGTGGTAAAGGGGGTGCAGTAAATTAAGGTTAGTTAGCTTGTTGTTTGAAAGTGAAACCTTAATAGTTAGCCAATGCTAACATTACTAGCATCTCAGTTAAAGATATTTTTGATGCTATTTGGCAACTGCTTCGCTTTACATGCTTTGTGTTAATTTATTGCAAAGCTTAACGCTAGAGAAATTCTGCTGAATGTATTCTCTAAAGGATTCCCCCATCTGTCTTCTGTGTTAGATAGATAAAAAGCTAATTGCTAATGGTAACCGTAAACAAGAGCTAAATCAATTTCTTTACAAATTTAAGGAAAATCTGTAACTAAAAACTTTTAAAGTCCGAAATGCTTGTCAAACATACTAAACCGTGTTGTCTAACTATATACATTCACTCGCATACATGCAAACATACACACAGACACACGCACGTGCCTACGAACGCATGAACATCCATACAAAAGCTTTATTAGGTATACATTTTTAAATAGCATTTCTTGAGTAAAAATAACATCAGACTCCTCCGGTGGTAATCATATGACGTGTTTCCTGTTGTCTGGGCAAATGTGCTAACCATTACGGCGAGAAAAGTCTCCACTCTGGCTATTTGAAATATTCATGTAGATGTTTATCAACGAACTATCAGATGAGTCATATAGATTTTACTTAGTACCGTGTGACGCCCAACGTAAGGTAGATTATTTTGAATGTTTCAGAGAGAAAATATACCGTTTCTGTTGGAGGTTGTGTTCACAGGTGTATACGGTATTGGTTATATGAAAAAATTGTTAGTTAGTAATTAGATATATTTCATATTTTTCTATGTATCAACTCACGTGCATATTTTAACCGCTGTTCAAACTTTCCTGATATAAACAGACACAAATTATAAAACAAGATCCAAAATACGTCAATGTTTCTTTTACTCTGTATCTTCCTTAGGCGTTGAAGAAAAATAATAAGAGAACTGTGGAATGGATGAAAAAATAATTATATGTTTTGGGAGTTACACTAATGCACACCATAAGTATATGATAAAAACGATCTGAAACATATTTTTATTATTCTATATAAAATATAGCTAAGAGGTGAATAGTTAAATTAATAGAAATATATTAAATTATATTCTATGTTGAAAACAAACGAATAACATTGCGAGAGGTCATATTAGTTGTTAGACTGTTGATTTGGGAACCAAAGAGAATTTAATAGTACAAGAAATTAATTATTCACAAATAGGGTTTTATTAATAAAGATGTATGATTGAAATATTCATATACCCCTTGTTTTATCTAAGAACGCATTCAAGTAAATATTCATATATGCATATCTACATGCTTATCAAGCAAACAATTGCATGCACATGTAGTCATATGGGTTGCAACTGTCAAATATATGAAAATGTCATTGATACTTACATTAATATACATACATATATATATATATATATATATATATATATATATATATATATATATATATATATATATATATATACTTCGTTTTTGTATTTGTTGTACAAGATTCTTATCTGAAAACGTGTGTTGAAATGTGGTTTTCTCTTCAATTTATAACAAATTTACAGGAGGTCAGAATGTGTGACGAAAGAGCTTTGAGAATAAATAAACCAACCAACTGGAAATTTGTAATAAATTGAAGTGAAAACCAACAGGTGCATGTGTTTCTATTGGCAGTATATCCAACCCAAAGCAAAACAATATATTTACATTCGTGTATCTGTGTATATATATAACATTTTGAGCGCAGGAAATAACTGTGAACACAGCTTAGATAGTCGGATAAAATACCCCATATAGACCCCAGCAGTCGCTACAAAGAATCGTAGTATAATTCTCAAATGCCGAATGGACAATCACTACCATTGAGCCAAAGGATCCCTGAGTTTTTTCTGTTTGCTTTCAGTCATTTCTTAAGCATTTCAACTCACTTGACTTTCCAATGTTAATTTACATGGTACACACACACACACACACACACACACACACACACACACACACACACACACACACACACACACACACACACACACACACACACACACACATACGTGATGGCTGCCCCCTAGTTATTGAGTATGGCCATTTCATGATGTAACATTATTAATTATTAACAATTAATGCTATCGTGCAATGCTTGTCCGTTAAGATTTTAAAGTGAGGAAAGACTGTGCACTGAGCCAATCACACTTTGAGCGACAGTAGCTATAACCCGAAAAGAAGGAAACATCAACATCTTCGGTAACTACTGAGCCGCAGGTTTTAAGTCGGAGTTATCCCAGTTTTTTGAGTTGCCTTCTCCTAGAAGAATGCCCTGACAAGGCCTAGGTGTCCTTCACTCCCAGTGATTTAACCGCGCGATCGGATATCCAACCCGATTATTTCTATGTCCCCACGCATTTATACACATATGTATACATGTATATACATATATACATATGTATATACATATTTACACATTTTTGGATGGGTATGAGTTCTTTCGCCCTTTGTCGGGTATTTTTTTCGACCTGCAGAGTGTCGAAAATCACCTTCCTCGCCAAGTAAACTTGGTGGGGTTGCCGGTTTAGTCGCCGACGATCCAACTATGCGACAGGTTGTACTGGGTTACATGTTACCAGTTGCACTCAAGAGTGACACGACATACATACATACATTACATACATACATACATACATACATACATACATACATACATACATACATACATACATACATACATACATACAATTTTGTATATATTTAGGGAGTGGTTATGTGTGTGCGTGTGTTGCTGTGCAAGTGTATATATATGTATGTGTCTATGTGCGCATCCGTGTGTTTCTGTATGTTTCATTATTATTACGGGGAAGGATGAAATGGAATTGTTACGAGGGGGGTTATATTGCATTTATCGAAGATTTATGCGTATATCTACTAGTAGGCATATCTTTCGACATTTATATGGTCGGAGGGAACATGGCCAGCATATTTGCAGACGACGCTGCCAGAGAATTGACGCCACACCAAGAAGCTAGATCTTCCTGATCAAAGAGTGGCCCGATCACACATTGACAAATTAAATATGTCTGTCAACAAAAGGACCTATTGTTTTAGTTATCTCAAAAGATCACAGAGCAGCTGGCCGGCATATATCTCTCTCAAAGGCAGGTGTCGCCAGCTTATGTTCTGAATGCGCTGAAGCAGGTGAGTTTAAGTGCCATCAAGGTGCTTTTGTTGTTTAGATGAAAGCGTCTATGTTTCACTTTCATATAACAAGATTGGTTGAATTGTTACTTGGAAGAGTCTGATTTGGTGTGGTTGGAAATATTTGAGCGCCAAACTCGATCCATCTTGTTGCAAGTTGACCATAATTGGAGCTCTCTGGTGGCGAAATCCCTCTCAGAGTCCATGATCCAGGATCAAGATACCTGAAATCCTCGACTTGCTTGATATCACTGCCGTTTATTGCCTGGATGCTGTTGCCTTCACAGTTTGATATGTACTCTGTTATATGCCGGCCTCCCTCCCATATCTGTCGTTGTACGTAAGAGGAGAATAAGATTTGCTGGCCACTGCCATCGTAACACCTACGAGGTGGTGTCCCCATTAGTGCTTTGGAAACCACAAGAAGCAGTCACTGATAACAGGAGGTGCACGCTCTGCTGCTCCGATGTCATCTCCAGAGATTCTGGTATTCAAATCCAGGACTTGGCAACGGCAATGAACGACAGACCCACGTGGAGATCAATTGTTGAGGCCACCAGATGATGATGATGATGAAAATTGTTGATTTTGTAGTTTCGAGTGAGTGTATTAGTTCGAATTCTTTTCGTAGTATTTGTTACTGATTGATAAGCTAACACTTAATTTACCTTAAATTATGGGCAGATGTATACATTTGTTGTAGCTTTTTGGCTTACAGACTGGAACTAGCTGTTGAATTGGAAAGGGCTCAGCCATCGAACCCTGACTCTTTATAGTATAGCCATACTCTACTATCCCAAGTTTCGAGAACTCTGTTAAGTAATAGTCTAACTGTTTTAAAACTGATTATATGCTGATATATATATATATATATATATATATATATATATATATATATATATATATATATATATATATATATATGTGTGTGTGTGTGTGTGTGTGTATGTATATATATATATATATGTAATAAAATGTTGTAATTTGCTTGAAGCATTGTATATAATATATAATGTTGAAAGAGAGAGAAGGCTAAACAATGCAAAATGAACTGTAAGATGAGGTAACGAAAAGTAAGTTACCCGGTAATCTTTGTTTTGTTTATATATATATATATATATATATATATATATATATGGGATGAGGTAAAAACTGACCTTGCTCACTTACACCTCTCTAAGAGAATGCCACAGGATCGGGATCTTTGGCACTATGCAGTAATACAGAAGACGCGCCTTCCCTTACATACGAACTTAAACCTACAGTCAGTAGGCACCTCTTAACCCAATATACACCCCACCCCACCTACCCCTACTCCATCCTCCCACTTCCGTCCACTCTAAAGTGGTCGTGTAGGTGACACGACAAAAAGCACCCAGTCCACACTGTAGAAGACACGGTAATATGGCTCCCAGTGCACACTGTCAATGTGGTTGGTGTTAGGAAGAGCACCCAGCCGCCGCAGAAAACTTGCCAGAAACAGTTCTGTATAAGCAAGATACGGCTACCCGGCCAATCTTGCCTCAAGTGGGACAAACCCGTCCAACCCATGCTAGAAGATGGACGTTAAACAATGATGATGATGATGATATATATATGTATATATATATACATTCATCAATATTTCACTGAATCAAGGTAAGACGTATAAAGACTATAAGGATCAATGTAGTGTTTAAATGAATATCCCATCGAGGCAAAGCAAAATTTATTTTTCTGGGAGAAGTCTGGTGTCTTATTACATGTTGTTGAGTCAGATATATAAAAACAAATACGACAAGCTTTAGTAATTATTAATTCATTGCCAAAGGCCTAAATACTATGGGGTCGCCTTTACACAATCATATATTATGACTCCTTTGTCACAAAAATACAACAATTAATTCAATGCAAAAACTTGAAATTAACCAACTCACGGAGCTCACAAAGACACGTCTTCACAGTCCGACAACCAATGATAATAATCATTGCTTCTACGTTTAACATAACGCCAGCAATTATCCCA
>OZ024742.1:242452502-242470002 GCA_964016885.1 Eledone cirrhosa
CATAACCTACTCAGACCATGAGTTGATCTTTTTATATGGCCGTATAGTTTGAGTACTCTTGACTTGACTTAAATCGCCAGAGAAGGGATCACCGTAAGGTGGAGTTGCTAAATAAAGTGGGTGTCGATGACTTAATTAACTTTGAAGGATTAATTCCTAATTTCCAAATATGTTGTACTCCTTTCTTTAGGAGTCAAAAGCAAATTTTGTTTTCTTTCCCCAGTTAAAAGGGAAATGTCAATAAATTAAGAATTATTTGCATGCGACGTTCATTCAGATTCTATTAGCTCACACACACACATTATCATTTTTTCAACTTACAAGGTATGTTTACATGCCTACATATTAGATATGTGGATATATTTATACAAGTTGGTGCAGTCTCAGTTACACACTGTGTATTTATGCAGATATAACTTTATCATACACTTCGACTACTAGCGCCCCCCTTACTATATATATATATATATATATATATATATATATATATATATATATATATTCAATATAGAAAAGACTTCTACAGGACTAGAACTGTTTCATTCGGGAGAAATCATCAGGTAGCCCTGAAGAAGTCGCTTGCCAAAAGGCAGGAACCCACGTTAGATCGGTGGGAGGGAGATAACTGTGGAAATAATAATAGATTATTCATGTTATTCAGTCCAGAATATAATAGATTAATCATCTTAGACAGTCTGGAGCTTCGTAATACGTAATAAGCTTTTCCAAACGTGCGGACAACGCGATATGTGTATATATATATATATATATATATCAATTGAAACAACGGAGTTGTCCCTTTATGGTCTGAGTTTAAATCCCGCCGAGGTTAACTTTGCTTTTCCTCCTTACGAGGTCGATAAAATAAAGCACCAGTAATACACTGGGATAATTGCTGGCCTTGTGCCAAATGTAGAAACAATTATTTTCGTTTCTTTATTTAGGTTTAATTCTCATTATTGTATATATATATATATATATATATATATATATACGTGCAAAGGGTTCAGTAAGTCCGAAGAAAACTGGTGAGGGTACCAATGTCAGCGCTCGATGCAGAGCTGAGTGTATGTAATAAGAGCAAAGTGGAGGTGTTACATAGGAGATTTATTGCTCAACCTGGTTACAAATGTTTCCCAGGTAGTCAGCTAGTGATCTGGAGTCATCCCAGACCAGACTCCAAGTCTGCCTGATGCTCAAACAAGTGTTGTCATTTTTGTTGTGTTAATACTGGTCTGAGGATCAGACAGGTTGGAGTCTGGTCTGGGATGACTCCAAATCACGAGCCGGCTGCCTGGAAACATTTGTAACCGGGTTGAGCAATAAACACCTCCACGTTGTTCTTATTATATATCTATCTCTCACTCTCTCTCTCTCTCTCTCTCTCTCTATATATATATATATATATATATATATATATATATATATATATATATATATATATATATATATATATATATATATATCGCGATGACTTGAATAAGTTCTAAGACAGATCGTATCTCATTTTTCAAATATACATATACATATGAATATACAATGTGATCTACTTTTCGTGGTAGGGTCTATACCGTAGTTAGAACTCAATGTAATCTGTTAGCAAGTAGTTCAGTGAGACCCAGGTTCCGTGTTTCGCTGAGTCAATTCTTTAAATACAGAGTCTGATATATTAGATATTAGTTTAACAATGATAATAAGGATATTATAACAAGCCCTGTGATGTTTCTTAATGAAGAAAATATTTGTTTTTCTACTTAGTTTACCAAAATTGTTTCCGAAGAAGACGGTATAATCGAACCTATATATTATGTCTGATAGTTCTGTAACTGCTATAGATCAGTCAATATATCAAGATGATCAACCCTCCGAAACGATTGTAAAACAATGAAATGAATATGTAAAATAACTTCGTTATTACTGTTAAATATATATATATGTGTGTGTGTGTGTGTGTGTGTGTGTGTGGGTGTAAACTTAATTACTCCCTAAGTTATTGTTTATGTTTTTAGGATATTATAACAAGCCCTGTTATGTTTAGTAATGAAGAAAATATTTGTCTTTATACTTGGTTTAACACAATTATACAGACTCATAAGTCGAATCCTTTACACAATAAATATGTTGCTATTTTCATTTGCATAATTTTATGCTTCGACTGTTTCCCTGGTTAATTCTGTGATATTATTGCCTCAACATTTGTTGCTATGTAAGTGAATCATACAATGTGTTATAATATTGAAAGGATGTAGAATGTATTAATGTTGCGTGTCAAGGGTTCTGAATTTAGATAATGATCGGAATGTTTAGTTTTTTCCACATATTACTCATGTTCTCTGAAAATCACTGAGATAAAAATAGAATTCATTTGGCCAGTATTCTTGAAGCGACGTACGCTAGCAGTTTCAAGGGATGTGCAATGATTCTGAGGTATTTTGCTTCTCAAATTAAAAGACTAATGAAATCATTCTAAAAATATACAATGTTATTTTTTTTATTTCATTAATTTCGTAGTTGTTGGGTGGTCAATCATTTGAAGCATAATGAATACAGCTTTTAAGACATTTGGTTTTATATTTGTTTATTTTGATTAAAAAAAACTTTCTTAAAATAGATGTTTTTTGTGGGAGACGTTACTATGTACGTTTTACATAACCGAATGTTGTCTCATTTCTAATGTGTTGATTTTTAATTTCATTATTTCTAGATTTATGAAAATGTAGCAAAACATTGAAATAGTTGATGTAAGTACGAATTTTTGGTTTCCTTCGTCATTTTTACACCAAATTTTTCTAAAATCAACGGGAAAATCTTAACGTCAAATTTCTCACTAATCGCAACCTAACTGAAGTACATATTGGATAATGTATTTCTAGATAGACTATGCCAAGGCCTAACAACATTACTTGATGATCAGGAATTAAATGTCTTTGATCACATTCAGGATCAAATATGGGCTGACAACAGCAGAAATATCCAACATATTTTTCAAAATTATTTTTTCGTCTTTTTCCGTTATTTTTGGGAAAAGAATATAAACGTTTTCAAGGTTATTTTATTCCGATAATTATTTAAATATTCTATAAATAAATTTAATTTGATGTGTACATATCTCATTTCTGAAATTTAACCATCGGCAAATAATTCTCTTACATGAAGTAATTTATTCTGGCTCTGAAATTCATTATATTTTGGCTGTAACAAGACAAAACAGAAAGATGCCACGACAAAACGATTTGGAGTATTTACGTATGACTTGTTACAGTCGGCACAAGGTGAGAAATTTGTATAGATGTACCATTGGAGCACCATTATTGATTAGAGGATCCTACCCAACTCCAATTGATGCGTATAGAAATTAATATCAACTCCAAATGTCTTCTTTATCGCTCACTTATTCCTGGGAGGGTCGTTGGGCAGAGTCGTTAGACACTCCTTCCAGCGGGTCCTGTCAGAAACAGCCATCTCCAACTGATCCGGTTGGATCCCCAAGTGAGACCAGCCAAGCTCATGGATGTTATCCAGCCATCTTTCTCGGAGTCTACCTTTGGGTCTCCTGTAGGTAGGTTTTGCCTGTAAAATCTGACCAGCGAATCTTTCCTGAGACATTCCAACCACATGCCGATAGTATCGGAACTGTGATCTTTCAATTCAGTGACTCTCTTATCTCCGAGCTATGCACACTTTCGTGTAAGGTTACTCCAAAGACCTTTCGGGGGACACCCGTTTTGGCCGCGTGTATTTGCGATCGTATTTTTTCGGTCATTATCCAAGAGTAAACACCAAAAGTATCCACCAATTTTATAGAGTTTAAAGAGAGAACTGTATTTAATCTGTAGTAGCTATTTACATATAGTTGGGGTGAAGTACACACTTTCCCTGCGAATAGAATGCCGTTAAGAGAGATTCTATTCGTAGCGAAAGTATTAAGCTCTCAATTACCTGAGCACAGCTACATGTAAATAGCTACATGTTCAAGACAATTCTCTCTTTAAACGCTATAAAATTCGCGGATACGTTTAAATATTTTCATTTTCTATTCACCCTTACAAATATTTCTCAGATAATTGGTTCTAGATCGTCATTGATGTGATGGACCTGACTACACCATCGATGTGCTCCTCAGATGTTTAGACTCAATGAAAACATTTACTTCTGAAGGTCTCCGAACACTGTGACTATATATGTACGCATACACGCACCTGGTGCCTTCTTCAGTAATTAACAACATTACTAAATAATTTATATATATATAGAGAGAGATATATATATATGTGTGTGTGTGTGTGTGTGTGTGTGTGTGTGTGTGTGTGTGTGTGTGTGTGTGTGTGTGTGTGTGCGTGTGCGTGGGGGGTGTAGGAATCCGTAGATGGAATAAATATTTTGAAGCCAGTTCGCTATGAGTGTGGTCTTGATAAACGCTAACAAGCGAGAAACAGACTGTCGATCACCCTCCCTTTGTTTTTATCGAAAATAAGTAGGTGACATAGTCACTACTTTAAAACGCATAGGGAATGGTCTTCAAGATGTTTTTAATTAAACATACAGTATATTGCCGAATATTCATATATCTATATATATATATATATATATATTCGAAAATGTGTGTAATCCTTGGTACAGTTAGGTATATTAAGACAGGGGGAAGAAAAAATGGCTTCACTTGTGCTTTCAACAAATTTATTTTCTTCACAAAATCAAAAATGGATTTTTTTCCGGATAAGAAAAAAAAATTTTTTTTCGTAAAAAAATTATTTTATAAATTAAGTTAGGTCTTAGGAGTTTTGGTTAACGTAGGAGGTATTGTTTCGTTTTTAGAACGACCTTTCACGCTGAGGTGCGCTTGTAAAACTGATGTGTATGTGGTGTGTTGTTCTATATATAGGGATTTAACATGTCTGTGGTGTGGTGGGGTTTTTTTCCCCCCTTTTAATAAGTTTATGGGTGTAGATGTGTTGAAAAAGTGTTAATAGAAGTAATGAGTTGAGACGATGAGTAGGGTTGGGTGGGGAGAAATGTAGCAAGTGTGGCCTGCCCCGGTCATTGTCGAAAAATTCCTTTATTCAGGGGATTCCTTTGTGTTGAGAATGGTCACAGGCAAATCGCACCTGCCAAGTTTGTAAACAATTATTTTATACATGCATATATTATATACATACATATATACATACATATATGTACACATAAACACATACAGACACATGCACACATATACATACATATACACATATACATATATATATATATATTTACACATATATATATATATATACATATATATACATACATACACTTACACATACACATACAAGTACATACATACACACATACATATATACACATACATATACATACATACATATATATATATGTGTGTGTGTGTGTGTACACACAAGCACATAAAGACACATATATAGATACATATATATATATATACATATATATACATACATCTACATACATACATATACACATACAGAAACATACACATATGCACACACATATATACATATATGCACATACATACACACATACACATATATATAGATACATACATATACATACACACACATATAAACATATATCTATATATACATATATATATATATATACACAAACATACACATACATACATATATATATATATACACATATATACACACATACACATATATATATATATATATATATATATATATATATATACCCACACACACATACAAACATACACACATCCATACATATATATACACACACACACATACACACACCCACATACATAAAACCCACACGTACATACATCCATACATACCTACACACATATATGTGTGTGTCTCACCGTTCACTCAGATATGCATGTGTACACATAAGAAGAAGGGGGGGGGGTAGTGAAATGGAATTTTACCTCCGAGTGTTAATTCATTTTTTCGTGTTCAGTAGTGGTTTAAATTTTTCAATGAAGAATTCTTCTTTATATCTGCGGAAATGTTCGTTATCCGACCATATCTTGAAGAAAGGGAAGATTGTGAATTTTCCCTTCCCGCATGATGCAAAGTGTGCGCTACATGTGGTATTTCTGACTGTGGGGTCTTTAATTTGTT
The DNA here is from genome assembly GCA_964016885.1 of Eledone cirrhosa. Classification (NCBI taxonomy): domain Eukaryota; kingdom Metazoa; phylum Mollusca; class Cephalopoda; order Octopoda; family Eledonidae; genus Eledone; species Eledone cirrhosa. The sequence goes on from OZ024742.1 coordinate 242,458,601, forward strand.
GTTTATGTACCCGGACTCTATCATGTAATTCCGTTCCGGTTTCCCCAATGTAATACTCTTTACACTGTAGACATGTTGCGCAATATATTAGGTTTTTCGTTTTGCAGTTCATGTTTGCATTGACCTTGAAATTATCATGGTTTTTGAAGGACAACTGTTTGCCCTCTTCGATGAGTTCACAGGTTCCACATCTAGGGTCCCCGCATTTCGTCACTTGCTTTGATTCCATGTTGGTCGTAAATTTTGCCTTGGTAATTAGTTTTTTAAGGTTGGGTGCTTGGCGTCTGCTATAAATTATCTGTGTGTTTTTTAAGAGCGCATTCGTTTTGGTAGATTGCTGTAGCATCGGGAGATACTGCTTAGCAGTTTTCACAATGTTGATGTTCCCTGGGTTGTGAGTGATGATAGCAGGGTTTTCTTTTTTATGTTGTGGGTTTGGTTTTTTCAGTGTTGTTATTGGGATGTTCTTAGCCTTGGAGATGGCTGTGTTGATGAGTTTCATCGGGTATTCTTGTTTTTTAAGGAATTTTTTCAGGTCACATAATCTTTTTTCTTGTAGTACGGGGTGTGTTGCTATAGTGCAGATGCTCCTTGCCATGTTGAAGGGAATGTTCCTTTTCGTATGTGAGGGGTGTGCTGACCGGAAATTTAAGTATTGGTGTGTGTCAGTGGGTTTGCAAAATAGGTCCGTTATGATATTTTCCCCTTCTTTAATGATGAGGATATCTAGAAAGGGCAGTTCCTTTTCGTTACATTCCATAGTGAATTGTATAGCTTCATGAAGCCTGTTTAAGATCGAATGAAATTTTTGTAGGTCTGTTTGGCTTCTGTTCCAGAAGATGAAGCAGTCATCTAGGTAACGTATCCAGTTTTTATTAATGTAGAAGGCGAAGTCGTGACTGAATGTTATCTGTAGTTGGGAATATAATTTTGCCTCTAAGTGACCCATAACGAGCGTTGCATATGTAGGGGCCACTTTGGCACCCATGGCTGTTCCTTTTATTTGTAGATAAAGTTCGTTGTCAAAGAGGAAGTGGTTGTTTTCCAATACTAATTTAAGTCCTTCCAAGATGAATTCTTTGGGGAATCTTTCTGAAATGTGACTTGAGTGTTTTGTAATCCAGAAGTCCACAGCTTCAATCCCTAGGTCGTGTGGAATGTTAGTGTACAGGCTTATTACATCAAAACTGACTAGGATTGTATCCTGGTATACTTTTTGGGGGATATAGTTAAGGAATTCCATATCATCTCTGATGTAGCTTGGAACTTTTTTACATAGGGGTTTGAGTATGATGTCTAATAGGTTGCTAAGACGTTGTGTGCTTGAGGCTGGGCCAGCAATAATGGGGCGTAATTTTAAGTCTGTCGGCTTTGGTGCTTCGATGTATGATGTATTTTTCCCTTTTATGTTGTTTTGGATTTCTATGGATTTGGGAATTTTTGGTTATCCATAGAAGTTGCTGGTTTTCATTTCGAAGTTGGTTAGGTAATCTACTTCTTTTGGTGTTAGGTTGTTTTAGTACTTTGTTGTTAGTTTGCCTATTTGGTTCCTCGATTTCCTTTCTTCGTTTTTACTGATTTTCCTGTAGAAGTTTTCGTCATTCAAGTGTGCTAGAACCATATCTGTGTAGTGGTTTGTGTCCATGATGACGATTGCTCACCTTTGTCCGCTTCTTTTATTATTATTGAGGAATCCCTTTGTAGCTTGTTCAATGCTAGTAGTTGGTCTGTAGGGATGTTGCGTTTGTGTTTCGTCTCGGCCGTATTTGTACTTCCTGATCGGCGAAGGCAGGTTATGTATTCCTCCAGGTATGTATCTCTATTTAGCGGGGTTGTGAAGTTCTTTTTGTTTTTCACCAGTGATTCTTCCTCGTATTGTACACCCTGGAAGAATTCTCCTAAGCGTAATTTTCGACAGTATTCTTCTGTGTCTTTTATAACATCGGCTGTATCTGCTTTCGGAGTGGGAGTGAACTTCAGTCCATTTTCTAACAGTTGTATTTCTGGTTGTGTTAATTTCTTGGCTGATATATTGATTATTTTTGGTTCGATTGGTTCTTTCTCGTCAGGTGCCACTTGAAAGGTGGTGCTTTTTTCTTTTTTTCTTTCATTTGGTGCGAGGCCTCTAGTCGTAAAAAATGGGTGCCATTTGGGATAGGGGTGTTTCTGTTGTGGTGAAACCTTTGGCCCGCCGGAACTTCATGCCGGTAACTGGTTGGACGATAGACTCTTGCGTGGTTGTTGCTGTATGGGGGTCTGGTTCTTCTGTTGTTTCGTTCAGTATTCATGTGTCTTTGATTTTGTGTCCAGTAATTGTTCTTGGTGTTATGGCAGTGGTTGTATCTGGTTCTGGTGTTGAGTATTGGGTCCGTATGTAGTTGTGTGTTTGGGGTTACCCAATATCTGGTTGTTGTTGGTTTATTGTGTGTGGGTGCTTCATTTCTTGTGTTGTTGTATTTTCCTGAGTTCTGGGGTATCCTATGGGTTTGTTTTCTGGGTTTTATTTGGTCTTTCCCATAGTTATCTTCATATTCTTGAAGCCATTGAGTTCTTGACTCCAAGATTTTCTTTGATTTTAACTCCTCTCTAGTTGTATCTGTCTGCCATAGGTTAAGGAGTTTTTCACGTACATTGCTGCTGCTTCTTTTGTTTATTTCCTCTTGGATAGTGGGGTCGCATTTTTCAAATTTCTCTTTGAATTTTGGCACTCTTAGGCGGAGTAGGGTGATTTCTGTCTCAAGTGTTTGGAGTGCTATATTTAGACTTGTTGCAGTTTCTTCCTTTGATTCCGATGGTATTTCTTTAATTCGGAATATATATATATATATATATATATATACATATACGAGGGTCGGCTGTAATCTTCATAGACTGACCAAAATATACATGCAAGATTTGAAAGATCTAGTATTAATCCTTCATATTCAGCCTTCGAACTTTTCAGCTAACTCTCTTATATTCTTAATTATGGCTAATCTGATTACGTTAGGGTTTCACCTGTATACCGATAGGATTATCAGAGAGTCTTGCCTAACACTCTAGAGTAACAAGACTCATTACTTAACCATACTGAAGAATATTATTAAACTCTACTTCATTTCCGAATACTCATTCTCGAGTCTGTTCATATCATATAATAGGGATATATATATATATATATATATATATATATATATATATATATATATATATATATATATATATATATGTATATATATATATACATAGGAAAAGAGTCAGGACCCCGACGGCTGAGCTCCAGCCGTTTAGACAGCTAGATCTAGCTATCGGAAAGGTCAAAGCTCCGCCGTCGGGATCCTGCCTCCTTTCCTATTACCCACTCTACTTTCCTAAATATTGACTACTCTGATGCGGTATCTTACCACACACTCTTTGTTATATATATATATACTAGCAGTGGTATACGGCGTTGCACGGGATAAGGTATTTTGGAACGAGGGCCGCCAACAGACCTAAACGTGTAAAAACTGCATGCTTGGACAATATGTAAAGAAAATAAACCGAATGCTCTGATGGCTGGATATCTTTAAGATTTTCCTCGATTTTCCTCGATTTTCCTCGATGAAGCAGTACAAGTGAAATAACTCTGAATGCGTTTTAGACCTCACGCCTCAAAAAAGCCCTAAGAAGCTGAAAAAATGAAGATTTTCACCTAATGCGGGCCCTAGGCCATAAAAAAGTTGCATTTTCTTTGATCACGGTATGCAGAAGAGACTGATTAATACATAGTTACAATTTCAAGGAAATTGGTCTGACGTAACGCCTCAAAAAAACCTAAAAGACTGAAAAAACGCAGCTTTTCACCTAATGCGGGCCCTAGGGATCAAAACGTTGAATTATTTATGTGCATGACACCTAAAACATAAGTAATACGCATGTAAAGTTTGAAAAAAATCGGTTCGATACTTCTCGAGTTTTAGGGATTTAAACTCACAGACACACAGACAGACATCCTCAGTTTTATATATAAGGATATATAGATATATGTGTGTATGATATGTATATATATCATACACACATATATCATGCGGCGCATGTGGTGTGTGTGTGGGGGGGGGGTATATGTGTGTGTGTGTGTGTGTGTGTGTGTGTGTGTGTGTGTGTGTGTGTGTGTGTGTGTGTGTGTGTGTGTGTGTGTGATTCATCTAAGTATTTAAGTATTCATCCGTTTCACAAACTGGCTAGCTACCTTTCTCTTAAAAATCAACCGGCGAGTCAGATCCTTACTAACAATAAACTTGTCTTTTCGCGCTGAGCAAATGCCTTAAATTAGGCGACAACGGTGTTCTTTAATGCTGCATTAAAATTATTCTTCCCTTTCAAATAGTGTGTGTATGAAAGAGAAAAATAAAGAATCCTTTAGTGTATATAAATGCATGTATCCGTATGCATGCATGTGTGGTGAAACATTAGTATGTCTGTGAGTCTTTATTTGCATATTCCCAATGTTATTTTAAGAGCACGTTTAAAAACACAAATTTCAAACGTGTAATTAAAACTGTGGACACTTCACAAAATCTCAAATTAAGATTTATGGCATTTGCTCCAGATTTATTAACGTAAAACGAAATCGATTTTCTATTATCATTCTACTCTTTGAAGCTTTTGTATTTATCTTGAGCTTTGATGATCCCGTTGGCCAAATAACTAAACACTAGTATTTAAAGGAGGTTAAATTGCTTCTAGAAGTAATTTTTTTCTGTCGTGAAAGTGTTTGTATTGAGGAACAATCCGTTCTTTTCGATAATGGCTTGGTTCATAAAAATGATCACAGACTCTGGAGAGCGAGAAAAAAATCTCCTCTAACATAATAGAAAGTAATTTATTTATGAAGCCATTGCTCTGTGAATACCTTGGATAGAATTTCAATTCTAACAGAAGTTGGTTATCAAACGTTTGTTTAGTGGACAGTAATTTTGTTCGCACGCAATATATGAGAACAGAGAGTGGGGAATTTGTATGTCAGAACCTCAGACAATACTCTGTAGTAATTTGAGGTTAATTCTACATTTCAACCTTCTCAATTCGATGAAATAAAGTACCAGTGATATACTACGGTGGATATACTTGATCATGTGGTGCGCCAAATTTTGTTGCTTTGTGCGCATATTGTAAGTAAATAAGTGCAAATGTCAATTCATTAATGAGTTCTAACTGGAGAGAAGAGTCGTACGATCGTATTTCGTCAATAGTTCGCTGCTCTACTTTTATCAAGGCATGATACTAGACAATTAACACTGAATTTGTAGCACAACAGGAAAGGGAGAGAGCTTGGAAGGAGAAACAGAACTGAATAATATACTGAACTAACTGAAATGTTTCAGTACCAATAATGAATCATCTAATAATAGGTTGATAACATTTCGAGGGATATTTCACAATATTCCAGATATAACTGGACAACTGTGTTTATAGTGCATTCATAAATCATTATTATACTGGTTCATAAATCATTATTATATTGAATCCATGAAGATTGTATCGTTCTGGCAGGAAAATATGGGAAACAGAAGATCATTGAAATAATATTAATTAATACTGTCTTTTGATGATCGATTTTACAACAGAATGATGCGCGCTTCCAAATATTTCCAAATATTTGTATTGTCGTCTCAATGCTGGAAATCATTCATGCAACAATTCCAGCGATCCAAGTTCAATTAGGCTTTTAATTAATTTTCTATATTGTTTGTAGTTAAATAAAATTGAGTCACCATAATTTAGTGGTGCTATCTGGAGCCAGCAAAGGAAGTATCAGTAACATACGTATCAAGAGGTCGCCGCCATACACGAACTAAATCATTTGTATCTTATAGATAGGAGTTGAATGAGCAATTCTTATTTCCATAGAGGACGCTTTTTGCCATGATATCAAACAATCTTACTACCCTGTCTTGGGTCTAAATAAATTTAATATATGATTTTTATAAAGAAAGGCTAGAAGTGTTAGAGAACTGACGTCAGTTGTTTATTATCCATCCGAGGTCATCCGAAGTATGAGACATGTACGTACCATGTTTAGCTATAACCCTTCATTGAAATGTGTGACCTTGTGCCAATGCTAGGAATCAATATTATTCAAGCTATTGAATTCATCAGAGGCGCCATACGACTCTTCATTCTCAAAAAGCTTCAAGGGCTATTGATCATGCAGGAATCTTCTCATTATTTCTTACACAAAACTCGATGTTTTCTCTGGTGGTCAGCGAATTGGCTTTGTATTCTGTCATATCTCACATAGAAAACTATTATTGTCAGGAGAAGAACTAGTAACGTGACTATAAGTCTTACCATCATTGTAATGTATCAACTATTTAGCTTTTCAAATATTTACGTGCATTTCTATACTACCTGTTGTGCGCAGTGAATCACTTAACAGTCAGAAAAATCTTTATATGCATTCTATTCTAATATATCGTTACAATAGTTTCCTAATTCTACCATTTTCTCGACACAAAGACCCCTATATAATCTTTGTTTTACCTTATTGATGAGTTTTATTTTGAGTTTGTTTCATTTATATATTTTTTTGTACATTTATTGCCTTTTTTTATCGCAAATACATGTTTTCATCTCAAAGGATGCATTCTATTAATCTTAGGTTTTAGAAATTTCACAACACATTTCAAACAGAAAGGGGAAAAGAAAGTATATTCTGATGATCATGTTTTTTTAACCCATTCATAAAATATTTTTCGCCTTGTGTTTATTATATATTTTATTTTATTTTGCTATTCGTAATTTTCGATTCTTCAACTATTCTGTCTCCTATGTATTTATTATTTTTATCATTATTTATTTTATTTTTTGCTTCTTATAGCCGCAAAAGTTTTAAACTCATGTACATCACTATAACAGAGAAAATAATACGCCTGTTCATATACACCTTCGCGCGCGTGGGATGATACATAAGCATATATTAGTTGAATTGCATCGTTCAAAAACATCAAATAAAATTGAGCACGTCTCTTGTAATTCAGCATTGTTTGGGAGACTTTTTATTAATCAACTTAAAATTGTCTGCACTTAATTAATGATAATCGATTTAATACTGTTAGTATGAAATCGATTTACCAATTTATATTGAATTAACTATTTTAACTATGATATTTTAAAGTAGAAATCGAATCAAAGGAACAGAACGTGTTGTAGGAAGATTCAATCTTTAAAACGAAATATTATATATACTAAAGGGATAATGTAGCTAATGGTTTCAATTATATCCTCATAATTATCAATAAACATGAGAGAAGTAGGAACTATACAATTTAGATGACCTTTTTTTAAAATAATAGATCTTGTAATACCCAGAGGATGAAAAGCTTCATAGATTACTCTTATTCTAGTGGTTGTTTGAGAAATTGGCGTTGAATCAATGTCTCTTCATTATAGATGCTAATACGCTTGGAAATTCATGATTGTTACAACATTAACTTTCATTCCTAATTTAAATTACAGAACACATATGTCTAGTCTAAAGTAACTTCTATTCTTAAACATCATGGATGGCTTTTTTCAAAATAGAAAGGGCAGCGTCCATAATCCTTTTCATACACTCCGAAACTGTGGGAAAGAACCGAGGAAGTTTGCCACAGGCCTGACCCGAATGCATACAACAAAGTTAACTTTACAAAAGCACCTTTGTATTATGTTGTGGTGTCAAACTAGGCGCAGTTTTAAGTCTTCCACATACAAAAATGACTTATGCTAAAATATTATTTTCCTTAGTCTGTGTACAAATCTAAACCCGTCAAGTTAAACGGTCATAGTTAAGTATACTGAAGTATAATAAATTATTGGCTATTATTTTATTAACATGTACGCAAGGAGAGGGAAACTAAATTTACCCTAGCAGACCAGATTGCAAAGAAAGAAAACTAAATATTTTAAACTCTTATGGAACAGTATCATTATATATTTCAGTTACCACTTCATCATTACATCGAACCGTTAGTATTAGCATTGAAGATTCTCCGCATAAACATAAAATCTCAGATATCTAGAGACGAGTGAAGAGGCAACGGCAACAAAGATTAGAACCACTTTACAAACAAATTTAAAGTTGAATTTTAGTTCTCAGTTGAATCTATTCCCTCCTCGTACCTCTTCCCGATACCACATGTCAAAACTCTGGAAATAAACAGGAGGAAGCACAGGAAATGCAGCAATATTTACTTGTTCGTGTACATTTTTATTCCGAAGTGACAAGTTAAAATATATTCTTTACTATACTTTGATATATGTCTATGTGATACAAATCAGCTTTCTCAACACTTAAAGTGGCAATATAATAATAATAGTATATATATATATATATATATGTGTGTGGGGGGGGTCTGTGTGTGTGTGTGTATGTGTGTGTGTGTGTGTGTGTCTGTGTGTGTGTGTGTGTGTGTATGTGTGTATGTGTGTATGTGTGTGTGTGTGTATGTGTGCGTGTGTGTGTGTATGTGTGTGTATATGTATCTATATACTTTAAAGCTGACGGCCGTATGTAGGTAACAAACTTTCCGCCAAACGGCTGGACCAAACAGCACCAAATTTGCACCATAGATGTAACTTTTTCCAAGTAAGAAAGTGAGGGTATTTCTGTCTACTGAATTTTGTTAAAAGTAAAGACATTATTTAAATATTCACTTCTTTAAAATGTTCAAATGTCAACACTTCCGGTTATAGGACATTCCTAACGTCTTCACAAACCAAAGTACCATCTTCCTGTTTTCTTTCGGTTGCAACGATTTTCGAAATATTTACTTCTGCGTTCACGGATTGATTTTTTTAGTTTCAGAAGATCCCGTTAAGGGTCGAAGCAGCAATTCTTTGCTTAAACTTTAATCTGTTATTTTAATATATATATATATATAATTATATATTCGTGTACAGATATTTTTGCATACACAAAAACAAAATATAAACAAACGTATTTATTTCATGAAAGCACAGACGGCTTATCGTCATTGTTACTGCCGATATGCCACCCAAAATGTCCTAGCCTGGCCGCAAGATCAGATTTTCCAGAATAAAAACTGTTACTAGAGCAACAGAGAGCCTAAACTTCACGATTACCGTCAACAAAGCTCAGGGTCAAACCTTAAAAGTGGCTGGCCTTCATCTGGGAAAACCATGGTTAATTGTAACTAGGATGTTCTAGGGTGAACTAAGGAAAACGAGAGGAAGGAGAGAAGGAGAAAAGAAACCTACAATGAAACATCTTAAAGTTTACCCAAGCCAAATGTTGTATTTATTAACATTTCTATCTGCAGGTTCTTAGCAAGCTTACTGGCGCTTTAATATGGTATTCATATCGTTTTTGATTGATATGGTGCATATATCGCAGCTATTCATATGTTTTAAACATTAGATAACGATTGCTGATGGATATTGTATGACAGAATTAGCTGAAAAATATTTTGAATGAACAAATAAAAGAGATATAAAAGAGAGATGTTGGTCGGTTGGTTCCTTCGCGTATCACACGAAAAAAACGGAAAGTGACAATCGGAAAGTATGTACAGGATTGGGATAAGAGTATATCCATGAAAGTTTATTGATACTAATTTTATAACACCAAAGAAGAAGAAAGACATACCACGTATGCTATTTCTAGCAGGCTGGGAGTCAACCATAAGGGATTCTTTCTGCGAGTTCGTTGTCAGTGATGATCGTATTTCGCGGCCTATGTCTCCGATTCCAACGGTGGATTACACACACACGCGCGCGCGCGCGCACACTCCCACTCACACAGGCACACACATATATATATATACACACACACACACATATATATATACATATACACACACACACACGAACACTCACACACACACACATATATATATATACAAACACACAAACACACACACACACACACACAAACACACACACGCACAATACAGACACACTGTAAACAAGACAATGTAATCAATACAGACGTTTTCTCTTCTGCCGGTCTTCTCTTATCATTTGTTAAACTTGGCTAAGCTGGGTACCTCAGCTAGAATATTATATTCTCTGGATAGAGTTGTTTGTACACTGCTTGACAGATTTTACTGATTTGTCTTTACATTAGTCTACTATTGTATTTTTTGCAATGGAGGCTTTTTCTTACATAATATCGAATCTACAAGACTTTGATGTTGTTATTATTTATTTTGAGAGCAATACCTTAACATTGGTATAAACGACCAGTTACGGTCAGGTTTAAACAGAGAGTGATAAGAGAATTCTGGTTGGATACAGTCGGTTTAAATGATAAAGGGTTAAAGCAAGTGGCAGATATAATCTGTGCTATAAGGAGTAAAATATTAATTTAAATAATATTGAAATGTAATAAAGTTTTCTCTCATCATAAAGATATCTAACAATAAACAGGCTAATAATTTGATTATCTTAGCCAAAACATAGAGTGCCACTAAGCCAATATTCTTAAATTACATTTTTCAGTTAAAGACTTACTTCAATGTTTTTTAAATATTAAGTATTTTGTATAGTAAGATGTTGAAAGTAATGTCGTAAATTTGTTGCATTATCACCACAAAATCCTGGTATAATTCTTTAAATCACACAAATTTGATAAATAGTTAAACAACAACTGACTTGTATATATATATATATATGTATATATAGAAATGTGTGTGTATGTGTATATATATACACATTCATATATATATATGTATGTATGTATATATACATTTATATATTACACAGAAAAAAAGACAATCAGTGTTGCGACGAATGGAATTTATTGTACATATTGCAATTGTTTGTAATATGTCCAATAAATTCCATTCGTCGCAACACGGATTCTCTTTTTTTCTGTGATATCATACTCTGCTCTATGAGTGCTTCGAGTGCTCAAACGGCCTACCGCAAACGGACGCTTTAAGCGTCCAACACCAATTATATACACATACACACACACACACACACACACACACATATATATATATATATATATATATATGTGTGTGTGTGTGTGTGTGTGTGTGTGTGTGTGTGTGTGTGTGTGTGTGTGTGTGTGTGTGTGTATACAACCCGGCTGAACCTCTACAGTAACTCCAAGTTACACTCCCTGGATATATATATATATTATATGTGTGTGTGTGTGTATGTATGTGTATGTATGTATGTGTGTGTGTGTATATACATATATATATGTGTATTTGTATGTGTATATATATATATATATGTATATTTGCTCTAGTGTTCTAATATATATTTATATCGAGCCCTCTTGGGATTTTTGTCTTCAAATTTATTATTATTACTATATATATATATATATATATATATATATATATATATATATATCGTTTTTACTGAAAATATCGAATAATGTACACCATTTTACCAGTATCACAAAAATACTGGTCCACCCACAC
>OZ024742.1:242475002-242482502 GCA_964016885.1 Eledone cirrhosa
CAATGAGAGCATGACAATTAATATGCACTAATCAAGAAGATACTGGGGCATAGCACAGGAAACGAATTAAAAAATGTTGTCACTAATATTATTGTAAACTCTTTTATTTCTTGTCCAATTCTTTAAAGTTTTATCTTAGTTTCTTGTCCTATTCTTTTAAAGTTTTATCTTAGTTTCTTGTCCTATTCTTTTAAAGTTTTATTTTAGTTTCTTGTCCTGTATTTTTAAAGGTTTATATTCCAACAATATTACTTTTTTTTGCTGTACGCATTTTTCTATCTGGTCTACTATTTTTTAAGGCAATGCAAGCAACAACTATCTAATAATTAAATGATCATAGGGAATTACTGACAAGTGATTGACATTTTAAAGTTCTTTTGAGTATAATTGCAATCTAGTTGAGGCAACTGGCTTAATGACAAAGCTACGTCATTTCTGGATTACCTCCCCTAGCGTCACGCTTACTACTCGCTCCTTGAACACAACATTTATCAGCAAACTTTGATTATAAACTTTTTCCCGCTGGACCAAATTTCTAGATTTTTAAGCCAAAAGATGCGTAATGATCTACTGTTCATGCTCATATAAGTTTTATCTCAGTTAAATAAAGTAGAGCCGCGCTGTACTGTCGTAAACAGACGATTGCCAACGAAAACACGACCACAACAATATTACTAAACGGACTACCGTCCGTTTAGGATAAAATACAATACAGAGGTAATAGAAATTAAATCAATATTTGCTCTACGGTTCTTATATATTTGATATATATTTATCCTTATCGAGCTCTCTTTGGATTTTAGTCTTCAAATTTATTATTATTACTATATATATATATATTTAATACATTAACAGAGAAAGCTTTAAGCGATACTCTGACCAACTCACTTAACAAACATTAGGATATACCTAAGCATAATCACAATTAAGTGTTTGGGGTGCTAACTATATAGTATTCCGTGGAAAGTTGGTTGTATTATTTTATGAGACATAATTAAATAATTCTATATATATACATATATACATATATATACATATATATACACATCCATATATATATATATATATATATATATATATGCATACATACACACACATACACATATATACATTCATACATATACACACACATACATGATGATTTCTCCCGAATGAAACAGTTCTAGTCCTGTAGAAGCTATTTCTATATTAAATATAGATATATGCGTTTGCGCACGCGCGCGCGCGCGCGTGTGTGTGTGTATGTGTATACATACATATATATACATTAATATCTGAGTAAAACGTAATGAAGTCTGCCCTATATGTGTTGTTTACAGTGCGGTTATATTTGAAGACGGTTTGGCATCTCCTTTTAATAGGAATGCTCTTGTTCGCTCGACCATGTAAGATGTACTCGTCGAGAGATGACATCATAAATTAAGCAAGTCATTACTTAATAATGCAAGGCATTTCATCGGCCATTCAGCGAGGAAGCCTTATTATCCTGAAAACAATTTTAGTTTCTGATTTAGGCACGATGCCAACAATTTTAGGGAAGAGGAAAGTCGATTAAATCAACCCCGTTGCGTTACTGGTATTTTATATGTTGGACCTCGTAAGGATAAAAGGCAAGGCTAATTTTGGCGGGATTTCAACTCAGAACGTAAAAGGACGTAACTATATGCCGCAAAGCATGTTGTCCGACGCTCTACCGATAATGTCCATACACTTTTCTAATCCGGGAAACAATTATAAAATAAAATATAATAATTGTTTCTACTTTAGGCACAAGGCCAGCAATTAGCCCGTGCATTACTGGTACTTTATTTTATCGACCCCGTAAGGATGAAAGGGAAAGTTAACCTTGGCGGGATTTGAACTCAAACCGTAAAGGGACGTAACTGTGCTGCAAAGCATGGCGTCCGACCCTCTATCGATACTGCCAATAATGGTTTCTGATTTAGGCACAAGGCCAGCAATTTTGGGAGAGGAGAAAGTCAATTAAATCGACCCCAGTGCGTGACTAGTACTTTATTTTATGGACCCAATAAGGATTAAAAGCAAAGCTAACTTCGGCAGGATTTGAACTCAGAACATAAAGGGTTGCATCGCTAAGCTGTGGCGCAAGGTGTCCGACGCTCTACCTATACTGCCAATTCACCATAATAGTTTCTATTTTTGGCACAAAGCCAGCAATTATCCCATTGCATTACTGTTACTTTATTTTATCGACCCCGTAAGGATGTAAGGCGAAGTTAACCTCGGTGGGATTTGAACTCACAGCATAAAGGGCCGTAACTCTATGCTGCAAAGTATAGCGTCCGACCCTCTACCGATACTGCCAATCCACTGTAATAATAGCAGTTTGTTCAAGCACGTGGCAAAGTCTGTTATTTTGAAACTTCCAAGCATGAAAAAAAAGATGAAGTATCCTTGACCCACTTATCTAATATTAATATTTCAGTTTCTGCTGTGCAAGAATATTATTCTTAAGAGTATTGAACAGAAATGTATATTAAAGTTTTTAATAAAGACTAAAGTGAAATAACGACGTGTAGCCATTATTAATTGTAGGGCGGTGGATTGGTACTATCGGTAGAGAGACGGATGCCATGCTTCCCACCATAGTTACGTCCCTTTACAGTCTGAGTTCAAATCCCGCCGAGGCTAACTTTAGTTTTCATCCTTACGGGGTCGATGAAATAAAATACCTGTAATGCATTGGGGTAATTTCTGGCCTTGTGCCAAAAGTAAAAACAATTATTAATTGTAGGGCGGTGAATTAGCATTATCGATAGAGCGTCAGACACCATGCTTTGCAGCATAGAGTTCCGACCCTTTACGTCCTGAGTTCAAATCCGGCCAAGGTTAACTTTGCCTTTCATCCTTACGGGGTCGATAAAATAAAGCACCAGTAATGTACTGGGTGATTGCTGGCCTTGTGCCAAAAGTAGAAACAATTATTAATTGTATTCCCCGTCACACACTGATTCGAAACATAGATATTACACTATCAGCATGACATTTTACATCCTGCAATAGTAAATATTGTTAGTTACATGTCCTCCCCTCTTCTCTGCTTCATCATTTAGCATTTATATTACTCTAGATTGGCAGTATCGGTAGAGGGTCGGACGCCATGCTTTCCAGCATAGTTACGTCCCTTTACGATCTGAGTTCAAGTCCCGCCGAGGTTGACTTTGCCTTTCATCCTTACGGGGTCGATAAAATAAAGTACCAGTAATGCACTGGGTATTTGCTGGCCTTGTGCCTAAAGTAGAAACAATTATATTTTCAAGGTAAAGGCTCTACCTCACATTATCTCACATAATATTGAATCTATGAGATTTTGATATTATTTATTTTGAGCAGCCAGTTACAGCTGGTTTGAACAGAGAGAGGTGAGAGAATTCTGGCTAGATACGGCCGGTTTAAATGCTAAAGGGTTAAATCATACCCACACGTACACACACACGCACAACGACACACACACACACACACACAGACACACACACACACACACACACACACACACACACACACACACACACACACACACACACACACACACACACACACACACACACAATTATATTTTCCAAAAATAGCAATACAACAAATATATATATCAATTTCCACTATTTGGCATGATGCGACACTTTTTCCGATTAAATCAACCTATTACTTGACTGCAACTTTATTTTACCATCACTACAAGAATAACATGCAGTATTGGCTATATTTGGATTTCAATCCAGAACATAAACGAGTGTAATTAGATAACGCAAAGCATGTTTGTGAGTACGAGGATCTCAGTCTTCGCAGCACTGATGTCCATTCCTGTCCCGCTACACTTGGCAGTTCCATCTTAACTGTAGGTAGCAGACCTAGACCGCGGAGATGGCAAGCACCCCAACGGAATCACCCTCTTCCCATTCGAAAGTGGTAGATCCCTCATCTGGGATGCCACCTGCTGCGACAAGTTCTCCGCCTCCAACTCAGTCGCTCGGCCCCAAACCCCGGCATCGCAGCCCCCTCCCCCCTCTCGCAGGAGAGCGTAAAATAAACAAATACCTGGGTTTGTCCAGCCGCTTCCTCTTCGCACCGGTCGCTGTCGAGACTTCAGGCATACTTGGACCCCGTACTGCCGAACTCCTCCGCAAGATCGGAGCGTCGTCGGCCTGTCTGCAGCCCCGCGAGGTTGGGTGGCTGTTGCAGGAGTGTCACTGGCCATCGTCCGGGGGGATGCTTTTGCCGTCTTGTCCGCGGAGCCCAGCACTCCTACCCTCTTTCCCTAGGCCAAAACCCCAATCGCCATCCGTCTTCCTCCATCCCCGCTTTTCTGCGACACCAGAGCTCTTGCCACCCCCTCCCTTACCCATTCTTTTTCTTCTTCCTTTCTCTCTTCTTTTTCTATATTTCCCTATTCTTTCTTTCATTTTGTTTCGCCTTTCTTTTATTTTTTCTTACTAAATAATTGTTTCTACTTTTGGCACAAGGCCAGTAATTAGCCAATGCATTACTGGTACTTTATTTTTTCTTACTAAATAATGTTTGTTTTTTGCTTTTGAATAAATTACTCAGAGGTTCTTACAGAAAAAAAAACTGAGATAGTATATACATAGCTTACGATTACTTATTCAATATAGTTAGAAGCTTAGAACAGCTGCCAAATCCACCACGACCACAAAAAAAATTATAAATTGCATATCGAAACCATGCAACGTGGGTGTCTGAATCTACCAGGGTGCGTACTGTCGCTTCTCTTGTTCATAATCTTCATGAACAGGATAGACATGTGCCACCGAGCTGGAAGTGATATCATAACTAGTTGGTGTAGAATCAGTCGACTGGAATTTGCAGACGACATGTTACTACTTTACTCGTCGCAAGATCTCCAATATGCACTTGATAGGTTTTCTTAAGTTATAAATCTAACGATATCCTTTTACAAAAAGAAAGATACATTATACAATATTTATTGTGAGCTTCGATGTATTGTGTTAATAATTAATCAAGACTGATATTATTGCAAACAAACCAGACTTAATCTTTTCTTGTCTTACCAAGCATATATTTAACGTTATTGCAAAGCAAGATCTGTCTTGTAATCATGCTGCCTGGGGTTTATTAATTGTTTAACATTTTTTCATAATGGGAGTTTGAATTGAATTGATATGCAAGTGTTATTCTGGTATCATTTAGCAGTAATGCTCGAAGAGGTATTTTGCAACTCAAGACATTTACATATATACAAGACCTGGTTCTTAATTGTTTAAGACATTGCTCCTCAAAGATACGAGCAAGTCCACATATATATTTATGACATATATATTGTTTTATTGTAGCTATTCCTTTGTCTTTAATAGAGAAGAGGGCATGCAGAGCTAGGTGGATGCTTTTGACAGCGCAGCTACAAAGTTCGGCTCAAAGGTTTACATTGGCAACAGTGAAATTCATTGTCATGCATGTCTTGACCGAACCATGTCGAACAACCATTTATGATATATATCCGTACCAATCATAAACTAAGTGGCTAAATCTATTCAGCTTGTTTTAAAATTTACGAATGCTTAGGCTACAGTTATGTGCGAATGCAAGTAATCAATATTATAATTTTTGTCATTACCTACTCTTACTAATATGGCTAGAAAGTTTAAGATGTCACGCGGTCTAACCGCATCATCGAACTCATGGCTGACTTTAGTGCTGTTTGCTTTTTTACAAGCATGCTGACTAAATCTTCAGAGTGCCAGCCCTGCAACATTTCTTTCTGGAGATATTGACTTGCAGATGTTCACATCTTGCTTATCTTTCAACCATATTATATATATATATAGTACGCCACTGAGTACCCTATCCAAGTAATCACAATACTAGCTACGAGTCTTTCATGAATATCTAAATATCTTTCAAGTCTTATATTTTTCTAAGTAAACTAGCTATAAACCCCACAATACATATATTACTAATATTACAAAAATGTATCTATGCATATTTCAAAGTACTATCCAGCTTTTAAATCCAGTTTGAAATACACATCGGTGTAAAACAAATACTTTCACGTTGTTTTCTATTGTCTTTCACAGAGACACAGAAATACTTGAACTTTACAGGTTATTGAAACATTCAACAATATAATAAAGTCTCGTTTCAGAGCAGTAAACTACATCACCCTTTATGTACGATGATTTTATCCAGATCATCATATATAAAATGTGTGTGGTAACTAATAATCGAAATTCTAAACAGAATTTTTAAAAATCTAGCTTACCGTTATATTTATACAGCCCAGCATGTTAGGATAATTCTTCTGTTACTTTTGTTATTACTTAAATCTGAGAGCTTGTATGCAGTTATGTTGATAAGAATATCTGCTAAAAGTGACATATGATATGAATATAATTCCCTGCGCTTACGAATTCATCCATATTACAAGGCAGAAAAATGAACTTCGCTCCACTTAAACAAATGCATAGCCCACATTTTTAAAGCAATACATTAATCTTATACAACCTCTACTTTGACCCCATCTTTTGCACTATTACATCATCTGAACTATTATTATTTTCCTCGTATTTCTCACGGCATAACGATATGTCTGTGTATTTTTTTAATATGTTCCACGATGTATTTATTTTCTGTCGGTTTCGTGTACTTTTGTGACATAGTTTCATGCATTTGTCTACATACTGTGCCCCTACACATTCACAAGTATAGACTTATTGCATATTTAAATTTTATCTTCTGAAATTTTTATTTTTTCATTTACTTATTTATTTGGTAATATTCCAAATACTGTAATATGTAGGAAACCTGATCTCAAATCACCCATTCTTGCCCAGACTATTTAGTTTTCAAGTCGTACAAATCCTTCCTCTGAAACGACGAGTGTATACCATTGTGTGGGTGTGGCTGTATATTTATGTATATATAGCCATGCAGGTGTGTGTCTGTAGTTATAATTGTATGAATGTAGCTTTTCTATTTGATGCTGCTCTACCTTGGGAATAACTAAAGTACAAACTATGATATGCATTTTTAAGATACGTCAATAAAATAATTTCCTTTGTGACCGTATACCTGCGAGACCAAAGAAGCTTCGTCCTAATAATTCATAAATTTCTTCTGGAATCTTTCCATAATCAGTGCTTGCCTGTTTCGTGTAGTCAATATATCTACTTGAATGAAAGGCGATGGATAACAAAATCGGTAGTGTGCCGGGCAAAATGCCTAACTGTATTTAGTTGCATTCTTTTGTGTTTTGAGCTCAACTCCTGTAGGTATTGACTTTCCTTTTCATACATCTGAGATTGATAATGTTAAGGCCAGTAATATACAGAACAGTGGGTTAAGACACGGTACACGTAACCTTGTGCCAATGCTAGGAATCAATAAGTGTTTTTGCTGTTCCTATTTGTATTTTTATTAGTTTTAAGACATTTACAAATTAACCACCTACACTCATATATGTTTCAATCAACATAGAGTAAACTATGGTGTCTCAACATATAACTT
>OZ024742.1:242492502-242515002 GCA_964016885.1 Eledone cirrhosa
TAAAGGCAACGGGTACTGTGTGTAGAGTTATGTATAGAGAGCGTAATCGGTCCAAACTAAATGTGTAATACGACTAGCTATATCCCAACTGAGAGAACTCAATGGTTAGGGTATCTTAAAGTAAAGGTAGATGCGCGTAATCGGTCATGCCTGAGTGTGCAATCAATTACTAACTAGGTATTCTAAGTATGTAATCAATCTAACTATTTACTAGCTAGGTATTCTAAAAAGGTGCACTCTGCTGTGAGAACTCCGTGGAAACAGGCCGAGTATCGTTTGTAAGTTCGCAAACAATCTTAGCCGTCTAACTATCTGAGTGTGTTACTGTCTGTTTATTGAGAGAACTCTATGGCTAAAGTAGAGAGGGAGGAGTTAGTGGTAGGTTACCTTCCAAAAATCCTGCGGAAGGTTTTCGAGGTTCTATGTTGGCAGTTGCTGAAAAAATCAGCTCTCCTATTAATTATTAGGGGACCGCCTCTAACAATATTAAAGGTTTCAGCTTTACATAAATTGCAGACGCCAGTGCTGCCGTTATAAGGTTGGGCTGAGCAAACTATGGACCAGGATAAGGAGTGCTCTATATTCTGATGTTTAAGCTTCCAGACTAATTCAGAAAGTGCCGTGCTATTTTTTTTATCTAATCTATTAAAGGTATGGCGGTGATTATACCATCTATCCTTAAATTCCGTGGCAGTTGCCCCAACATACCTAAAGGTTCTATCAGGAGTGGAGACCTTACAGTCGTAGACTATGTTTTTGGTAAGGCATTTCCCAGCCATGGGGCAGGTGGCGGTGCTTCTGCAGTTACATTTTTTGCTGTCGACCTGGATAGTTCCAGATGGACCATGGTACTTTTGGGGTCGGGTCTCAGTTCTGTCTGCTCTATGGGTAGATTCCCTGGGGTTGGGGAGACCCGACTCTCGCGTAAGGGTCAGTTCCTCCATAGAGCTGCCATTGTTCCTGCCATGCCTAATTCCCTCTTGGGCTGTCCTAAGTCTACTATAATTCATCTTAGCTATATTCTGAGCTATGTTACTAGTTGTGGAGTAGGACAGCTTGATGGTATTCCTATTGAATATTTTATAATATCTATGCGATCTAGGGAAGCATTTGTCTAAGGCTCTAAAGAAGAGCTTAGCTATACTAGTAGTCAGGCCAGTGGAGTAAGGGGGATTATACCACATGGCTTTTCTGGTCCGATGCCTCTTGTTCTTACTAACTATATTAGAGTTACCTGTCTCCCTAGTGGTTACTGGTCTAATGTAACTGGAAATTGCCTGTGGGTCGATGGTGTCCTGGGGTGTCACGATTGTGTTCAGAATCGTCCCATCTCCAGGGCGGAGTACCCCTCGTGCGGCCATTGGGATTACCCTCGATAGCCGGGGTTATATCCACTATGCGTCTGCTACACCTGTCCCTATTCCCCCTACTCGACCCTCGTTCCAAACTGCGTTCAACGGTAGTTTTATCGGTTCTACAATTAAGGTTACCATTATAGTTTCCGCTGGCATTACGTTGCTCAGACCCCGTGTTAGTCGTTGTTTCCATTGGTACCAACAGCATTGGGACTAGGCGGCAATGCAACATGAAGTTTATATAAATCCTCCCTCGTATCACGCCTGCTGTTAACTAGAGTGTCACTATTTAGGCCTAAGCTATCGCAGGCAATGCTGCTTCTACTATTTAATGGACGTTTGAATGAGATTCCCTCGCTATGCCCCACGCGTTCCAGGGCGCTATTATAGTAATTCGAGATCTTATTAAAGGTATCTTCATTGGAAGATAGTCCTGAAATTCTACTAGAGAGGCTTTTGGTAATACCGTTCGTGACTATATTAGGGTGGTTCGATTTTTCGTTGACATAGTTTAAGTTTCGTTGGGTTTGTGGTAGGGTTGGAAGAGTCCTGAATTGAGGTTAAGTGTAACATCTAGAAAATTAACTAGCGTCTTTTGCAGCGATAAAAATCCGACAACTTTTATGACCTCAACTGAAGTTAATAGCAGTCGCCTTGTCTCTGACTGGTGTGTTTTCATATGAGAGAATGAATTCTGTGAGAGAACATCGTTATTTTTTTTTTCCCTCATATCAAGAATTTGAAGACAATTCATTTTCACCTGATGAGATCAGTGATAATCGATCATGGCTTCACAATCGATCTATCTCTTATTGAAACATGTGTCGTGATTAAATGATTGGAATTTTACCTTGCCTTCGGATTTCCATTTTGATACTTATACTCCGTTTTACATCATCTAGCTGTTCCCTTGAATGGAATTGGAGATATACAAAAGCGTGGAGAACTTAATATTGTTAACATAAATTTATTGGACCATTTTACACAACCAATAATGCACCTTACTATATAACAACTATATATATATATATATATATATATATATATATATATATATATATATATATATATACGATATTAAACAAATGGAAACTACATTTATATAACCATATTTATTTCATTATATATATTTCAGGGATATCATATTAAAAATATGGTATGCCCTCCTCAGACAAAATACAATATATAAACAGTTTTATAAATAAATTTGACATACCTTGGAAAATTTACAACTTCCATTTAAAAAGTTGTTATGGTAGTGAGAATGTTAATGACAGTTAGAAAGAAAGACGGAGAAAAAAGAAAAAAGAAAAAGAAGGAAAAAAACGAAAAAGAAAGAGCGGAAGGTGAAGAAGATGAAGAAATGTATGTAAATAGAGATTTATGAGGGAAGGGGGTACTGTAATTATTTATTTATTTATTTATTTATTTAGTGTTAAGGATACGGGGAGAAATAAAACAAAAACAAAAATAAATAAGGAGAGGTAGATCGAGTAATATCTATTATACGAGGTGGGAGAGATAGGGGAGGGGTGAGATACAGGAGATAGAGTTAAAATAGCCGATACATACGTCCCGTTAAATGTAGAGGGAGGAGGAGAGGAGATGTACTTAGAAATAAAAATGATAGTTTTAAAATATTATGTTTCATCAGTCTATCAATTCCTATGAATTATAATGTAAATATCAATATTCATTAATGAAACACATATCAACAATGTGTGAAAAAATAATGACTATATGTTTAGTTTAAACATTTTTAGGTTTACAATCAAAATCTGAGATAAAACTTCAAAAAAATACTGAAATACATAAGTATATATGTATTTTCATGAAAAAAGAGAAAAAAAAGAAAAAAAAGAAAAAGAGAAAGAAAAAGAGAAGGTTATCTCAAATTGACATTATAGACATATGTGAGCCCACGTGAACAGCTCTGTAAATTTTTATTTCACATGAAAAGCTTCATTGCGTTAAAATAGATTTTACCGTACATATATGTACATACATACATACATATACATAAAATATACATTATTAGTAATAATAATAATAATATTCTTGCCCTCTCATACATGATTATCGTTCAAGCATAGAATAGAACAGATATCAATATATTAAAATACTAAAATATTAAAAACGCCAAGAATATTTCACTCCCCAGAATATCTAGGGCCGTAAAAACCACATTGTGCCCCGCATATCAATCAATCCTTCCAATTTATTTGACAATATATTGCCAAGTTCATTAGAAGCAATCAGAATTAAAAGCAAACAAAACCAAAATTATTCACCAAACTTATTTAGCAGAAATCATTCAAAAAAAACTTTAGGATACCCGGTTGTTCTACAG
Source organism: Eledone cirrhosa (assembly GCA_964016885.1). NCBI lineage: Eukaryota > Metazoa > Mollusca > Cephalopoda > Octopoda > Eledonidae > Eledone > Eledone cirrhosa. The sequence continues at coordinate 242,496,208 of OZ024742.1, forward strand.
ATGCTCTTATATTTATTATAGAAGTTTATCTAGCTTAAAAAATTTGGTAGCATCCCCATTTTAAGGTAGTTTAATTACATTATTAATTATATACCCATGAAGAAGGTTTAAAGAATTGAAGGAATCGAAAGATTTATCGCCAAGTTTTCTAAAGTAATTAAAAAATACTTAAAAAGTAATTAAAAGTCTTAAGTAAATATACTACATTTTAAATTTATATTTATATTTAAAAGTTGAGTTCAATCTATGTCTGCAGCAACTGAATAATTTGGTCCGTAAATTAAGGGAATTTTTAGATTTCAGTATAAAGAATATCTCCTCCGCGCAGAGGTCACATGTCTCAGAGGAGGAGTTAAAAGGAATCCCTCTTGAGACTATATTCCAAACCATCGAATATCCAACGTTATCATGTTTAAGTTGCCAGAGTAAGCCTGATAGTGATGTTGAAGATTTTTTGTTTGGATCCGTGAAAGAATTCTTGTGATTATTATAGCGAAGTTTAAATTCTGTCGAGGTGGAACCAACGTAATTAAAAGAATTTACATCAGTTTTAACATTACAGTTGTATATTATATTTTTAACTAAGCAATTGTTATTTAACGGGCATTTAGATCTATCTCTACAGTTACAGTTGTTTACTTGAATATTGTTTATGCTATTATCGGTATTTTGGCTAGGTTTTAGATTCCTATTATTTATTCTATTAATATTTTGTGCTAAATTTTTGGTGGACGAGTAAGTTAATTTTATAGTATGTCTATTGAAAATTGAGTGATACTTATGTGTTCTAGGGAATCGTTTGTCAAGAGCATTAAAAAATAGTTTAGCGATGTGGGTTTTAATGTTTAGTGAGAAAGGGGGGCAAACCAAATTATGTTTCTAGTTCTATTTCTTTTCTGGCTTTTGGAATTATTGTAATTCTTTCTATTATAGTTGTTAAAGTTGTTACCGTAATTAAAATTGTTGTTATTTTGGTTAGTTTGTCTATTATTATCGATGTACATAATTTTACCACTATATCCTGCTCTAGCTAACGCTTCATTGTAATACTGGGCTTTTTGGTCGAAAATATTTTTATTAGATGAGATTCTAGTTAGGGGTTGTGACCTTGCACCTGTAGACCATGTTTTTCGTCATGCATTCATTACTAAGGGGGCATAGTGATGGGTCTCTGCAATTACATGACTTCTTAAGCCCCACCACATGTACCGCGTGGTTACCATCACTCGGGGTTGGCTGGGTAGCCTCCGCAATCAGCACATGGTCGTTGGGTTCCGGTGTGCTAGTTGGGCCTGTCCGGGTTCCGTTGCGTCCCGCGTGCTGGTTCTGTTGGGTGGCTCCGGGATTTACGGTGGTATTAGAGGCAGTGATCCTATTCCTATTTATGCCAGCTATGTGCTGGGCTACGGAGCGTGTGGTTGAGTAGGAAAGTTTCACCGTGTGCCTGTTGAATATTTTATGGTACTTGTGGCCCTGGAGAAACATTTATCCAGTACTCTAAAGAATGTTCTAGCCAGGCTGGTACGTAGACCCACCGAGTACGGAGGGTTAACCATGTGACCTTCCTGGTCCTATTCTTGCGGGGTTGTTGGGTGTCCGCCGTGGGCCACCGCGTTGTTGTGCACAGCTCATGTCGAGCTCGGTTGGTGTCAGTCGGGTGTGCGGAGCGGTCACTATCATGAGTGTTATATGGGCCCGCCGTGAGTCTATAAACTTGCGAGGTGCGGCCTCCCTGCTCAATTAGGGTTCGGCGGGTGGTGGGGCCGGTGCAGGGGTGCCTATCCTCCGCAGCACATTGGTCTTCAGCGTTGTAGGTATTAGACCGGTGGGGTATGCGGGACCTTCTACCGGGGGTGGCGACGGGTACGGGTCTGGGAGTGTTACTACTGGTCACCGAGGTATTAGGTGGGCGACTCATGCCCCTGAGGGTATTGGTACGGGGTACCCTTGGGTCATCTCGATCATGTCCCTTAGGGTTATAGCTGATCCTATCGCTGTGGGACGCCTTAACTCGCGCTGAGTTATAGAAATCAGCGTTACTATTGAAGATCTCTTCATTGGCTGACAAGTTAGAGATCCTGTCAGAGACACTCTTAACTACGGCCTTAACTATAGATCTAGGGTGATTAGACCCAGCGTTGATATACACCAGCTTCTCATTGCGTTTATGATATGGGTGGTGTAGCTTGGTGTTGAGGTTGAGGGTCGTGTCCAGGAAATTCACTACTTTTCTATTGGGTTCCATCTCTAATATATATATATATATATATATTAAAGTGTTAAACGATATTCAATGATTATGTCATAGAATGAGTTTTACAGTAGATTGAAAGCACTCTACGGGAAAATAATTTTCCGGAGTTATTAATATTATAATATAAATATGTAATAAAATAGATGTTCTTTTGATCAATTACATTTTATTATACATATATCGGATGTACAAAAGTACGTCCTTATCAGACAAAATATAAAGATACATGACATACCCTGTGATGTTAAATGGTTAAGATTTAATCAAGGTAGTGATTAACCCGTGTTTAATCAAGGTAGTGATTAACCCGTGTTAATTACTACCTTGATTAAATCTTAACCATTTAACATCTCAGGGTATGTCATGTATCATTATATTTTGTCTGATAAGGACGTACAGTTGTACATCCGATATATGTATAATAAAATGTAATTGTTCAAAAGAACATCTATTTTATTACATATTACAAAATGAAAAATAACCGAGGTGTCCTACACGAGTGGAAGTATAAAGAAAAAGGGATGAAATCGAAAATGCAACTGAAGTCTTATTTTTTTTTTTTTTTTTTTTTTTTTTTTTAAATATATATATTTATTTGGTTCCTTTACCGGTTTCGCAGTTCTTCTGCTTTTCAAAAGGTGAGTTGAGATGGAGGGTCTGTGGTTTTTCTCACTGTGAGAAAAACCACAGACCCTCCATCTCAACTCACCTTTTGAAAAGCAGAAGAACTGCGAAACCGGTAAAGTAACCAAATAAATATATATATTTAAAAAAAAAAAAAAAAAAAAAAATAAGACTTCAGTTGCATTTTCGATTTCATCCCTTTTTCTTTATACTTCCACTCGTGTAGGACACCTCGGTTATTTTTCATTTTGTAAAAAAAACCTCACTTTCTAATATATATATATATATATATATATATATATATATACATATATATATACATATATATATATACATACATATATATATATATACATACATATATATATATATATTTATTTATATATATATATATATATATATATATATATATATATATATATATATATATATATATATATATGGTGGCTGCCAACTCGTTTTCGAGTACGGCCACTACTTTATATCCATGTAGGAGAACCCCTACCGATGCGCTAAACGAGTGTGACTTTTTAGTCCAGCCAGCAACTTGTAAACTCTGGTACAAACACTACACTTGCGACAATTATTGACACATAGTGCTGGGCCCATGGTACTATGTAACAACAAGAGCAAAGAGATCTCCAGATATAGAGCAATGCCTGTGCCGTGAAGCTTTTATAGTGAGCAAAGTCACTGCACAAAGCCAGTCCCACTCTCTTAACCAAGATGATATTTACCAAAAAGAAGAACAAGTCAACATCATTGGATACCATCAGGGTTGCAGGTGTTATATCAGAGTTTTCCTTCTCCTAGAATTCTGCCCTGACAAAGGCTAAGGGGTCATCTCTCCCGGTTATTTTGGATGGCCATTGGTTCTTAAGAGCTCCTTTGACAGGTTTTGTTTTTAGTCCTGCAGGATGTCCAAAGTCACCCTCCTCACCAAGAAACCTTGGTGGGGTTGCCAGTTTAGTCGCCAAAGACCCGACTATGAGACAGGTTGTACTGGGATACATGTTACCAGTAGCACCAACTGGTGACCTGACATAATATATATATATATATACACACATATATATATATATGTATACATACATACATATATATATATATATATATATATATATATATATATATATATATATATGTATGTATATAATGCATATATATATATGTATGTATATATATGTATGTATATATATATATATGTATATATATGTATATATATGTATATGTATGTATGTATATATATATATATATATATATATATATATATATATATATATATATATATATATATATATATATATGTATGTATGTTTGTATAGAATCATTTGATAAGATATATACACCATCTCCTCTCCCAATCAGCATAATCAACCACACAATAAAAAAAATTAAACCAGGCTATAAGTTTAAAAGGCACCTATGAAGAAATAATAGATAAATAAACGACAGCCATCTATTCGCGATCAACAGCTATAGAATATCTACCCAACATTTCAAGAGCATGTGGAAATCGATTAAATATATCGTCAACCATACACAATTAGGTATAAAATTAAAGTTAGAAGAAAAAAATATATATATATAAACACATACATACATACATACATACATACATACATACATACATACATACATACATGCATGCATGCATGCATGCATGCATACATACATACATACATACATACATACATACATACATACATACATACATACATACATACATACATACATACATACATGCATGCATGCATGCATGCATGCATGCATACATACATACATACATACATACATACATACATACATACATACATACATACATACATACATACATACATACATAACGCACACAACATGAACAAAAAGCACAAACACGATAGATATTCCTTTGACCAGACCATAAGAAGTAGAAAAACCAGGAGATCATTCTCAAGATCTCAACAGACACTACCCACAAGGAACGGGGGAAAAACGTAGAATAACCAGATCACTCTCAAGATCTCAACAGAGATTACCCACAATAAACTGGGTGAAAAAGCGATCTAAACCTGAAAGCAAACCTAGGTCATTTTCCCAGATTGTTAAAAATAATGCTAACAAGAAATCGAAAAATAATATACATAATACCAAAAATAGTACAAAAAATATAACGAAACCAAATATAATATCACGACCAAAAGTTCATCAAGCAAACACCAACAGGAATATAAATCCTGACCGAACAGAGAAAAATCCATTTTTTAACGTCAGGACAACAAAACCGGAAAAAGAAAAACTCAGGAGGAAACATATCGAAAACAACTGTACACGTAGATCCTAAAATAATTAATTTATCCAAAAGAGATCTTGACAATGATGAAATGCAAATTCTGTCAAAAGGACTGAAATTCACACCGACTCCAACAGTCAACCACCAAGAACTGAAGGAGGATACCCAAGAATTCTGTTGAAAATTACGTCTTTGTAGAATTCATCGCTGATAAAAGTAATGAGAGTGATGAATCACTAGTAAAGAATAAATCAAATTTCACTCCGCCAAAAGGAAGAAATATCTATCTCGACCAATACATTGACATCCTGTCTAAATTTCCTCTTAGACGTAATACTAATGTCAGGCCAAATATTAACAAATCAGAAATGTCTGCACTTAAACGTATACAAAATGATAAAACAATAATAATTAAACAAGCAGATAAAGGGGTGCAGTTGTTATAATGGATGCTGAACACTACAAAGATTTGGTTGAGGAAAAACTGAAAGACACAACATTCTATCATGAAATACCGTCAAATATAGACCGCAACATCATGAAGAAGATCAACAACCTGGCTTCAAAATACCACAACTCACTTACTGATAAGGAAAGAGACTACATCACCAATTTTGAGCCAAAACCCAGCAACCTGTATGGCCTACCGAAAGTTCATAAGTCAAAAGAAATACAACTGGCAGTAAAAGAACAAAACAGTGAGTACATTAAAGTACTACCACCCAAGAGACTTAAAACTTGGACCTATGGTCCAACATGCTGGTCCAACATACCCTACCCACCGTCTAAGCAATTTTGTTGACATTATTTTGAAACCACTATGTATTCACATACCCAGTTTGATCCGGGATTATATCTACTTCCTGTCTTATCTTCCCAAAACCACGGAAACGAATTCACTTCTACTTAGTTTTGATGTGGTAAGCATTTACACCAACATTACACATGATTTAGGAATAAAGGCGGTTAAATACTGGGTGGAAAAATATAGAGAAGTTATTCCCACCAGATTCACAGCGCCATTTATATTAAATGCAGTCAAACTTATTCTGGAAAACAACACTTTCTTCTTCAATGGAAAGAATTACATCCAAATTAGAGGCACAGCGATGGGAACGAAGTTTGCTCCCGTTTACGCGAACTCTGTAATGGGATACTTAGAACAACAACTCTACCAAGAAATAGAGGAAAAATATATAGTACTGACTTTAGAAAGTACATTGAAATATCTTGGAAGAGATACCTTGACGACTGTTTCTACTGGACAGAATCTCTAGATACTCTGGATGAGTTCAATATCCTCCTGAATAACCTACACCCATCTCTCCAATTCACAAAAGAGATGAGTAGTACCAAATTACCATTCCTAGATATAATGGTAATCAAAAACACCACCATTACCGCGGATATATATTATAAACACACAGACACCCATCAATATCTGAATTTTAAGTCGTGCCATCCACCTCATACAAAACGCAACATCCCATACTGCCTAGCCAGAAGAATTTGTACCATTGTAGAAGATACGAATACCAGGAACAAACGCCAAACAAAACTAAGAGAATTTTTGCTCAAACAAAAATACCCATCGCTACTTATAGAAAATGGTATACAGCGGGCTATAAAAATACCTATACAACAACTTAGGACAACCCAAGGCAGAAGAAACCAACAACTGGTCATACCACTTATAACGACACGCAACCCATGTCACCAGAATATCTTCAACATTGCCGAAGCAAACCTACCGATCATTGCTCAAAGTAATGAATTAAAAGGCTTAACCACAGATCGATCTTTGACTCTTAGTAAAAGACAGCCGAAAAATTTGAAGCAATTACTAACAAAAGCAAAGTTTGACTTTAACAACAAAGACCAATCATTCACTGTATCTAAATGCAATGATAATCGATCTGGGACATGTCAATCCATACACACCGGTCAATATATGAAAACAAAAACTGGAAAAATATTCCCAAATGCAAATATGAACTGCAAAAGCATAAATCTAATTTACTGCATTTAATGCCCGAATTGTGAAGAACTATATGTCGGTCAAACTAGAAATGCACTATCGGAACGTGCACGGGTACACCGACAGCAAATCAGAGACCCAAATGTCCGGCAGATACCCCTGAGTAACCATCTAGCAACATGTGGTCAGAGAATATTTATAATATTTCCATTCTACAAATTACACAGCCCAAGTGAAATCAAGAGAAAAATCAAAGAAAAGAATGTTATTGATAAATTCCAACCCAAGCTAAATGAACAATAATAATGGGATATTAATCCTACTATGACTATGACTACGATCACTAACAACAACAACAATAATAATAATAAAAGTGATGTTGATGGTGATGATTACAAAAAAATGCTATTTTCATCATTTCTAAAAATAGCAAAACAATTGATGCTTTGGATATGGTCAAATAGTAGTCGTTAGACATGCTCAACCAACCGTGACGCCTAAACCAATCAGCTTTAGTAATCCAGTGAAACTACACACTGATTGGTCGAAATACAGTTTGCAAGATTTAGCATTCTGTAGCCACTTTTCAATGTATATAAGGCACAAAATTTACCCATCTCATTACAGTTGAAAATTGCAAACTTGACTGACACCACAGAATACGAACCTGAAGATTGCGAAAGCATGAAAGTACTTGTTCAATTAACACTTAACATTTAATATTCTACCATACTATTTCATTCTAATACCATTATAAATTTTAAAGGATTGTAAATTAAACGAGTAAATCAGACAAAGTTGGAATTCATTTTATTAATATAATTTTCTATACACAATCATACACACCCCTGTATATTTATCTCTCTCTCTCTCTCTATATATATATATATATATATATATATACAAATACAAATAGTGAAAACAATGAAATTAAACAAAAAATGGTTAATTCATAGTAAAACTCATTAAACAAAATTATTATAAAATAATGAGTTTTACTATGGATTAACCGTTTTTTGTTTAATTTCATTGTTTTCATTATTTGACTCTGTATCCAATGAATTATATCGTTGAAATTTTGTATTTTAAACTTTGCTTCATGACATCTTCTACATACGGATTACATTGAGTTCTTCATACGGCTTATTTGACTCTGTATCCAATGAATTATATCGTTGAAATTTTGTATTTTAAACTTTGCTTCATGACATCTTCTACATACGGATTACATTGAGTTCTTCATACGGCTTAGACCCTACCATTAATTGGTGGACTTATTTGTATATATATATATATATATATAACGAAGGAAATGTGGTAAGGAACCAGATGGACCATAACGCACCAAAGTACTCAATACTTAGGTTAGTAGAGTGGGTAATAGGAACGAGTAGGACCCCGACGGCTGAGCTCAAGCCGTTTCGACGGCTAATTCTGGACTACAGAATCAGTCCAGAATTAGCCGTCGAAACGGCTTGAGCTCAGCCGTCGGGGTCCTACTCGTTCCTATATATATATATATAATATATATAATATATATATGCAATTTGAATGTTATTATCTATTTGAAAAAGTGAAATATATTAAATTTTATGCACATATTTTTATTGATAATTTCATCTATATATATAAAACTGTGGTTGTCTGTCTGTCTATCGATTTTTGGCACACATCTCCTCTTAGAATCTCTCACGGAATTGCACCGAAATTGCTATACTTGTACATTGAGCCCTAGCGAAGACATCGGAAAAAAAAAATTTCAAATTGACCCGCCCTATCTGACGAAATCGAATATAATGTATCGATTTTTGAGCGTAAGTGATCAGTTATTTCCCTTTGTTCTGTTTACATTGAGCGTCTGCGTGCAAAAATTAAAAAAATTACGCTGGCTTTCTCAGCGTTTAAAATGACATTAACACAATAATTTTTACTTGAAAACAAGTCTATTTAAAGACTACGTAAAACAAGCAAATATTTCGTAAAAAAAAGCAAAAATTATATAAGTTTATTTAAAATATATGTATCTGTAAATTTCGTTACGCGTGCAGTCAGTTTTATATATATAGATGATAAACAATAATATCCTCTATGAGGTCACTAAACCTGCTAGAAACAGCAGCTAACTCTCCCTCATATCACACCACTCCCTACTGTCTTAAATTTAGAAAACACATATCCTCTATGAGGTTACTAAACCTGCTAGAAACAGCAGCTAACTCTCCCTCATATCACACCACTCCCTACTGTCTTAAATTTAGAAAACACATATCCTCTATGAGGTTACTAAACCTGCTAGAAACAGCAGCTAACTCTCCCTCATATCACACCACTCCCTACTGTCTTAAATTTAGAAAACACATATCCTCTATGAGGTTACTAAACCTGCTAGAAACAGCAGCTAACTCTCCCCCATATCATACCCCTCCCTACTGTCTTAAATTTAGAAAACATATCTTCTATGAGGTCACTAAACCTGCTAGAAACAGCAGCTAACTCTCCCTCATATCACACCCCTCCCTACTGTCTTAAATTTAGAAAACATATCCTCTATGAGGTCACTAAATCTGCTAGAAACAGCAGCTAACTCTCCCCCATATCACACCCCTCTCTACTGTCTTAAATTTAGAAAACATATCTTCTATGAGGTCACTAAACCTGCTAGAAACAGCAGCTAACTCTCCCTCATATTACACCACTCCCTACTGTCTTAAATTTAGAAAACACATATCCTCTATGAGGTCACTAAACCTGCTAGAAACAGCAGCTAACTCTCCCTCATATCACACCACTCCCTACTGTCTTAAATTTAGAAAACACATATCCTCTATGAGGTCACTAAACCTGCTAGAAACAACAGCTAACTCTCCCTCATATCACAACCCTCCCTACTGTCTTAAATTTAGAAAACACACAGACAACCATGCAGAACAACTCCATCGCAGCTCTGTTGTTCGGCTGGCATCGTCTACCCGCGTGTTGCGCAAGTACTGTGAAACAATAAATTTCAACACTTTTTTGCACAGAGATAATATCCATAGGCGAAACTACAATTGTCACTGCTGGCGCAGCTCATGCTTCCAGGTCTGCAATTCATTCACCAGTGCCTGGCAGACAAAAAAGTGCTGCAACCTAACAGTGGTAACTTAATGACCCCGAGCAACGCCGGGCTTTAATGCTAGTATTTGATAAATTAAATTTTATATATTCAACTAATTTTTATTATAAACAAATTTGAATTTTAATTATATTGGAGATGTTATAATTTCTACATCTTGGAAATATTGTAAACCTGTCGACTTATTAACAAATATAATGACTTCAGAAGCTGTTATGCCGAAACAGTATTATTAAATTTTTAATGTAATGATAATTTATGTTGATTTATATCCTAAGATGGCCTCCAGTATATAACATTCAATGTATAATTATATAATTCATTTTCAGAAACTCTTTGCTCTACAGCCCCTTGCAAAAGTCGATATTTAATATGGCAGATGTTCGGAAACGGTACAAAATAAAATACAAATTATATCTAATATATATTTTAAATATAAAGTTAAGAAATTGAAAAGTTTTAACTTCATTTGAAACGTCGCAATAAATGTTATTTATAGAGGGATATATATTGCAGCATAAATATCAATGCTGATATTTATAAAGGTGCAACAGCAATTATCACTAAGCTAATAAATGAAACACAATTGTATTCATCTAGACTTTAAAAACTAATAAGAAATACATTATTTTTAAAATAGATTTATTCGGAATATATGATTGGGAAGTATATATTCCGAAATTGTAATTGCATGACTACACGGCGTCATTGCAAGTGACTATTAACTACTAGAATAACCAAAAATACGTAAGTTCCAGGTGACCTAAGACTGAGACGCAGTTTCGATTTGCTTTGATGCAGTTACAAATAGCCACGGTAAGTTAAAGATCTTTACATATATTTTCCTTTCCGTCCCCTTTTATATGTATGCGTTTCACGGCAGTAATAGATTTGTATGTGTTATTAACATTGATCGTTGTTTTTGTTGCAATTTAACTCAGATCCACTTTGATTGCTGAGGCCAGGAATTAAAGACGGCCAATCCATTATTAGACCCATCTGGTTAACAGGATGTGGCTCTTCGTCTAGTAGGTAGAGAAACACTGGAAATGTTTCCTTATTGGCTCTTCGGTTTATATATATACATACCATATTTCCCGGAGTCGAAGACGCTACTTTTTTCCTAAAATAAGTCTCAAAAATCTACCATACGTCCTGGAGGCCTGGGGTTGTTTATTAGGTTTTTTCAATTTTTTAGATGTCAAAATTAGGATGCGTCCTCGAGAACGAAGCATCTTAGGCGCCGGGAAATACGGTAAATTCTGATACAAGCAAGCACACACACACACACACACACACACACACAAGCAGACATATATAAATGCACGGTTATGCCAGCAAGGCTCAGTGGTAAAGAAGCTTCTATTTCACACATGACGCTCTGGGTTCAATCCGACTCCGTAGAATTTTGGGTTATTGTCTTGCACCATAGCTTCGACTTGACCCAAGAGCTTGAGTATAACTGGATAAATGGAAGTTGTACTGCAGTCAATAGGAAGGGTTCTAGCTGTCAATCAATAGTGCAGTCTGATCAAATAATGCGTCATACCGATTCTGTTTAAAATTATGTTATTTATACAGATATTTGTTGAAATCTCTTGCACATTCCAGTTGATTTAACGAGCAGCATGTTCAAATAAAGTAATAACCAAAGTTGTATAGGTGATTTAAATTATGATCATGTTAGCTTAAAGCACGCATTCAATAAATCACACTTGTAAAACAAAGAAGAAATAGTTACATAGAAGAAATAGTTACATACCTACTGGTATTCATATATATATATATATATATATATATATATATATATATATATATATATATATATATATATATATATATATATATATATATATATATATATATATATAATGTATATACTAGCATCAGGACCCGGCGTTGCACGGAGTAGGAAACGTGAAATTGCAACACGCATATGCAGAGATTGAGGAGTGTGGCTGTGTACTTTTTGAATTCCCTTATTCTAAGGGAATGATTATCATCTACTGGAAACGTAGAACACCAGCAGGCCGAATCAAGTAGTATCAGTGTCAATGGGCTGATTGCCGAAATCCTGTATGCGAAAGGAGTAAGTAAGTGTTGTGGGGTGATGTATGTCGTAACTCTGTTCACGAATTACGTCAGTCTGAAGGAGCGTCGTAGTCAATTGTGTGAAAACCAAGTAGGGATGCACGTTTAAGTAAGGATATTGAGATGACGAAATCAGCGTGGCAACGCTGCTGCAGCAGAAGGGGTCATAGTTCAATTATCAGAAACCCTGGGCAGCACTGGTTGCACTGCATTTACACAACAAAGGTGTGCCAAAAGGGGTCACCGCGGAATTAGCACAACCGCTGTTCGGCGTACTTGCGCAGGGCGTTTATACTGAGGTGTAGGTGCAACAAAAGGGGTCTTAGTAGAAGTAGCACAGACGTGAGTTTTGCGGTGTCAATAACACGGCAACGTACAGAGAACCCGGATTTGCGCGTGATGAAAGCACAAAGAGTCAACAGGGCGCCGACAAAACGTTTAAGGTCTCCCTCATTTCCTCAATCGCCTGAAAATGGTCCTGCTTAAAAGTAAGTGTTTTGGTCCTCTGTTAAATAAATCAAATTTTTAACAAAATATTATACGCTACTTACGATGTTTAAGAGGCGTTTATATTGAAAATGAAAATGGCATGTAATGCCCAATGCTAATTCATAAATTTCCTAGAAACCATTAATGGAATCGGAAACCTTTTTTTCCACAGCAATCCGAGGGGAGTAACTAATGTGTGCTACAAAGTTTGAAAAAATCGGCTGGATTGTCTTTAAGTTACGCCTCAAAGAAGCCTAAAAATGCAAAAAAAAAAAAGAAACGGTTTTTCGCCTAATGCTGAAAAAGTAAAAATTGTTTTAGCCCAATGCACTTCAAGAAATATAAGTAATGCATGTGTAAAGTTTGAAAAAAATCGGTTGGGTACTTCTCGAGTTTTAAGGATTTACAGACAGACAGACACACAGGCAGACAGACATATAGACAGACATTCTCTATTTTATATGTATATATATATATATATATAATATAGAAACAGCTTTTACAGGACTAGAACTGTTTCGAAGGAAATCGGGGCTTTCTTGATGATTTCCTTCAAATGAAACATTTCTAGTCCTGTAGAAGGCATTTCTATATTAAACATTTATAATCTACTATCTATTGAGTACCTCACTTCCTGTAGTTACCCCCGATTGAAACCGGGATACACACACACACACAAACGCACGCACACACACATACACACACACACACACACACACACATATATATATATATATATATATATATATATATATATATATATATATATACATATATATATATATATATAAACATATATATATATATATGTGTCCCTGTGTATGTATGTTGATAGACCTCCATCGTTTCCGACCACCAGTTCTCCAATTAATTAAATCAACGGGTAAAAACTTGATATTAATGTGCAACTAACAGAGTATTCTACTGACACGTAGTTCTCCGGGAGTATTATAACAGAGTATTCCACTAAAGTAGTTCTCAGGGAGATTCAGCATGATATAGAGAGCGACACAGACAGGTCATTTTTTTGTCAGATTACCTGACTGGGATAATGTTAAATAAAGTGTCTTGCTTATGAGCATAGCACACCGCTCAGTCTGGGAATCGAACTCATGACCCTACGATCGTAAGTCCAGTACTCTAACCACTAAGCCATGCACCTTCCTAGACACGCACACACGCATACACACATACCTATATATATATGTGTGTGTGTGTGTGCATAAAAAATAAGTCCATAGAATCATTAGATAAAATATATACAGTATTTCTTCTCCCAATCAGCATAATCAACCACACAAAAAATCATTTAAACGAGGCTATAAGTTTAAAATATACTTATGAAGAAACAAGAGATAAATGGTATAGCTTTTTATCCACAACTCACAGCTACAGAAAATTTACCTAGTATTTCTGATAGCCTGTAGAAATTGACTAGACATATAGTTAACCATATAGTTAACCAGGTACAAAATCAAAGTTAGAAGAAAAAATGTACATAAACATACCAAAATCATCAAAATATCTTTACCCCTGGCGGTTTCATTCCATTTTTGGATATATCCGATCTTGGGTAAATCAGCGAGTTTGGAAATCATCAGGAGATAAACTCAATTGGACAAAGATTTTTCTTATATGATCCCCGCCAGAAACGAATTCAAAATAGCTAAGAATCGTCACGTGGCTAGTGGTCAAGGCAGAAAGTTTGTGATTGGTGCCTGTCGGCGAGTAGGCAGGTTGCTAGAAAGCGCAGCCGAATACTGCCTTAAGTTTACTCAAGCTTACGGGAGTATATAATATTTAAAGTGCATATACATATAAACTAGACAAAGCCATATATATATATATATATATATATATATATATATATATATATATATGTTTTTTCCAACCATTCACGATGTGGCTCAATGACGAATTAATTAATAATTAATAATTGTTTCTACTTTTGGCACAAGGCCAGCAATTACCCAGTACATTACTGGTACTTTATTTTAACGTATTGAACAGAACAAATTTTGTATTTTTGTTAATCGCTTGTTAAATGTGCAAGGACCCCATTCAATCATTACCTTCTATCTCTTCTCCTTCTTATAAATTCCTTAATTCTTAATCTAGCGTATTTTCAAACCTTAATTCCTAGCGTATTTTCAAACCGCAATTCCTAATTCTAGCGTATTTTCAAAACAAAAAACAAAATCCTTTCCTTCTTCCTTCTTTCGAAACTCGAAACTCCCGCTTCCTCGACCCCCACCCGCTACTTCGAAGGCATGGCGGTCAAACGCCCAATACACACAATCATCATGCGGCCACCCACCCCCCTCTCTCTCTCTCTCTCTCTCTATATATATATATATATATATATATATATGATAGAAATTCACTTCGCCAAATTTCATTGCTTTGCTGTCAACCCCACGATATTCATGTAACGTAATGTACATATTTTTCTTCATCTCTACCTCCACACTCCATATTTCGTATCAAGTCCAAATAGCCAATCTATCGCTAAAATAATCTACATTTTTTGTATTTATTAATTGTTAGATACGAAAGTTTTTGGTCGTATTGAACAGAACAAATTTTGTATTTTTGTTAATCGCTTGTTAAATGTGCAAGGACCCCATTCAATCATTACCTTCTATCTCTTCTCCTTCTTATAAATTCCTTAATTCTTAATCTAGCATATTTTCAAACCTTAATTCCTAGCGTATTTTCAAACCTCAATTCCTAATTCTAGCGTATTTTCAAAACAAAAAACAAAATCCTTTCCTTCTTCCTTCTTCCTTCTTTCGAAACTCGAAACTCCCGCTTCCTCGACCCCCACCCGCTACTTCGAAGGCATGGCGGTCAAACGCCCAATACACACAATCATCATGCGGCCACCCCCACCCCCCTCTCTCTCTCTCTCTCTCTCTCTCTCTATATATATATATATATATATATATATATATATATATATATATATATATATATATGATAGAAATTCACTTCGCCAAATTTCATTGCTTTGCTGTCAAAACCACGATATTCATGTAACGTAATGTACATATTTTTCTTCATCTCTACCTCCACACTCCATATTTCGTATCAAGTCCAAATAGCCAATCTGTCGCTAAAACAATCTACATTTTTTTGTATTTATTAATTGTTAGATACGAAAGTTATTGTTAATAATTAATAATTAATAATTAATAATTAATAATCAGAGCAATATATAAAGAGTAATTCCATAGAATCATTAGATAAAATATATACAGTATTTCTTCTCCCAATCAGCATAAATCAACCACACAAAAAATCATTATATATATATATATATATATATATATGCAAAAGTTCTAATTAAATTGTTGGTATCTCTCTCTCGTTTCTCTCTTTTTTCTTTTTTTTCGTTCTTTCTCTCTTTTTCTCTCTCTCCGTCTTTTTTTTTCTCTCTCTCCGTCTTTTTCCTTCTCTCTAACCCAGCGACTTATTTTAAATATCCAATACTAATATAAGTAAACAACTCCACTATCCTGGAGCTTCCAACAGTAACGGTTGCATTTTTTAAGGGTATGTCAATATTTATTTATAAAACTGATATATATTGTATTTGGTCTGATGAAAGCATACCATAATTTAACGTGGTGTCCTTGAAATATGTATAATAAATAAATATGGTTTTATAAATATAGTTTCCATTTGTTAATATCGTATTATATATATATATATATATATATATACTCGTGTATACAGTATATATATTTATATATATATATACAACATAGGTACTACACCATCTTTAATAAGAACACAATAAGACCCTCCTACTCCACCACACCTAACCTACACACTTCCCCATACAACATAGGTACTACACCATCTTTAATAAGAACACAATAAGACTCTCCTACTCCACCACACCTAACCTACACACTTCCCCATACAACATAGGTACTACACCATCTTTAATAAGAACACAATAAGACTCTCCTACTCCACCACACCTAACCTAGCTAGGAATATAGCCAATCACAATTCTAAAAAATTAAATAAGTCAACCACCTACGAACTCAATCCCCGGACTGGGGCTTTGTGTAATTGCCTAAATAAGGAAGCCTGCCCACTTGAAAACAAATGCCTGACAAATGATATCGTATACAAATGCGATGTCATCTCAGACACCGATGATTGCAACAACAAAAAGACTTACACCGGCATGACTTCCAATAACTTTAAGACCCGGTGGTATGCCCATACCCACTCCGGACAAATCAAACCAGACAACACTCGCTTCCTATGTTTGGGACCTCAAAGGAACTCCACCCCCTTCACGCTTAAATGGAAAATACTCCAGAAAAGCGCGCTCATACAACGAAGAACACAAGTGCTGCGACCTTTGTATCTCAGAGAGCTACGAAATTTTATTCGCCAAGGGCCGCTACTGAACAAACTTTCTGAATACTGCCCGAACTGCATGCACAAAAAATTTGCAACTTTCAAATACCTTAAGCCAGTGTTAATGCCCGAGGGCTAAAAACGACTCCCACCCCCCCCCCTCTTTTCTTAAACACCAGCCGACAAAATAGCCCCTTTACCTCCTTCCCACCCCACCCCAACCCTTCCTCAACCTGAAACACGGCACTATGGTTATGTAAGTACCTCTTACCTATCTGCATTTTCTGGTTGTAGAGCTGTTTTTATGTGCCTGTGTATATGCGTATATTTATGAGTACATGTTTGTATGTATTTGTATGAGTGGCCGTTCGTTTGTATGCATATCGCTGTGTGTACGTGAGTTCACATGTACCTGCATATGGGCACGTTTGTGTATGTTTGTGTGTATATATATATATATATATATATATGTGTGTATGTATGTGTTTTGTGTGTGTGCGTGTGTGTATGTATATGTGTGTATATATATATATATGTGTATATGTATATATGTGTGTATATGTATATATATATATATATATATATATATATATATATATATATATATATATATATATATATATATATATATGTGTGTGTATATATATGTGTGTACATGTGTGTATATATATATATATGTAAATGTATATATATGTGTATATATGTGTATATATGTATATATATATATATATATATATATATATATATATATATATATATATGTGTGTGTGTGTGTGTGTGTGTGTGTGTGTGTGTGTGTGTGTGTGTGTGTGTGTGTGTGTGTGTGTGTATGTGTGTGTGTGTGTGTATAGATGACCCCTTAGCCTTTGTCAAGGCAGAATTCTAGGAGAAGGAAAACTCTGATATAACACCTGCAACCCTGATGGTATCCAATTATGTTGACTTGTTCTTCTTTTTGGTAAATATCATCTTGGTTAAGAGAGTGGGACTGGCTTTGTGCAGTGCCTTTGCTCACTATAAAAGCTTCACGGCACAGGCATTGCTTTATATCTGGAGATCTCTCTGCACTTGTCGTCACATGGTACCATGGGCCCAGCACTATGTGTCAGTAATTGTCACAAGTGTAGTGTTTGTACCAGAGTTTTCAAGTCGCTGGCTGGACTAAAAAGTCACACTCGTTGAGTGCATCGGTAGGGGTTCTCTTAACATGGATATAAAGTAGTGGCCGTACTCGAAAACGAGTTGGCAGCCACCATATATATATATATATATATATATATATATATATATATATATATATATATATATATATATATATATATATATATATATATATATATATATATATATATATATATATATATATATATTAGGTCTGTAACTCTATATGATTTGTTAAGTTATATGCCATTATATTATTATATTGTGATTTTAGTGTTATTTTAACTTTTATATTGTTTGTGCAAATTAACCGGAGATTATCTATTATATAATTATATAGTTTATTATATATTTTATGCTTACTTTTAATCATTTATTCTTCATTTTATACTGTAAATATTATATGTATTATATTTTAATTTTATTTTCAT
>OZ024742.1:242532502-242555002 GCA_964016885.1 Eledone cirrhosa
GTGCTATTCTCATAAGCAAGACACTTTATTTAACATCATACCAGTCACTTAATCTGACACAAAAATGAGCTGTCCGTGTCGCTCTCTATATCATGCTGAATCTCCCTGAGAACTACTTTAGTGGAATACTCTGTTATAATACTCCCGGAGAACTACGTGTCAGTGGAATACTCTGTTAGTTGCACATTAATATCACGTTTTTACCCGTTGATCTAATTAATTGGAGAACGCGTGGTTGGAAACGATGGAGGTCTATATATATATATATATATATACACACATACATACATACATATATATATGTATACACGTATATATATTGTAAAGAGTCGGGACTCGACGGCTGAGCTGCTCTTGCGATTATAATATAACCATACTCTACTATCCCAAGTATCGAGTACTCTGTTGAGTAATGGTCTAACCAGTTTCAAACGGAATTCATCCTTATTTATATATATATAGTGTTGCTGTATGGGTCTGAGACTTGGACACTGACCAAGAGACTCACTCAGATGGTGGATGGGTGCTACACGAGAATGCTGAGGATGGCTCTGAACATTAATCAGTATACACTGAGGATGAAAAACTCAGTGCTGTATGGGAGCATCCCAAAAGTCAGCTCAAAAGTGACACAGAGGAGACTGAGGTTGGCTGGACATGCTCACCGTCATCCAGAGTTGACATTGCACTCAGTGCTCCTTTGGGAGCCCCTACATGGACACACTAGAAGAGGAAGACCAAGGTTAACATATGTTGATGCCCTAAGGACAGACACTGGTCTGTTGGAGATGCAGGATATGGCAGCGATAATGAGGGACAGAGACCGCTGGAGAGAACTCGTCCATGGATCTCGGGAATTTTACCCGCCTTAGATAGATAGATATATAATATATATATATATAAAGCGGACGTAAAATGATGATGAAGATGATGATATTTATAGGTTAGAACACTGGAAGGTAATATCCATAGTGGTAGAGCACTCAGTCCATGGGACGAGTTTGGTAGAAGTAGTAACACAACAGTTAGTTCTCCATACCGAGAACAATTGTTTCACTTTAGCGGATCCTCAGTTCGGACAGGTCATGGTTATCCATGACCTGTCCGAGCTGAAGATCCGCATAAGGTGAAACAATTGTTCTCGGTATGGTGAACTAACTGTTGTGTTACTACTTCTATATATATATATATATATATATATATATATATATATATATATATATATATATATATATATATATATGTATATATACACACACACACTAGATAAAATTCCAGTGTAGCAAGGCATACCACTTAGTCATAATTAATGAATACTTAAACTCTATTTTGGTATTGAGTACTCTTTTTTAGGTCTGTCAATAATCCACATATTTATATATATCATATTTAATATAGAAGGGGCTTCTACAGAAATAGGACTGTTTTATTCGTATGAAATCATGTTCACACTATATTTATGTATCGTGTTCCTTATTTACTGTGGTTAACTCCAATTTAACACGGGATTTATAATATTACGATATTTATATAGTAATATTAAATACAAATACCAAAATCCCAAACAGATTTTACTGTTTAGGGAGAAAGCAGAATTTAATTACTTAAAATTTTAATCTACTACTAGTAGTAGTATATATATATATGTGTGTGTGTGTGTGTGTGTGTGTGTGTGTGTGTGTGTGTGTGTGTGTGTGTGTGTGTGTGTGTGTGTGTGTGTGTGTGAAATATATGAAATAATATTTATGTTTTAAAGGGAAGTTTCTCTCAGCTATGCCATGGAATAGCTTAGGTATATAGTTTCAGATAGTGGATATACTAATAATGAGACGGCCATTAATAAACTAATTAGTGAAACTGATCATTTAGCATATGTGCCTACTAATGGATTAGTAAATGATAATATAACCGAATGTAGTACACCTACTAGTAGTCACCACCTAATAAGGGACTGCAATTGTAGGGTCCCTGATATTTGGCCTCTTAGGGAACATTGCCTAAAACGCAACGTGGTATATAAATTTGAGGTCTCTACTAAAAAACACTTATAGCTATATAAGAGCCTCTATTTGCTTCAAGATGACATCCTACTCACACATACATTCGTTTAAGATCGAATACACTACTAAGATACTACTAAGATACACTCCTTCTCTAGCTGAATTGGTGTTGGACTTAAAGTAAAAATATAGACTACACCCTTAAATGGAATTTAGTTAACTCTGGTAAACCTTATCGCGTAGGACGGAAAAAGTGTGATCTCTGTTTCACAGAGGCATTTGAAATAGTCACATCAAATATCACCCAGATAAACTCCCAACATGATGTTATCCTTTCTCGCAACCATAAACTTTTTCAATCGTTCTACCACTCAACATTCGATCCGACTTGAATGTACTTCATAGGGCATACACTCGATAGGGATCAATATCTAGGGCAATTCTAATATCTCCTAATGCCTCTCGCCTAACTGTCACTCTTTCCCCATGCTTTAACATGTTTTACTCTTGTGTAGTAATAGATGGTCCCATTAATAATCTATAATTTCATCTAAACCTTATCTTTTCGAGTTATTTTTATCTTTATTTGTATTATTTTTTTGTGGATGTCGGTGTAACCTATTTAATTAACACCCTTAATTAGACCTTAAGTGTGGTTATCTCCCTTTAACTTTAAGTCGTTGCTAGGTCATCAGGACATATTTACACCGGTTGATATCGACAACTAAGATGCAAAACGGAAAGTAATATCTTATTAATGTTAATCTGAATGTTTTTATAGATCTTCATGAACCAGATTTTAATGAAAATTGCACGTTCTTATGTAGTCTGGCGAAACATATGTCGGTTAACTAAATGTACAATTACTTTGGTTGTTTAATATTATATATATATACATATGTAGTAGTAGTAGTAGTAGTAGGAGTAGGAGGAGGAGGAGGAGGAGGAGGAGGAGGAGGAGGAGGAGGAGGAGGAGGAGGAGGAGGAGTAGTAGTAGTAGTTATATTGTTGATGTTGATGATTTTGTTCCCTTTGTATTTCTTGAAACCTTAAGTACCCTTTAAATCTGAAGCAATTTCAGCTCATTTTTTGTCATGCAGTATTTGTAATTTATTATATTGATATGTAATATTTAGTCATTTGTAAACCAATGCTAGTTTGTTTGAAGTATGAAGCACTAAATTATGTATTATAATGTTCACCTGTGCATAATCTTTTAATGAAAATAAATGTAACAAATGTGTTTGTTTGCTTACTTTGTTTTTTGTTGTTTTGCTTATTTGTTTGCTTGCTTTGTTTTTTGTTTTTTCGTCGTGCATCTATGATTTAGACTCTAATACCTTACTGCACTGTACTTGTAGCAGCAAATTATGTTTATCAATCATTACCAAAAACATTGTTTTTGTTACCGTTGTTAATATTTGAGTCAAATTATTATAATTCATCTTAATATATATATTTCAAAAATGATTTCATTGTCAGCAATTAGTTCTAATCAACATTGTATAATTCTAAAATTCTTAATTTGAAAGTTATATTGGAGTATAAACCAGTTCATATATTAATGTTGTTAAATGGTATATGATGTTGAATATAGAAACAAAAAATGTAGATTAGAGAGAAAAACAAAAACGTTAGTGTTCCATTATATTCACTTGCAATTTGAAACTACATTCTTCATCTCTATTCCCACTAATTCCCATTTAGTTTTACACATACACACATACATTTGCACGAGAACACTCACACTCGCATCCATATGCACTTTCTTTATACCTCTATTTAAATCAGAAACTATGCTCAGCACAAGTGGACTTGTTGCTTTATGTTTAACAAAGTGTAACATAATACTTTCTTGAACGAAAATGAAATGAAAAATATCTTGAAAATATTTGCCTAATTTTTCATATTCACATCAGCGCATAAGAAAGTTTTCTGAAGGAAAAAATCGATTGGGTTGCGATGATTTAAAGAGTCTTCATTTTGGTCAACAGAAAATTAAAATAACAACGATGTTTTCTTTGTTTTCCTTTTTCACTAAGATTCTCTTGTTCTTTCATTAATAGAGTACACATAAAAAGCTATATACTGCAGCAATTACTTGCGACTTGAATTCCACGTTGACTAATTGATAACACAAATTACTTCACATCCTCCTGATTTTGAAACGTGAAACCTAATGAATTTTCTTTTTTTTTTCAAATGCTGATCAATTTAAAGCGACATGATTTGTTTTCTTTCAGAAAATTAACGACAGTTGTTAGGATAAGGTTTGCTGATAGTTGTAATCATTAGCTGAATTTTGCAATCATCGCTATAATATTTGCCTTCATTTAACCCTGATGGTAGCTGAATTGCTGTAGAACAGGGCTTTTAATTTTCTTTTAAATTCAACTTTAGTTTAGAAGGAAATTTTGTTCTGAAATCAAATTACATTTCCAAGAAAAGTAAATATATAATATGCTATTTTTTCTATCTATTTATGTCAACAATCTTTGAGACAAAATTGAAGCTACATCCTCTCTCTGGTGATTTTCTTTTAAATAACCACGCAGCCAACTATTTATGCTTGATGGATAGAAATAAAGTTATTGTAGCAATGGTGGAGTGACAAAATGCACATTCAATCATTGGATTCTTCAAACCTTGCATGGCTAAATTAGATTGTGTACGGCATGGACCACCCTTTCAACTTCAACTATTTTGAATATTAACACTTGTTTTACAATGAAACTTTAATAAATATATCAATCTCATTTTTTTTTTATTCATTTCCAAATATTCATTACAATGCTGCACACATCAAACGTATTGCACTCAAATATAATTGTTTCTACTTTTGGCACAAGGCCAGCAATTACCCAGTACATTACTGGTACTTTATTTTATCGACCCCGTAAGGATGAAAGGCAAAGTTAACCTCGACGGGATTTGAACTCAGACCGTAAAGGGACGTAACTATGCTGGAAAGCATGGCGTCCGACCCTCTACCGATACTGCCAATTCCTCAAATATAATGATTGTTTATCTTTTATTGCTTGAATAGAATTGGAGAATCGGTAGGGGAAAATTTTACGGTTATAGTCGACTTTGCTTTTCATTTTACCAAGATATCATGCGTGATTGATTTAGCCTTGTATCTTATCATGATGCCATGCGTGATCGATTTTGCTTTTCATCTTACCAAGATGTCATGCGTGATTGATTTTGCCTTTTATCTTACCAAGACGTCATGCATGATTGATTTTTACTTTTATCTAATCAAGATGCCACGCGTGATTGATGTTCCCTTTTATCTTACCAAGATGTC
The DNA here is from genome assembly GCA_964016885.1 of Eledone cirrhosa. Classification (NCBI taxonomy): domain Eukaryota; kingdom Metazoa; phylum Mollusca; class Cephalopoda; order Octopoda; family Eledonidae; genus Eledone; species Eledone cirrhosa. The sequence goes on from OZ024742.1 coordinate 242,537,813, forward strand.
ATGTGTGATGGATTTTGCCTTTCATCCTACCAAGATGTCATGCGTGATTGACTTTGCCTTTGATCTTACCAAGATGTCATGTGTGGTTTTGGAGTTGATAAAATAAATATTAGTCAATTACTAAGGTAGAATAGATTGACTACAATTCTACTCCCACACAAACTATATTTGTGCCTTATACTAATTTAAGAAATTACATTTCTTCCCCACCCAAACTATAGTTGTACCATATAAAATACTATTTAATGGGATAACCTATTATTCTTATTTCCTCATAGCTTCTATGACATAGTCTCTCTGATGACATTCAATAAAAAGACGTAAGTTAAGCAAATTATTTCTCATTGTAAGCATTTAGTCTACAAATAGTGATACTATTCCTTTAAAATTCTCACCTATACACGCATTCTGCTCAAATCACACTTTGGTTTTCACACTTCTAATTCTCATATCCTCACATGCTTTTTCTTCAAACGAGTATCGTTCAATACCATCATCATTTCACAATAAATACGGAATTATTTTCATAGGACTAATATAAATACGGGAAATGGTAGTTGCGATTGGATACAATATTAGAAGTAAAGGAAAGAAACAATTGTGATTAAATATAATGGTTCAATATAAATAAGAGAAAAGAGTTACTGCGACAGTATATTATGGTTTATATAGTCCAATATTTTAAGTAAGGTAAAATTGTAGTTGCAACTGGATAACGTAGATTACTGCGTTATTGTTGTTACGGTGTTAGTGCTTATACCAATGGCAGTGACAAACCTTATAAAGGAAAATAACTTCAACTGCTATTGAAAACCGGGCTATAAACTAAATTGGCCGTTAGTTTACCTTTCACTCTAATGAATCTACACTCACCAGATTTTTCTTGATAATGATGGAAGTTAATAATGATGCCATATGTCTCCATATTTCCATGAATTATTATTGATCTCTGCCATGGCGCATACGTAAAAAATAACCTAATCAATTCTCAATATAATGCTGTCTACTCTCCTTCTCGCAAAACCAGAACATTTCTATAAGAAATTTAATGGATATTGATTTTGCTTTTTACCATATATTATCGATCAAAATTTTCTTTTGATCAGAAAGTGATTTTTTTTTTTATTTCAAATCATCGTGTTGTTTTACTTTTCCGACTTTCACCACTCCCACATCACCTACAAAAAACGTTAGATGCTGAAGCGAATATTTAAGTTGTCATCGGTAATAATATTTTTTATCGATTTCAGTATATATCGATAATTTATCATCTCTGTCTATCGAGGATGTTGAAGGATCGGTGGAGAGAATCACTTACTATATGTGTGTAGTTTAATTAAACGTTTATATATGTATGTATGAGAATATATATATATATATATATATATATATATATATATATATATATATATATATATATTCATATATATTATATGATTTATACAGGTACACACTCATACACAACGAAACATTCTATTGGTTTCTGAATTCATTTATCCCTGCCAATCTCAGTATACGTATAGCAACACGAGAGTCGGATTGCGAATTTTAACACTTTTCTATATAAGGATGCATCCATGTTTGTGTGCTTATTCGCATGCGTGCGTAATTATAAGTAGACTATGATGTAAATTGAAAAGCAGTGAAAGAATAGTCAATACCATTAAGCAAGTAGAAAAATATTTATTTAAAGGGAAATCTCAATATGTCGCTTTGAGGTATTTCTCATCACCAATGCTTAGATTTGGTAGCGAGAAATTCCTAGCTGATGACGATCCATCATCCCCCATACCAGTTATTGTTTTGCCGGGACGGTAGGAACTTAGTTTAGAAGTGTTTTCCACCTTTAATTTACAGACACATACTCAGAGAAGGCCCATTCATTCGGGCCATACTTGCTTCTCTCACCCATCTTTCAACAAAATTCTGGGAAGAGAGCACTTCCCTCTCTACCCTGATTTTCCTTTTCAAATGAAATTTGAAAAAGTTAATCAGGGCATCACCGAAGAGGTAAGTGCTCGTCTTCAACCCTTTCAAACGTGTCCACCATACTATCTCTTTCGCCATGGCCACCAGACAGATAAAAACTGCCTGCCCTTCCCGGTTAAAGGAAGAGGGCGGGGCAATCATCACGATGGACCCAGCTGATAGCTGGATCCGTCCCACACGCGTCAGCAGGTGTTCGACATAAACCCACAAGTCAGAAATGCTCGGACACTGGACGAGTGGGTGCAGGACGGTTTCGTCGCCTTGCGCGCATCTCGGACATGCCCGGCTGACGGCACCTCCATGCCTGTAGAGTTTATCCCGAACTGGCAAAGCTCCTCGGTAGCACTGCCAGGCCAGGGATTTCTGGAAGTTTTCCATAGGCCCCGGCCCGAAAGTTCTTCCGAAGAGATTGGCTAGTTGATTTTCGTCAACGCTTAGATTTTCCCCAAGTACGTCGTCGCTCTTCCCCTCCACTAATCCTCTATAGAACGCCAAAGTGGAGTTCCACATTGCCCGATTGATCGAGGGCTGTGAGCGCCTGAAGACATTCCAGTCTCCAAGCGCTCCCTCTCGGTCTTCGATTGACCCAGGACTGCAGCTCCGTCAAGGAGACGAGCTGGGGAAAGACGCGTCTAGCAAACGGCGACCACCTGAACACCGTCAAGGAAGAAGTGGAGATGACTAAACCTAATGGACTCTATTCTAATCGCTCTTTTCAGAGCAAACCACCACTTGTTGTTGACGATGGCCCCCATCAACGCCCGCCTAACTAGTTCGCTAATCCGGTCTCTGTAGACCTTGCGCGCTGATAAGGACGCGTTTAGCTTCCAGTAGCCGGGTCCTCGTCTATGAAGCCTATCTAAGTCAAGCACAGAGATCACGAATTTGTGGTCCGTGTAGCTGACTATCTTGAATTGTGGACAGCCTATGCTAGACCTATCTATTTCCCTACAAAATACTCTATCTAGATATGATCTGGATGACCCTATGCGATTTGTCCAAGTCCACATTGGCACATTCGGAAAGTCCAATCGGTACCTGTCAAACAGTTCAAAACGCCTGAGCAGGTTGGTGAGGCGCTTGCACCCTCCTCCCCTATCCGCTAATCCCACACAGTCCCAGCGTGCATCTAAGATCCCATTCCAGTCGCCCACTAACACTAAAGAGCGGGACGTTCCAAGAAAGGTGTCCAGACGCCGGAAGAAATCAGGCTGCCCTGCTCCTGTCGGGGCATAGACGGCCACTAGCCTGAAAGCTTGCCCGTCTCCGCTGGTCACGTCCAGCACCACCAACTTACCTTCTGGGTCCAGGAAGATGGCCCGTATGGCGAGATCCAAACCTCTCCGAAAAAACACAGCAACTCCTCCCCCCCCCCCCGATCCAGGACGGCTGGGAGATGCGTACACATCGTAGCCGCCGAAGATTGGTGCGAAGGTCCGTGCTTCGGAGATTCTGGTCTCGCTGATGACCACTACATCTATGTTTAGTGACCTGAGGTCGTTGGGCAGGTGGAGCTGCTTCCATGACGACCCCAAGCCACGCACATTTATGCTGCCTATTCTGAGTGAGGTCATGTTGAAATGGAGTGGAAAAGATGGGAAAGACCACTTACCTTACTTCTCCGAGAAGAGGGATGATTTCTCCATCCCTTTCCACTTGATCGTCTGGTGAAGGGACCGTTAAATCGTCCCTACGGCTGTTCGTCGGCTCTTCTGTGAGTATATCCGAATATACTCTCCGGTTGAGTGTCCCTCATAGGTCTCTGAAATCACCAACTGCGTTGGGGAATTTCGTTTTAATGTTTGTGTATTGTTTCTGTGCTATTCTTACCAGTCTTATGTTCGTTAGTGTTTTGATTGGTGCTGGTATTATGTAGTCGTGCTGTGAAATGTCTGTGTTCAATTATGTAAGTCATTAGTTTCTTGTTGTGTGTATTTATTGCTGTGCATTTGTTTTTCTGGGGGTCGGATGTGGTTCTGCTATTTTCTTGTCGTTGTTGCTGATGGGTGTGTGTGTTTTCTTGTGTTTGCGATGTTGGTGCTTGTGGTGGTGGTGTTGAAGGTGTTTTTGTTGTTGGCAGTGGGGTTGCCGCCGGTGGTGATGGTGGTGCTAGTGTGGGTGGTGATGGTGTTGGTGGTGTTGCTGCTGTAAGTCTCTTTGCAGTAGCCTTTACCTTTTTTCGTTTCTTTCCTCCCTTTTCGAAAGCGACGATGCGCTGCTTCTGCGTTTGTGCCTTCTTGCGACCTTTTGCCATACCTCTCCCATCTTACACTCCGTGTCCGATTCTGTCAGGTCGGGGAGGGGTACCAGCTCCACTCTTTCACTTGTTGTTGGTGATGTTTTCAGTGGTGTCTCTGTTGCAGCTGCAGTTGGTATTGCTGTTGTTGTTGGTAATACTCACACTGCCTCTGCTGTTCTTAATTTCCGTGGCGTGGGTATGGGTACCACGGACCTATCCTTCCTGGTTGCCGCCTGTCCTGTTGTTGGTAGCAGTGGAGCCGGTTTCGGAAAGAGGGGGGTTTTCTCCTTTCTTAGGGTCATCTCATTGCAGAAGGCCTTGAGGTAAGTCTTCGATCCACAGCGAAAGCATTTCGGGCGTTTGCCCTCAACACTTATGGGCAGTTGAGTGCCGTTATCGAAGTCTATCACATCCGGGATGGCTTCGATGCACTCCTGGTTTGTTTGGATTAACATCTCAATGGAGGTGCCGACCCAATCTTCCGGTACTTTTTTCTGTACTTGCAGTACAGTTGTTTTGTCCTCTATTCCGACGAGGACAGACGCGGCCAGCCAAGAAGGGGCCATCCCGGGGGGAGGGGGGGGGGGTCTGTTGACCCTCACAATTTTTGTCCGCAGTAGGAGGGCACCAACACCATTCCCTCGCTCCTTAGGGTCACTAAGGATTGAGCCTTTGCCTCCTGGGGTGTGGCAAAAAGCACGGCAACGGTGGCATATTTCTTGCCTCGGATGATATGCGTTTTCCGCTGCCACACAGACCCTAAGGCTTTTAGTATTTGAGCCTCTGTGGCTCTTTCAACCCTGCGTGATTTTGTGCTTACTGTACGGTACGTGACCGTACAGTGCTGTTGTGTTTCGAAAAATGTTTCGGCTGCCTTGCAGATTGCTCGGTGTCCGGTTTTCGTCACCATCTTCTTTGCTTCCTGTAATTCCTCATTTGTTATAAGGATGGTTTCCAGGTTCTTTGCGATACCTGCAAACGAGATTGGTTTTTCTTTCTTGTTCTTGTTGTTGTTGTCGTCAGAGCTGCTGTTACTTTTGTTGTTGCTGCTGGTACTACGACTGCCGCTGTTGCTGTGGTTGTTGTTGTTGTTGCTGCTGCAGCTGTTGTTGTTGCTGTTGCTGCTAATGCTGTTGTTGTTTATGCTGCTGCTGATGCTGTTGCGGCTGCTACTGTTGTTTTCCTTGTCACTGTTGCTGCTGCTGCTGTTATTACGGCTGCTACTGCTATTATTCATGACGTCAGACGAATGAAATGGGTTTCCGTATTTACCGCACACATTTTTCGTCGTTGTCGTCGTCGTGGAGAAATGTTCCACGTTTTGCACGTGCTCTTGGAAACTATCAGAATCTATATTTTTCTCTTTCTTTACTAGCGTCGCTTGCGAAAGAGAAGGGAGGGAGAAAGACACATTTAGAGAAGGGAGGGAGAGAGACAATCTTCTCTCTGGTGTAGTGACGATTGAGGAAGAAGAAGACGGAATGAGTGGGAGTGACTTGTGAAAATTCTTTTTTGTAGCCATGTTTTTGGGGGGGTTTAAAATAAATATTGGGCACAAAACCCCAATAAGCGGTTATTTAACCCCGAAGGGCCAAATAACGGGCAGAAAACCCCTCTCACGAGGAGGAGGGTGTTTTTGTCTACAATTTGGTTAAAGTTTTAAACAATTTACAATTGTTATAGCGGTTAAATTTTACAATACCTTACAGAGCCGAGCCTCCGTCAACCATAACATTCAATAATAATAATGATAATAATAATAGATGGTTAAAGAAGATTAGTCCAGCCCCGCGTTTTGGAACACTTCAAAATCATGCTTGCTGAGAACAGCAAGAACCCTCTCATACGTCTTGAATATCTGAGGCTGCAGGTAGCAGCTTGATATTCATTTCAACAAACTTTCCAGTTAAATAACATCAATGACTGAGACTCAAAGAATAATAATAATAATAATAATAATAATAATAATAATACCAGGACCTAAAGTGGGAGGTGAAAAGGATTTGGAACTGCCATGAAGTCAAAGTGATCCCGATTGTCATAGGCGCACTGGGGACTATCTCCAAAAGTTTCCAGGGATGGTTAAAGAAAATCGGCCCCTTCACGCTTTTTGGAACGCTTCAAAAGGCATGCTTGCTTGGAACAGCAAGAACCCTCCGATACGTCCTGAATATCTGAGGCTGCAGGTAGTGGCTTGATATTCAATCCAACGGACTTTCCAGTTAACCAACATCAATGACTGAGATTCAAGGAATAACAACAATAATAATAATAATAATAATAATAATAATAATAATAATAATAATAATAATAATAATAATAATAAGAAGAAGAAGAAGAAGAAGAAGAAGAAGAAGAAGAAGAAGAAGAAGAAGAAGAAGAAGAAGACGCACGAGGTGACGGAGGTCATGAAATCGCTCCCGTAAGTTTTGAATTTTTAACATATTTAAATCATTTGTGAAATAACAACTCTTAGTACAAATGCTACGTAAAGCACCCGGCTTGAGCCCCAAAAAATTCGGACCCAAAATATATTGTTATAAGGCTCAAATATTCAAATATTCAATTTGTATTGTACACTGTATATCCAAAAAAGAAAATGGCTATAAATGGAAGAAGAACCCCCCCCCCCTCCTCTCCTCTGTCTACACTATATAGAACAGCCAAACTCACCAACACTAGAAACTAGATACACCACCCACCCCATCACCTGTGTACACTAAACACAACAGCCAGATAACGGCATTTTCACCACCACCGCTCACTACGGCCATCATTACCACCATTATCCCATCACCGCCGCCACCACCCCTTCACTCCTTCACTGCTACCACCGCTACAGCACCATCACTACAGTAATACGGTCACATCACCGCCACCATTGCCTCGGTATCGACATCACCACCACCACTGTCTCAGTATCGCTACCGCCGCCAGTCCTCCACTTCTCCCAGCTGGCTGCGATGGCTGCTTCCACCACATTATAGAATCCCTACTGCTAAAAAAGAGGAAGGCATCAAAATATATAGATAGACTCAAAAGAAAAAAGAAAAAACAAACAACAAAACCAAAGCAGCACAGCAACAACAGCAAAAAACGAGAAAATCAAACAGAGAAAAACAAAAACAAAAAAAAAAACCCAAAAACGTAAAGAAAATAAGAATGAAGAGAGAAGCAGGCGGACGGACAGAGAAGAGGGGGGAAAAACTAAAACTTAAAAAACAAAAACTAAGTCAGGCATTCGAACACTACATTACAATGAAACTTATGCTTATTCATTTTTGGGGCCCTTTCTGCCTGTGTGTTTGTTTGTTTATGTGTGTTCGTATACAGCGTGGTGATAATGCCACACAAGGGCCAAGTTGAATGGCGGATCCACAGATGGCTATGTAACCATACATTCGCCAATCCTCGATAAGAGTGTTTAAATATCGAACATAAACAGTTCGAATAACGGTGAAATGGAGACTAGAACGTCATGTGACAGACTCTCACCCAACAGGTGCCCCCTGGCTCAGCAGCAGGAACCTGACTGTCAACCAAATACTGCTGATGTTGGAGGAAGGAGAAGAAGGAAAGGGGCCAGAACCAACTGGACGAAAGAATTGAATAGAACTGTTATGCAATGTTACCTGAAAAGGAGAGGGGCTACAGGAGACGGATGCATAACATCTGGAACGAGATTGGTTTATTTAAATTAGATGAACAAAAATTGGCCGGGCAGGCTCAGGTAATAAGAACTAATGGGTGGATAAGCGAGCTGGAACTGGAGGAACTGAGCAGAGAGAATGGCTTGGAGATGGCGGGTGTAGTATGCCAGACAAGCGAGCCAGTGGGAAATGAAGGTGAAGAGGTCCTGAGAACGGAGGAACCACCCGAAGCAGACAATGATCTGAATACTGAGATAAATAATACCTGGAACAGAGATACGGCCACTGAGGAGATGAATGCTGACGGGCTAGGACAAGATTCGGTTGACATCCTAAATTTAGTGGTAGATGAATTGAACAATGATAGTGGGAGACCTATGAACCTAAGATTTGTAGACAGAAAGTGATCCCGATTGTCATAGGCGCACTGGGGACTATCTCCAAAAGTTTCCAGAGATGGTTAAAGAAAATCGGCCCCTTCACGCTTTTTGGAACGCTTCAAAAGGCATGCTTGCTTGGAACAGCAAGAACCCTCCGATACGTCCTGAATATCTGAGGCTGCAGGTAGTGGCTTGATATTCAATCCAACGGACTTTCCAGTTAACCAACATCAATGACTGAGATTCAAGGAATAACAACAATAATAATAATAATAATAATGTTTTCTTTATTAACCACAAGGGTTTACATAAAGTAGACATTACGGACAGTACAGGACAATACAGGACGGTACAAATGGGCATTTCTGCGTGTAAAAAAAAACGGAGGTTGAAATAAAATAACAAAGAAAAAATTCCCCAATAGGGGGAGACTTCCGAGGGACATTTGTGGAGAAAGCCCATTAAAAGACCACAGTGGCCCTGACCACCAGGGCAAGTGCCCTCTCCCAGTTTTCCACCTTTAATTTACAGACACATACTCAGAGAAGGCCCATTCATTCGGGCCATACTTGCTTCTCTCACCCATCTTTCAACAAAATGCTGGGAAGAGAGCACTTCCCTCTCTACCCTGATTTTCCTTTTCAAATGAAATTTGAAAAAGTTAATCAGGGCATCACCGAATAGGTAAGTGCTCGTCTTCAGCCCTTTCAAACGTGTCCACCATACTATCTCTTTCGCCATGGCCACCAGACAGATAAAAACTGCCTGCCCTTCCCGGCTAAAGGAAGGGGGCGGGGCAATCCTCACGATGGACTCAGCTGATAGCTGGATCCGTCCTACACGTGACAGCAGGTGTTCGACATAAACCCACAAGTCAGCAATGCTCGGACACTGGACGAGTGCGTGCAGGACGGTTTCGTCGCCCTGCGCGCATCTCGGACATGCCCGGCTGACGGCACCTCCATGCCTGTAGAGTTTATCCCGAACTGGCAAAGCTCCTCGGTAGCACTGCCAGGCCAGGGATTTCTGGAAGTTGTCCATAGGCCCCGGCCCGAAAGTCCTTCCGAAGAGATTGGCTAGTTGATTTTCGTCGACGCCTAGAGTTTCTCCAAGTACGTCGTCGCTCTTCCCCTCCACTAATCCCCTATAGAACGCCAAGGTGGAGTTTCCACCGATCACATTGCCCGATTGGTCGAGGGCTGTGAGCGCCTGAAGACATTCCAGTCTCCAAGCGCTCCCTCTCGGTCTTCGCTTGACCCAGGACTGCAGCTCCGTCAAGGAGACGAGCTGGGGAAAAACGCGTCTAGTAAACGGCGACCACACCTGATCACCGTCGAGGAAGAGGTGGAGATGTCGTAGCCTGAGCGCGTGTCTACGCATCATCAGCCACGGCATGCCCAGCCCTCCACGTAGCGGTTGTTGACAGCAGATGGACCGCCTGACCATCGGAGCGCGTCCCTTCCACAAGAAGCGAAAGAGCAAACGCTCCAGCGCAGTCAGGCGGGGCTTAGGACAAGGTACGACGGTCAGGCGGTAGTAGATGACGGATGCGATGTACGCATTCGCCACCTCCGCTCGACCTTTCAGGGATAGCTTCCTCTCGGCCCATTTCTGGGTGAGAGAAGCCACCCTGCTCGTCACCTCGTCCCAGTTTTTGTCCGTCTGGAGGTCTGGACCGAACCAGACCCCTAGCAATTTAACCGGTCCGTCCGTCCAGCGCCCGACGACGCTGTTGGACGGCATGGACCTGCCTCTCCAGGTGCCGAGCTGCAGGCCCACTGACTTTTCCTGGTTGATCATTGCTCCTGTCACCGCTTCGTATTCTCTTAGTGTAGTGCCGATCGCCTCGATGTGTTTGGCGTTCGACACCACTACGGTGACATCGTCGGCATATGCTGACACGGATCTTCCCCATCCTAGTTCGCGCGGGACCCTCCTCAACGTCTCCAGTTTGTGCAGTAATGGCTCGAGAGTCAATACGTACAATAGGGACGAGAGGGGACATCCTTGGCGGACCGAGCGCATGATGTTGAACGGTTCCGAAAGGTGACCGTTCACTCTCACTACAGAGCAGATGTCGCTGTGCATGGCAGCGATCCAGCCTCTGAAGACGGGCCCAAAGCCAGCCGCCCTCAGGACTACCGCTAGGTAACGATGGTCGACCCTATCGAAGGCTTTCGACTGATCTAAATTGATCAAAGACCCACCCGTGCCAGGTTCCCTAGCTACCCTCTCTACGATGTATCGCATGAGGTGGAGGTTGTCGTGGATGGATCTGTCGGGAATGGCGCATGTCTGTGCCTCTCCCACCAGACCACCAACGACAAGCGCCAACCTCTTTGCTAGCACCTTGGCCAAAATCTTGAACTCTGTGTTTAGCAGAGTTATGGGCCTAAAATTATCTATGTTATCCCCCTTGTTCGGATCCTTTCTCAGCAGCGCCACCGCTCCTCGGCTCACAGAGCTGGGAATTCTCCCGTTCTGTTGCCAGTTGCAGTAGACGTCCGCCAAGAGGCCTCCGAACAAGTTTGGCATTTGTACGTAAAGTTCATAGGGCAGACCATCCAAACCAGGCGATTTACCCCTTGTGCAACTAGTCATTGCATCCCGTACTTCAGCGGTTGTTATCGGCTTTTCGCAACACTCCGCCTCAGTAGCCGAAAGCCGCGGCAGTCCGTCGAGGTAGACACTAAAGTCCATCCCTCGATCCGGCCCGCCACTGCCCCCGAACAGTTGAGCGAAGTGTCGCTGAAAAGCTTCACACATTTGCCCGGGATCGAGTAGCATGCGCCCGTCGTGGTCCACCAAAGACCGGATCGTGGCTTTGTTGCCACGACGCGCCTCCGCCACTCGGGCCCATTGAACGGCTTTCGTCCCCTCGTGTCTGAGAGCACGCACCCTAGCTCTGACAACGCAGCCTTCGTGCTTTGCATTGAAGAATTGGTCAAGGGTCAATTTCGCCGCAAGTACGTCGGTCGCGATGCCTTTGCTAAGCGGCTCATCTAATTTTCTAACTAATTCTCCCTCTGCTCTATTTTCTCTATTGCTAAAGTCTTACTAAACCTAATGGACTCTATTCTAATTGCTCTTTTCAGAGCAAACCACCACTTGTTGTTGACGATGACCCCCGTCAACGCCCGCTTAACTAGTTCGCTAATCCGGTCTCTGTAGGCCTTGCGCGCTGGTAAGGACGCGTTTAGCTTCCAGTAGCCGGGTCCTCGTCTATGAAGCCTATCTAAGTCAAGCACAGAGATCACGAATTTGTGGTCCGTGTAGCTGACTATCTTGAATTGTGGACAGCCTATGCTAGACCTATCTATTTCCCTACAAAATACTCTATCTAGATATGATCTGGATGACCCTATGCGATTTGTCCAAGTCCACATTGGTACATTCGGGAAATCCATTCGGTACCTGTCAGACAGTTCAAAACGTCTGAGCAGGTTGGTGAGGTTCTTGCACCCTCCACCCCTATCCGCTAAACCCACACAGTCCCAGCGTGCATCTAAGATCCCGTTCCAGTCGCCCACTAACACTAAAGAGTGGGACGTTCCAAGAAAGGTCTCCAGACGCCGGAAGAAATCAGGCCGCCCTGCTCCTGTCGGGGCATAGACGGCCACTAACCTGAAAGCTTGCCCGTCTCCGCTGGTCACGTCCAGCACCACCAACTTACCTTCTGGGTCCAGGAAGATGGCCTGTATGGCAAGATTCAAACCTCTCCGAAAAAGCACAGCAACTCCTCCCCCCGATCCCGGACGGCTGGGGGATGCGTACACATCGTAGCCGCCGAAGATCGGTGCGAAAGCCTGTGCTTCGGAGATTCTGGTCTCGCTGATGGCCACTACATCTATGTTTAGTGACCTGAGGTCGTTGAGCAGGTGGCCCTGCTTCCATGACGACCCCAAGCTACGCGCATTTATGCTGCCTATTCTGAGTGAGGTCATGTTGAAAAGGAGTGGAAAAGATGGGCAAGACCACTTACCTTACTTCTCGTAGGGGAAGGACGGTTTTTCCATCCTTTTCACTGCTTGTGGCCTCCTCAGGAAGGATGTCCTTATAAATCATCCTGGAGAGTGCTTGTCGGAAGTCTCCGATGTCTTTGGGGAATTTTTGTTTTAGTATCATGTACGTTTTCTGTGTGATGCGAGTGATTTGTATGTGTGGAGGTGGTGTCAATTTTGGGGTTGTTGTGTAGTCTTTTTCTGTGATGCTGGTGTTGTGTTGGATGTAGTGTAATAATTGTTTGTTGTTCAAATTTAATGCTGTGTAGTGTGTATCGTTTTGGTTGTTTTGTTTTGTTTGCGTTTGTTGTGGGTTTGTTTCTGTTTCGCATTTTGGTGACTTTTGTGGTGTAGGTGATGGTGGTGTTGGGGTTAATGATGGTGATGGTGTTGGTGTTTGGGTTGATGGGGTTGGTGATGCTGGTGTGGATGGTGGCATATCTGTCCTAACTTTTTTGTTTCTTAATTTATTTGTTTCCCTCTGTATTTTGTTTTTGGAGGGAGAAGGAAGAGAATTTTTTCTTTTTTGGTTTCTTTTTTTTTCCCGGATATCGTTTCCCACTCCTCGTCGTCACAATCTGTCTCCAGTTGTGATATGCCGGGGAGTGGAAAATCCTCCACAGCCGTTAGTTTTGGTTGTGGCGTGGTGGATGGTGTAGGCGCTGGTGCTAGTTCTGAAGCGTTGGGTGGTGGTGGTGTTGGTTTTGCTGCTGGTGGTGGTGGTGTTGGTTTTGCTACTGTTGCTGGGGTTGTTGCTGTTATAGTTGCTTCTGTTGTTGCTTCTACAGTTGTTGCTGCCATCTCTGCTACTGGTGGTGTTGATGGTTGTGTCACTGGGGTGGGTAGGAGAGGTGGCCTCAACCTTTTAGCCTGAGGGCAGAAAGCCCTTAGGTGGGTTCCTTCACCACAAACCACACACCTAGGTCTTCTGCCCTCGACAATTACCGTGAGGTGGCTGCCGTCAGTGAGGTCTATTACCTCTGGGATCTCCTCAATGCTTTTTTGGTCCGCTTGGATCAGGAGCTCCATCCCAGATCCGGACCAGTTTTCCTGCTTTTCTTTTGCTATTGCTATTATTTTCGTGTTGGCTTCGATGCCAGGGAATTTCGATGGCCGGTGGAACGTGGGTCACCCTGATCTTTACGAGTCTCTGGCCACAATAGCTTGGGACGAGTGTGAAGTCGTCACTTCTTAATGGGGCCATGGAGTGTTCTCTAGCCTCCTCTGGTGTTTCAAAGAACACCTCCACGGTTCCATACTTTTGCCCACGTCTGATGTGGGTTTTTCTTGCCCACACATGTCCCAAAGCTTTTTGGATTTGGGACTCGGATGCCCGTTCCACTCGGCGCGATTTTACATTTATTGTTCTATACAACACGGTGCATAGGCGCCGATGCTCCATTTTATTAGGTGGGGGGGTGAGGCTGACCCTGTACTCATCTTTCTTTACCATTTGTTTGGCATTTTCTAAATCCTCCTGAGTTACCGTAAATGCTTCGAACTGTTTTGCTACTCTGGCGAAACTGAGGGGGGGGGGTTTATAATGTCATTGTTGTTGTTGTTGCTATCGTTAATATTAATTTTAGTTTCAGTTGTGGTGGTGGTGACGTCAGTCGTCTTTGGTGGGGAAGAGTCCATTTTGTTTGATTTCATTTCGACATCACGAGTTAATTTATTTTTTTCTTCTTTTGTTTCTGTTGTCGCGGTGGTGGTGGTGGTGGAGGCTTTAACACCTGCAGTCATTGGTAATGGCGGGAAATGAATGTCTGCCTGAGACAAATTTAAAATATTGCTAGTGCTTATATTTTTTTTGTGTTGTCAAACGTAGTAACATTTACAATGGTGGTGTCGGTTTGAGGTGTTAATTTGTGAGGAAGGCTTTCAGCTGCTTCGTGCAGAGGTGAATTAGCCATTTTTTTCAAAGAAATTTTTTTGATAATAATAAAAGTTTAAATTTTGGGTGTCCTTTTCGGAAAACAATGTATGTGCGCTTATAAACAGCTAACAATAAAATTTTCCATAAATGACAATTTTTAACAAACGGAAATAACAAACCTTTGCGGAGATCACGATGATACGATTTACTACGTAGGTCGCCAATAATAATAATAATAATAATAATAATAATAATAATAATAATGGTTTCTTTATTGGCCACAAGGGCTAACATGAAGAAAAACATTACAGACGGCACAGAAAGGTACATCGTGATACATCGTGGGTTTTGGCCGTGTAAAAAAGGTTATAACAAGAAGATAGAAATATCAAAAAAATCCAAACAACAAAAATTCCCCAATAGGGGGAAAACTTCCGAGGGTCACGCGTGGCGAAAACCACACAAAAGACCACGGCAACCCTGATCACCAGGGCAAGCGCCCTCTCTCAGTTTTCCACTCCTCAGTCTACAGGCGCATATTCAGAGCAGGCCCGTTCACTCGGACTAGACTCGCCATTTTCACCCACTTTCAACAAACTTATTAGAAGACAGCACTTGTCTCTCCAATCTGATTTTCCTCTTCAAGTGAAATTTGAAAAATTTTATCTGGGATTCGCCGAAGAGGAAAGTGTCTGTCTTCAATCCTTTCAACCTTGTCCACCATACAATCTCTTTCGCCATGGCCACCAGGCAGATGAAACTGACTGCCCTTCCTCCTCCTTAAAGGTGGACGGCGGGGCTATCTGCACAATGGACTCAGTCGATAATCGGATCCGTCCTACACGTGACTAGCTCCACAAGTCAGCAATGTTCGGACACTGAACGAGTGCGTGCACAACCGTTTCGTCGCTCTGTGCGCATCTCGGACAGGTTCGGCTGACGGCACTTCTGTGCCTGTAGATCTTATCTCGAACCAGCCACGCCTGCTCGGTAGCACTGCCAGGCCAGGGATTTCTGGAAGTTGTCCATAGGCCCCGAGCTGAAAGTTCTCTTGAAGAGATCGAACAGCTGATCGTCTTCGACACCCAGGGTCTCCCCGAAAACGTCGTCACTCATCCCCTCCACTAGTCCTCTATAGAACGCTGAGGTGGATGTTCCACTGATACTAGTGCCCAGCTGGTAGAAGGCTGTGAGCGCTTGGAGACATTCCAGCTTCCAAGAGCTATCCCTCGGTCTTTTCCTGATCCAGGACTGCAGCTCCGTTAATGAGAAGAGCTGGGGAAAAACACGTCTGGCAAACGGTGACCACACATGTTCACCGTCAAGGAAGCACGAGAGATGTCGCATCCTCAGCGCGTGTTTGCGCAACATCAGCCACACATGCCCAGCCCGCCATGCAACGGGTGTTGACAGCAGATGGATCGGCTGACATGGGAGGACGTCCCTTCCATAAAAAGCGGAAAAGGAGGCGCTCCTTTTTTGTCAGAGTTGGGCCGGGGCAAGGCACAACGGTTAGGCGGTAGCAGATGACGGATGCATTTGCCACCTCTGCCCTACCTTTCAGGGACAGCTTCCTCTCGGCCCATTTCTGGGTGAGAGAGGCCACCCTGTTCGTCACCTCGCTCCGGTTTTTCTCCATATGGAGGTCCAGACCGAACCAGACCTCGAGCAATTTAACCGGTCCTTCCGTCCAGCGCCCCACGACGCTGTCGGGCGGCATGGACTTGCCTTTTCAAGTGCCGAGCTGCAAGCCCACTGACTTTTCCTGGTTTAAACTTGCTCCTGTCAATACTTCATAATTCCTTGAGAGCGGTGCCGAGCATCTGAACATGTCAAGCGCTCGATACCACCACGGTGACGTCGTCGGCGTAAGTCGAACGGATCTCCCACATCCCAGTTAGCGTGGGACGTCTCTCATCGCCTCCAATTTGTGCAGTAACGGCTCTAGGGCAATACGTACAAGAGTGACGAGAGGGGACAACCCTGACAGACCGAGCGCATGATGCTGAACGGCTGTGACAGATGACCGTTCACCTTCACAACTGAGCAGATGTCGCTGTGCATCGCAGAGATCCAACCCCTGAAAATGGGCCCGTCTTCAGCCGCCTCGAGGAACGCCGCCAGGTCGACCCTATCAAATGCCTTAGATTGATCTAAGTTGTTCAGTGCCCCACCCGTACCAGTTTCCTTAACCACCCTCTCTATGATGTATCGCATGAGGTGGAGGTTGTCATGGATGGATCTGGCTAGAATGGCGCATGTCTGTGCCTCTCCTACCACTGGATATATATACACACACAAACAAACACTCACACGTAACTGCACTCCCTGTTTTTGTTTGTTCTTTGCCAATATATATATATATCAACTAGAAATTGATTGACATATCTATATATATAAAACAGAGGATGTCTGTCTGTGTGTCTGTTTCCCTAAAACTCGAGAAGTACCCAACCGTTTTTTTTCAAACTTTACACATGTAACTCGTATGGCCCCGGAAGTGTTTTGAGAAAAAAGAAATTTCAAATTATTCTGACCTAGGGATCGAATTAGTGAAGTGGCCAATGTCTGTACATAATGAGGGGCTGAGAGGGGAGAGAAAGCAACGGAGAGGCGAAGTGAAGAAGTGGCTCTCTATTCCTCCTCTTCCTCCTCCTCCTCCTTCTCCCCATTCGTCACAGCGTTTTTCAATAGAAGGGAGAAATGTGAACGAGTTACAGAGAGAAAGAGTGAGAGTGAAAGAAACAGACAGACTAAAAGAGGGGGATAGCGGGAGAGAGAGAGAGAGAGAGAGAGAGAGAGAGAGAGAGAGAGAGTGACAGACGCCGTCTTTTGAGAGTTGTATGCGTCAAAGATACATGACAGTGGAATAACTATTGCGTGTGTGTGTGTACGTGGGCGCGTGTGTGTGTGAGTTTGTGTGCGTTTGCATGCATGAGTGTGTATGTGTGCGTGAGTGATTATAAACTCTTTCACATGGTCTGATGGAATTAACCCTTTAGCATTTACATTACTCTATATATACTATATTATTTTCATGGTAAAGGCTTTATCT
>OZ024742.1:242557502-242575002 GCA_964016885.1 Eledone cirrhosa
TCGATAAGAATGACCATACGCCTCTACCAACAGAGAGTAATACAGAGAGTAAAGAGAAGAAACATATAGCCATACTATCGGGAATACATATGATATACGCCTTTCATAAACACAGACACACACACTCTCACTCTCACTCGCTCTATATACCTATTTATCTATCTGTCTATCTCTAAGGGCGGTGGATTGGCAGTATCGGTAGAAAGTCGGACACCATGCTTCATAGCATAGAGTTACGGTCCTTTACGGTTTGAGTTCAAATCCCGCCGAGGTTAACTTTGCCTTTCATTCTTACGGGGTCGATAAAATAAAGCACCAGTAACGTACTGGTGTCGATTTAATCGACTTTTACCCCACCCCCTCCCCCAAATTACTGGCCTTGTGCCTATACTAGAAATCATTATCTTTCTATCTCTACCATTTATTTCTAGCTTTTTAGAATATGACGAAATTGAAATACAAACGGTTAATTTTCATCTTACATGGCAACAGATTGATTTATAGTTCTATCACATCGTTGGATAATTTTTTTATCGACTAAGGCAAACAAAACAAAAAATGGTGACAAGAATATGATAGAACACTAATAAACAAATTTCTGAAAATACATACTACTAAGATTAAAGCTGTATATGCTAATCTGTGTAATAAACACAAATATGACTCAACCAAAACACAAAGATTGTGTGTATATGTGCAATACGATCTCTCATTCTGTCGACAAACACTTGGCCTCATTCAAGATATGCTTACAGTCGTTTCGAGCAATCAGAAATAGACTTCTGTTATGATCAAAGTAACCACGTTGATATTGCAGGTAATGTTGATTTCTGTGGGTAATAGTAGCTGAGAAGTCAGGTGTAAACCAAGACGGTGATTGAGGTTTCACCTGCTTTTTGAGAGATGACACAAAAGCATCAATACCAGCTTTCACCCAAGAACAAACTTCAGTGATACTATTTTCGGTGAGAAGTTTAAATATATCACCCCAAGGAGTATCACGAAGAAAATCATGGAATGAATCCCAATAAAGTCGATAGTAACAACAATAAGTCTTTTTGATTGGAGTCTCATAACTAACAGAAGAGTGAAGGGAAATATATCGGCAGACACATGATCGGAATTACCAAGAGGACTGAGTTTTGCGTTTGACAAGAACTAGGTGAAAAGATAAGAAACAGATCAAGGAGTGGTCCATGTTTATCGGTAATATCGGGAAAACGAGTAGGGAAATTGACAATTTGTGTCAGAGTTGTGATTGAAAAATTGCAAGTGTGAATGTCAGTAACATCTGTAGTGTTAGAATGATTAAGCTAATTAACGTGATGAAGTCACTTAGCACAAAGATATTTGCAGAAGGATGCAAAGAAAGCGCCTTGTCTAATTTTGGTTGAAGAGTAGCAGTTCGGGGAAGGGGGAATGTTGCTTAAATTGATTTCATTACTTTACTAATATTTTATCGACTCTGAAAGAATGAAAGGCAAAGTTGAACTCGGTGGCATTTGAATTCAGAATGTAAAATGCCGTAATTAAATGTTACAAAGTATTTTGTCCGATGCTCTAACGATTCTGCCAATCCACCACATTTATAATAACCCAATATAATACAGAAAGAAATCATCTTTGTTTTTATTGTTTAGTCATGATGGGAAAGACAGTGCTCGGGAATGGTTTTTCGAGGCTCTAACGATTTAACGACAGGCCTTGGCTCGTGCTTTATTTTATCTTCCTAAAAAAGGTGAAAATGTGAAATTAACACTCCCAATTCGAGGCTTAAACTACTTTCAACTTGTTTCAAAATAAAGGTTCGAAATTTAAACACTTCGATGTGACCAATTAGAAACCTAATACACAAAATAACAATAGATGCTCTTAGTAGTGTTCAAAATGAAATAGCAACTTTTCATACAGTATCAGAAAATAATTTGTAGATATATAAAGAGGCAGGAAAAGTAGCTAGATAAGTAGAAACAGCAGAACAGCACCGATATTTATACACTAATCGGTTAAGGTTTGTGCATGGATGTAGAATTGTATAGGAACTACATAATTATCAATTAAAAATAAGATTTTATTTAATTGAAAATGAAATTATGAAACTACGGCGTTTATCTGTTATTTTGCGTTCTTTCAGTGTTAACCTTTAATAGTTTCCATCTCATAATATTTATATCGACAATATGGAGATATCTCCTTGCTATAAAAGTGTATAATTACACATCTGCAGAAAGTTGTTAATGTCTATTGATGCATATCTAGATTTATGGAGTTTGCCATTTTAGATTAGTAACGCCCCACAAGTTCCTTGTTGAAGGGAGTGTGATATTTGTTACATGTTTTAGTTTAGCATTGTATATGAGAGTGGCAAAAAGAATATTGTGGTTTACTAGATATATTGTAGTATTTAGTTATATCCTTATTTCATAAAGCACAAGTAATATTCTGAAGTCGACAAAATTAATTATAGTAGTTTCTCTACAAACGTATTGCCTTTTGCTGAAATTAGATTTCTAAAGAATATAATTTACGTTATTGGCTTGGAATATATTTTACATTTTTCTTTATGATGTATATATTTTATATAAGCATTACGTGTTTTTCATCTGCAAAATGTAAGTGATCTTTAGAAAAAGTTGCTGGTCAATAGATATGATTCATAATTAGAAAATATGGCTCATCTGTATGTTTATATTATCAGTCGTAATGTGTCGTTTTTATTGTAATAAACTATCAAAGATTATCACATTAAGAGTGACAGGTGGCTGAGATGATAGAATGTCAAATAACCAACTGAAGTGTTAATGGTCTATGACGAGTAATATGTCATCTAAGAGTTTATCCACGCAGTTATAAGTAGATACTATAAGGAGATATCATGCATTCTGTAAGTAGTAGTAGCACAGTAAAAGAATGTTCTTTTTCAATAGCTCGCAGTCTTGTGTTTAATTTCCCACGTAATACACTAAATTATATCAAAACGTCCATATATATATTGAAATGGACATTCGTCGCCTATGTTTCAGGTGTTCAATCAACGGAGCTGTCTATTCATGAAATTAATGTGTACGTGGCTGAGCATTCCACACGCGTATTCCTTAGGAATATTCAGTGTAACTGAGTGTAACAAGGTTCAAATCCCGCCGCGATCAATTTGGCCTTACATCTTTTTGTTACATTTTCGTTAATTTTCTTGATTTTGGGGTCTCATTACAAAAATACATCACCCACATACCTGGTATATATTATAATCCCATACTTTGATAACATTTGTCTGTTGTAACTATATTTAATACAGTGAACGTGTCTGTTAAAGCTACTTAAACGTGGCTACCATATAACTTGCCGCCAGGACACATGAAGAAGATTTCTGATGAACTAAATATTTCTGATGATTTCTAGTTTCAGAAAGACAGATATTTGAAATGTAATTATCGATAGCGTGTTTGTCCAATTATTATAGTGTGCATGAGAAAGAGAAACAGATGGACAGACATGGTGTGTGTATGTTTGTGCATGTGTGTGTGTGTGCGTGTGTGCGCGCGCGTGTGTGTCTGTGTCTGTGTCTGTGTGTATGTATGTGTGTGCGTACGTGTGTGTGTGTAAGCCATATCGGCAGTCGTTAAAGCGTGGAATTAAATGATTTGCGATATTTGTTCCAGCTCTCTTTACTCTACGTTCAAATTACTCCTGTTTAAATATGGGAATTAATGGTGGCCTGGCACGTTTACTATAACGCCTACACACTCAAATGGCATGTCAAAAAATGATACCATACAACTGAGAGACGCAAAGCTCTAATAAAACTTTACTATGACAAAGAGTATATATTTATATATATATATATATAGAGAGAGAGAGAGATATACTCTTTTTCATAGTAAAGTGTCATTGGAGCTTTGCGTCTCTCAGTAGTATAGTATCATTTTTTATATATATATATATATATATATATGTGTGTGTGTGTGTATATATATATATATTTATATATATATATATATATATATATATATATATATATATATATATATATATATATATATATATAGAGAGAGAGAGAGAGAGAGAGAGAGAGAGAGAGAGAGAAAGAAAGATGAAATCGAAAATGCAACTGGAGTCTTATTTTTAAAAAAATATATATATTTATTTGGTTCCTTTACCGGTTTCGCAGTTCTTCTG
Source organism: Eledone cirrhosa (assembly GCA_964016885.1). Classification (NCBI taxonomy): domain Eukaryota; kingdom Metazoa; phylum Mollusca; class Cephalopoda; order Octopoda; family Eledonidae; genus Eledone; species Eledone cirrhosa. The sequence continues at coordinate 242,561,679 of OZ024742.1, forward strand.
CTTTTCAAAAGTAGAGTTGAGATGGAGGGTCTGCGGTTTTTCTCACACGTGAGAAAAACCACAGACCCTCCATCTCAACTCTACTTTTGAAGAACTGCGAAACCGGTAAAGGAACCAAATAAATATATATATTTTTTTTTAAATAAGACTCCAGTTGCATTTTCGATTTCATCTTTTTTTCCTTTATACTTTCACTCGTGTAGGACACCTCGGTTATTTTACATTTTGTAAAATAAACCTCACTTTCTAATAATATATATATATATATATATATATATATATATATATATATATATATTTCTATTTATTGCCACGAGGGCGCAAAAGAAGGGGACAAATACAAGGGGGGAGTTTACACAAAAAGGCGAGTAAAGAAAACAAATAACAAATATAAAATTAACAATAAAGTCCTCAATAGGGAGGAGGCGCTTTGGGGGGTCGCACCCCACCCCCCGAAAAAAGATGCAACCCTTCTCCTCAGGAGCACAGAGAGAGGGTGCTCCCTCGTTCCTTCATCTTTTCCAGCTACAGGCTGATGTAGAGAGAAGGCCCATTCACACCGGGCCATTCTCGCCACTTTCACCCACCTTTCATAAAAACGACTGGGGTGGAGCACCTCTCTCTCCATCCTGATCCTTCTTCCGAAATGATATCGGAAGAAACGGATCAGTTGTTGGCCAGAGAGAGAGGTGTCTGACCTCAGTCCTTTCAGACGCGTCCACCATACAACCTCTTTCACCATGGCTATTACGCACAGAAACACCGCCTCTCCTTCATTTTTGAAGGGGGGAGGCGGCTTAATCGTTACTATGGCTTCTTTATGGATTTCTTTATTAGCCACAAGGGCACGAAAGAAGGGGACAAATACAAATGGGGTTTTACATACAGGTATATGAAAATAAAACTATAAATTAAAATAACAAATAACAATTGATATCCCCAATAGGGGGGAGGCGTTACACAGGGGTTGTACACACCCCGAAAAAATGTACAACCCTCATCTCCAGGAACACCAACAGTGAGTACTCCCTTTCCCTCTTCCTCTTTTTCCTCAACCTACAGACTTATATAGAGAGAAGGCCCAACTACTCGAGCCATCTTTGCCACATTCACCCACCTTTTATAAAATTTGCTGGGGTACAACACCTCTCTCTCTATCCCGATTCTTCTCCCAAAATGATATTTGAAAAAACGAATCAGTTGCTCGCCGAAGAGAAAGGTGTCTGACCTCAGCCCTTTTAACCTCGTCCACCATATAACCTCTTTCACCATAGTCATAACACATAGGAAAACCGCCTCTCCCTCGTTTTTGAAGGAGGGTGGCGGTTTGAACATGCCAATGGACTCGGTGGTCAACTGGATTGGTCCCACCCGCGACAATAGTCGTTCTACATAGCCCCATAGGTTGGTAACGCCCGGACAGTGTAAAAATGCGCGCGCGACGGTTTCCTCGTCGCGCACGCATCTCGGACAGATCTTTTTCGAAGGGTCCCTACCCTGGCGCCCGTGTCTGTAGGGCTTGTCTCGAACTGGTAGAGCACCTCGGTAGCACTGCCAGGCCAGGGACTTTTGGAAGTTGTCCATTGGATTTTTGGAAGTTGTCCCGGGCGGAAGGTCCTACCGAACAGACTGGCCAGTTCGTCCGCCTCTACGCCCAGAGTTTCTCCGAGCGTATCGTCGCACTTGCTGCGGACCAACCCTCTATAGAATGTCGAAGTGGAGTCTCCACTGATCGCCGGGTCCGTTTGCCAGAGGTCTGTGAGCGCCTGAGCACATTCGATGTGCCAGTCGCCCATTTTCCTCGGTCTTTGCTTGACTCAGGACTGCAGCTCGGTCAGCGAGACGAGTCGTGGGAAGGCTCGCTCACGAACGGGGCCCACACCAGTTGTCTGGTGAGGAATACGTGGAGGTCCCGCAGCCTGAGCGCGTATTTGCGCATCGTCTGCCACGGCACCCCCAGCCCTCCGTTTGAATGGTGTTGGTAGCAGATGGATCTTCTCACCAAAGGAGCCTGTTTCTTCCAAAGGAATTGGAAGGGCGCGCGCTCACTTTTGGTGAGCGTTTTGGCTAGACAAGGCACGACGGTCAAGCGGCGGTAGTAGATGACGGACGCTATAAAAGTGTTCGCCACCTCCGCTCGACCTTTCAAGGATAGTTTGCAATCGCCCCACTTCTGGGTGAGCGCAAACACCTTGGCCGTCACCTCGTTCCAGTTCTTATCCACCTGGAGGTCCGGACAAAACCAGACCCCGAGCAGCTTTACCGGTCCTTCCGTCAAGTATCCGACGACGCCATCGGAAAGCATCGGTTTGCCTCTCCACGTTCCGAGTTGCAAACCGACGGATTTGTCTCGGTTCAGCTTCTCTCCTGTGAACCTTTCGTATTCCTCCAGTAAGGTACCGATCTCTCCGATTTGCGAGGTGCTCGACACCATTACTGTCACGTCGTCGGCGTAGGCCGACACCGCTTTTCGCAGTCCCGGTTCCAAAGGGATGCCCTGCAATAGCTCCACTTCCGCAGTAGTGGCTCGAGAGTCAGTACATACAGAAGGGAGGAGAGAGGGCATCCCTGTCGGATGGATCGCGTGATATGGAACGGCTCCGAGAGGTAGCCGTTCAACTTGACCCTTGAGCAGATGTTGCTGCTGTGCATTGCAGCAATCCAGCCCCTGAACACGGGTCCGAAGCCTGCCGCCTCGAGCACCGCATCCAGGTACCGATGGTCAACCCTATTGAAAGCTTTAGACTGATCAAAGTTGATCAGGACCCCACCGAAGCCGGGTTTACACCCTACCCTCTCTATGATGAATCGCATGAGGTGGAGGTTGTCGTGTATGGACCTGGTCGGGATTGCGCATGTCTGCGCTTCTCCCACCAGGTTTTCGACGACAAGTGCCAGCCTCTTTGCCAACACCTTGGCCAAAATCTGTAACTCTGTATTGAGCAGAATTATGGGCTGGAAGGTCAAATTTAGTAATGGCCAGAAGGCCAGCTGCTGGTCAGTGAGGGGGTGGAAGCAATATACATACATATATCTTCCTGTGCTCGGTAGGAGAGGGGAGATTGATAGAAAGGGATTTAGTGCACTTACACCTATATATACACACATACCTTCATCCACACATACATACACACACATATATATATATATATATATATATACATACATGCTAAATTTGACCTTTATAAAATAACCCATACCCCAAATAACTTCTCATTCACTACCAGAAGCAGTCAACGAGTTGCTACCAAGATGAAAACTACTATGAAATCCCACAATGAATTCTATACTTGAATTTTCAAATCTCAAATTTTAACTCTTCTTATTATTAATTTTTCTTAATATTAATCAACATTTGAAAAGATGGCTTTTGCAGACCCATCGAAACCGGTCATTTTTTATACCCTTTATTATTTCCTTACCTTATAAAATTATATGTTTTTTCACAAAAAAGTATTCTGTCTCTTATATATTCCATGTGCCATTACCAACCTCAATTTTCTCTATAACCTTCGTTTTGTGTAGTAAATTACACTTTTCATATATATATATATATATATTGAAGTTTGCTTGAAGCATTGTGGAATAATAAGGTAAATTTCTTTAAGTCGTTTGGAAGCCTCGACAATGCAAATGGGTAAATCTCCGGGTAACAACATCCGGTGGTGGAGAGAGAGATGTAAGTGGGTGTACGTTGAGATGCGTGGCGTGTATAAGACGGGTAGAGGAATGAAGGAAAGAGCATAAAGGATAAAATTAAAATAACAACACGAGAGAGAGTTACCTTGGGAGAGATTTAATTGTCCCTATATATTTCGGATTCACATCCGTCAAACTGGGGTTGTTTTCCGGGGTGAGGGAAAGGTTGTCTGTCTGAATATATATATATAAACATATATCTATAAATATATATTTGTATATATATATATATACACACGTATGTATCTATGTATGTAGAAGACCGATTACTCAATGTAAACAACAGTGAAAATCATATCAAATGAAATGTAGATGCAAACCTTATTTATTTGACCTAAACAGAGTAGATAGAGTCAACGGAAAAATATAAATTATATTTATGCTATCTTATACATGTGTACAGCCACCGGAAATAACATCTGTGAAATATACAGCGCCATCTAGCTATTAGCTAGCTACCTCACCGTGAAAAAAAACAACCCTTAGAAGCTACCAGAATAAACGACTACACAGCGGCTAAACATCAAACGATTATTTCTGTATAAATAGAGTGGTTCCAAACACTTCGCCAGTCGACATTTGGCAGAGTCAACCCGCGTATCGTTGTTACTCGCCTCTGCCACGCGTTGTCACTCACACACGCCTTGTACCTTGTATCGTCGCATCATGTGAAAATAAATAGCTGATCGAATTTACATCCCTCGCCTTGCTTCGTCCTTTCAACTTGTGCTTTCGTCTGTTCATCCTTACCGTATGTGACAACAGTTCTTTTAAGGGCTATCTTCAGATACGATCAGACCGTATGCGATAGCAGACCTTTTAAGGACTATTCTCGGATCTGATCGGAAGTAGTGACCAGACTGACTAACCACGTCGCTACAATTGGTGACCCCGACGTGATTCGAACGCGCAACCAGACAAAACCTAAGAAGATACCAACATGGACATGTCAAAAACAACGACAGAGGCCGAGATTTCAGAGCTGCGGGCTATAGTCAGAGAGCGGGCTGGTCAAATTAAAGCCCTCTCAAATCAAGTAGAGAACCTGACCTTTCAAACACACCGGCGACGCAGCAACGGTCATCCAGGCCTTTTTACAGTCGAAGATCCAGAAATCCCAGTCAAAATCGTGTGTTTGGCAACCTCTGCTGGTATCACGAAGAATTCGGCGCACAGACATCTAAGTGTACGGCCCCGTGCTCTTTCCAGAATACCACCCAGGGAAACGGGCAGGCCAGGGCTAGCGACGACGTTCACCCCTGGTACTGAAAAGAAAACTCGTCTATTTTTTATTAACGACCAGGCGGCAGGATCCGTTACCTCGTGGATACAGGAACCCAGGTTAGTGTTATACCTGTTTCACTAATCTCGGGCAAAATACACCCAGCACCATCCTTTCTGCAGGCAGTCAACCGATCGTCAATTCCGACTTTCGGGGAAAAATCACTGACCCTGAGGCGGCGTTTTCAATGGGTGTTCGTCGTGGCAAACCTGCCGACCCCTATCCTAGGAGCCGATTTTTTCCACCACTTCAACCTTCTGGTGGATATGAAGAACCGGAGGCTTATGGACACCACCACAAACCTCACTGTGAGAGGTATATTTACCACGCAATCCACAGTGAGCCCTGTAATTTGCCAGTCAGAGCCTTTGCGGTACAACGGCATTCTCCAGAAATACCCAGACATCACTCGCCCGGTATTTAAGGATGGTCCCATTAAGCATAGTGTCACGCACCACATCGAGACAAGCGGACCACCCACAGCTGCCCGACCAAGGAGACTGCCTCCAGCCCGATTGAGAATCGCCAAGCAGGAGTTCCAATACATGCTGGACCTTGGAATCAATCGCCCTTCCTCCAGGGACTGGTCTGCACCCCTACACATTGTTCCTAAAAAAACGAGAATGATTGGAGACCATGTGGGGATTATCGTGCACTTAACAATTCTACAGTGCCCGATAATTACCCTGTACTTCACCTGCACGATTGTTCTGCCTCTCTGCAAGGCGCACGCATCTTTTCCAAGATAGATTTGGTGCGTGCATATAACCAGATACCTATGGAGCCTGCAGATATTCCGAAGACCGCAATCACAACACCGTTCGGTTTATTCGAATTCCTGCGAATGCCGTTCGGTCTGCGCAACGCTGCACAAACTTTTCAGCGGTTTATTGACACCGTGTTACGCGATCTAGCCTTCGTATACGCGTATATTGACGACGTGCTGGTAGCAAGTACTTCCGAGCAGGAACACGAGAAGCACTTAGATCTCCTTTTCCAACGTTTGGTTGAGTAGGGTATCACCATCAACCCCAGCAAGTGCCTTCTCGGCGTTCCTTTCACTGTCCTTCCTCGGGCACATCATCGATAAAGACGGCATTCGTCCACTTCCCGAGAAAGTAGAAGCTATCCGCAGTTTTCCCGCACCTACATCACTTCGGAAACTGCGTGAATTCCCCGGTCTGGTGAATTTTTATAGGCGTTTTATCCCTCATTGTTCCGACGCAGCCAGACTCCTCACGGACCTTCTTCGTAACGGGACTCGCAAAAACGAAGAGATCACTCTAAACGAGGAAGAATTAACATCTTTTAACCGCCTGAAGGAAATGTTGGCAAACGTTTCCATGCTCGTTTTCCCCAGGTCTGGCGCCCCTCTTTCGCTGCTAATGGACGCATCAGACACGGGGTTGGAGGCGTTTTACAACAACATGTCGACGGCATGTGGCAACCCTTATCCTTCTTTTCTAAGCGGTTGCAACCGGCAGAAACGAAATACAGTACCTTTGGCCGCGAACTCTTGGGAACCTATCTTTCGGTTAAGCAGTTTCGGCACACGCTCGAAGGATCAGATTTCGTGATCTACACGGACCATAAACCACTAGCTTATGCGTTCTGTACCAAACCTGATCGACATTCACCGAGAGAACTCCGACACCTGGATTTTGTCTCCCAATATTCAACTGATATTTGGCATATGAAGGGATCAGACAACGTAGCAGCCGACGCCCTGTCCCGAATCCAGCTAAACGCAATACATGTGCATTCAGGCATCGACCTTCAACAGATCACAGCTGACCAAGAGACTGACGAAGAGTTTATCAAGCTCCGAGATTCGCCATCCCTCAAGTTTCAGCAAGTTCCCATTCCTTCTTCTCCGGGACAAATTTGGTGCGACTTTTCTACAGGTCATGAACGACCGTACGTACCACAGATGCATCGTCGACAAGTTCTTCTGCTTTACACTGCTTGTCTCACCCGGGAATCCGGGCTACACAGAAACTCATCTCTGCTCGTTTTGTGTGGACTAACATTAACAAGGACGTGCGCAACTGGTCCAGGAGCTGCATTGCCTGCCAGAAAGCCAAAGTCCACAGACACATCAAAACTCCACTCGGCACATTCGCGCAACCTGATGCACGTTTTCATCATATGCATATCGACATCGTCGGACCTCTACCACCATCACAGAACTACACACACTTGCTCACCTGCATAGATCGATTTTCTCGTTGGCCTGAGGCTTTTCCCATAAATGATACCTCAGCACGAAACAGTCGCTAAAATTTTGGTTTTACACTGGGTATCACGTTATGGCGCCCCAGCGAAGATAACAACGGACAGAGGACGCCAATTTGACTCCCACCTCTTCAGGGAACTGACTCGCCTGTTAGGATGTAAACACATCCGCTCGACAGCTTATCACCCGCAAGCTAATGGTCTCGTGGAAAGATTCCATCGCCAATTGAAAGCTGCAATAAAAGCATATCCAGACAAGACCCACTGGTTTGAATACCTGCCACTCATCCTTCTGGGCATTCGATCCACCGTTAAGGAGGAATTCGGACACACACCTGCAGAATTAGTGTACGGCACCACCCTGGTTCTACCTAGTCAGATGGTTGCTCCCATCTCTCCTCAGAAATGTTCCAGACCCAGGATCATACGTACACTGTCTTCGACAATATATGTCTCACCTTGCTCCTGCAAGCACCCGTCAACAGAACACGGCCACACACGTACCTTCAGACATTAAAGATTGGACACACGTTTTCGTTCGAAACGACACCACCTCAGCTCATCTTCGACCTCCATATTCTGGCCCTTATCGTGTTCTAAAAAAATATCCGAAATATTTTATTCTCGATCTAGATGGTAAACAGAATTCTGTCAGCGTGGACAGATTAAAAAAAGCCATCATGCATACTGTTACAGTCTCTACACCAGAAACTACAACAGATTGCTGTCCCAGCGAGCCACCTGTTTCATCTCCAGTCACGAGAAGTGGACGACGCGTCCAATGGCCCGCCAAGTCGGCACAATATGTGAATTACCGTTAACCTCAAGTGAGTTTCTTAATCATTCTTCGTGCAAAACATTTCCATTTTTCTTGTGTTTACTATTTTCAGTTTCAAATACAATGAACTTTCTGCTTGAACAATTGCATTTTTTAGTGACCATGTGCTCATGTCACGAAGAACATTATTTATTATGAATATTATTTATTACAAACACTATTTAAGAACAAACATTGTGTATAACATTTTTTTCTTCTCTCTCTTGTTTTGCAAATTTTTTTATTCTTCTTGTTCTGTAACATTGATTGTGTAATTGCCATAATTTTTATATACATACAAGGCGTGTACATATTCTGATTTTCATGCACACTACAAAACCACGTTTGTTTCATCTTTTAGTTCATACACGGAGCAATATGTCCCTCTAACTCTTACACTACAAAATGTTTTCTCTTTGATCACGCATTTTACAAATCGCATCCTCAAAACACTGGCCTTCTTTTTTCACGTACACATTCACTCAATAGTTCGAGAATGCCTCGCTATTTTTTTACCACATGCATTCGCTCAAGTCATATGCTGTGGAGCAACCTGTTACTTTTAGGCAGCATGCTTACGGCCATTCAGTTCACACATTACAGTTATCTTCACTGCCCAGTTAGACTTTTTGTCACGCAATTCACAGACAGCTCAACCCAAATTGCAACAGGCTCATTCATCACGCCTGCATAAATCTGGTCAAAGTCATTTTATAGTTTATTTCTTTTTTCTCTTCCTGACACACACATCTTGCCATATCATCTCTACATCGACTCTGTCCTGTACTCGATGATCACAAAATTTTACAACGTGCTGGACACTGCTGGGGCTATTGTCATGACAAATGCACCACTGGCCGATTACTATACGATATTTCGCTCTTTTGATGTACAAAAGATCTGGCAGGGGGATAATGTACAGCCACCGGAAATAACATCTGTGAAATATACAGCGCCATCTACCTGTTAGCTAGCTACCTCACCGTGAAACAAAACAAATCTTAAAAGCTACCAGAATAAACGCCTACACAGCGGCTAAACATCAAACGATTATTTCTGTATAAATAGAGTGGTTCCAAACACTTCGCCAGTCGACATTTGGCAGAGTCAACCCGCGTATCGTTGTTCCTCGCCTCTGCCACGCTTTGTCACTCACACACGCCTTGTACCTCGTATCGTCGCTTCATGTGAAAATAAATAGCTGATCGAATTTACATCCCTCGCCTTGCTTCGTCCTTTCAACTTGTGCTTTCGTCTGTTCATCCTTACCGTATATGACAACAGTTCTTTTAAGGGCTATCTTCAGATACGATCAGACCGTATGCGATAACAGTCCTTTTAAGGGCTATTCTCGGATCTGATCAGAAGTAGTGACCAGACTGACTAACCACGTCGCTACACATGCATGGAGAGTTTTACTCCTGATAGGAAACTATCGGTTTTTGCTATAAATTCTACATAATTTAATATCATTTCAACAGCATGGAATGTTTCTGGTTTCAAACGATATATGACCTATATATTTGCTGTATTCAAGCGATTTATATATATATATAAATGTGTGTATGTGTATGTATGTTAAACATATATGATATATGTGTGTGTGAATGTGTAATGTGTGCGTGATTAAACATTTAAATGTTCGTATATATATCTTTTTATGCATATGCATAGATATATTTGTTACTCAGTGAACGTGTGTAGGATTTTCAGAATTCTTGTGGCGACTTCGAAATACGACAGCATATATTTTTGTTCGTTATTCAAAAATTATTGATCGATAATGTTTTGACATTTCTAGTACTGTTCCCTGATATATCGATCTCTATCCTGAAGATACAAAGTCTTTGATAGCAGTTTTAAAATCTGATGGCAACGATTGAAATGATGAGGTTTGAGACGGGTTAAGTATAAACCGTCTTTGTTTAAACTTTATGTAAATATGTGTATATATGAATATGGATGTATATACATTATTTATGTACAATCATGTAAATCTATGCATACACACACACACACACACACACACACACACACACATACACACACTCACACACACACTCACGTACATACACACACATCATCATCACCGTCAATTTATGTCTGCTAAAATAATATGTTTCGTTGTGCATGTATCTATGTATATATATTTTATATATATATATATAATATACATACATATATACATATATATATATATATATATATATATATATATATATATATATATATACATATATATATATATATATAGTTTTAATATAGATGAGATTCTACAGGACTAGAACTGTTTCATTCTTTAGAAATCATCAGGAATCTGGGTATCAAAAAATAAGTATGGTATTTATAGGTCTCTACAAGTGGTAGGAGAGGGTGGGGAGGGGGAGGGGTGTAAGTCATTGGTTGATAGAAAAGGGAATTCATTAAAAGCTAATTCTACAAAGCTATAGTTTATTTTTATTTATTTTTGTTTTTAGAGTAACAAAGGCAGACAGAATTCTATAAACAGGTTCAGGATGGCATGCCACTCCTTATTATTAAGTTTCTCTTAAGCTAACAGGTGTCTATAAGATCAGTGGGGGGTCAGTCATGGTAGATAGATTTAAAGGAAAGGGAGATTCTTTAAAAGCTAAATTCATTAAGGTTCTACTATGTGACAAAGGTTTAGAGAATTCTGTAGACAAGTTAAAAATATTGAGTGCATATCTTACAATTATCTTCAAATTTCTCTTAAACTATTCAACTATATGCCAAAAATCAACAGACACATTCACAAAACACACTCACTCACACACTCGTGCGCACCCATAAACACACATACACAAACACATATACACACATATATACACACCCACACACATATAAATATATTTATATATATACATATATATACATATATACATATACATACACACACATACGTACACACATATATACGTGCATATACATATATATATATATATATATATATAAGTATACATATATATACATACATATACATACACACACATATATATATATATACACACACACACACACACACATATACACATATATAAGGAAGAACAAAACAGAGGGGCAGAACAAACAAATGTTTATTAATTTCACGCTCTTGAGAGTGGGGTCACACATACACACACATATATATATATACACACACACACATCACACATACACCATACATACATATATTTATATATACATTTAAAGTATATGATAAACACGAAATGTGTTTACATTGCAACAGACAAAGTTAGCTATTAATGAAATAAACTAATAAAAGTGAATACAATTTGTCTGTCTCGATACAAGTCAATAAAGACAAGCTTATATTGGCAACTGCCATGATTCCTGGACATATTTAAATTTCAAAATTCAAACCTGGAGCTTAATTATTATAAACGACTGAGAGTTTATTCTCAAAATATAATATAATATATTTATATATATATATATATCTATATACATATACATATATATATATACATATATATATACATACATATATATATATATATATATATAGGTAGAAGTTAATATGTCCAGGGATACTAGGTACCCCTAGAAATACATAGGTTGTCTATGATTCAGGGTTGTTCAATGGTGTTAATTTGATACACCAGAACTTTAATATTAAGATAAGCAGAACAAGTAAAATTCAATCAATTTTTCAAAGTACATTAAAAAATATAATATAAATATTTACCTCTTCTAGTGGCCCTTACTGATCAGTTTCGCTTTGTAAAACCTCATAAATCCGATGGATTTATGATGGAAAACCAAAGCTCATCAGAGAAGCATTTTCCCTTCCTAGGGCTAAACGTCCCAGGAACGACAAAATATACAACCTCCTGCCAGCTAATAAAGGTCTGAAAGGTCGTAAAAGTGACCCGTATGTAAACTGGACCGAAGTAAAAGCGGGAAAATCAAAGACTTGCTGTCTACAATTACTACTAAAAAAATAGCAGTCAAGTAAAGCAACATATTTGTTCTCAACGGACGGAGAAAAAGGTAGAAGTTAATATGTCCAGGGATACTAGGTACCCCTAGAAATACATAGGTTGTCTATGATTCAGGGTTGTTCAATGGTGTTAATTTGATACACCAGAACTTTAATATTAAGATAAGCAGAACAAGTAAAATTCAATCAATTTTTCAAAATACATTAAAAAATATAATATAAATATTTACCTCTTCTAGTGGCCCTTACTGATCAGTTTCGCTTTGTAAAACCTCATAAATCCGATGGATTTATGATGGAAAACCAAAGCTCATCAGAGAAGCATTTTCCCTTCCTAGGGCTAAACGTCCCAGGAACGACAAAATATACAACCTCCTGCCAGCTAATAAAGGTCTGAAAGGTCGTAAAAGTGACCCGTATGTAAACTGGACCGAAGTAAAAGCGGGAAAATCAAAGACTTGCTGTCTACAATTACTACTAAAAAAATAGCAGTCAAGTAAAGCAACATATTTGTTCTCAACGGACGGAGAAAAAGGTAGAAGTTAATATGTCCAGGGATACTAGGTACCCCTAGAAATACATAGGTTGTCTATGATTCAGGGTTGTTCAATGGTGTTAATTTGATACACCAGAACTTTAATATTAAGATAAGCAGAACAAGTAAAATTCAATCAATTTTTCAAAATACATTAAAAAATATAATATAAATATTTACCTCTTCTAGTGGCCCTTACTGATCAGTTTCGCTTTGTAAAACCTCATAAATCCGATGGATTTATGATGGAAAACCAAAGCTCATCAGAGAAGCATTTTCCCTTCCTAGGGCTAAACGTCCCAGGAACGACAAAATATACAACCTCCTGCCAGCTAATAAAGGTCTGAAAGGTCGTAAAAGTGACCCGTATGTAAACTGGACCGAAGTAAAAGCGGGAAAATCAAAGACTTGCTGTCTACAATTACTACTAAAAAAATAGCAGTCAAGTAAAGCAACATATTTGTTCTCAACGGACGGAGAAAAAGGTAGAAGTTAATATGTCCAGGGATACTAGGTACCTCTAGAAATACATAGGTTGTCTATGATTCAGGGTTGTTCAATGGTGTTAATTTGATACACCAGAACTTTAATATTAAGATAAGCAGAACAAGTAAAATTCAATCAATTTTTCAAAATACATTAAAAAATATAATATAAATATTTACCTCTTCTAGTGGCCCTTACTGATCAGTTTCGCTTTGTAAAACCTCATAAATCCGATGGATTTATGATGGAAAACCAAAGCTCATCAGAGAAGCATTTTCCCTTCCTAGGGCTAAACGTCCCAGGAACGAC
>OZ024742.1:242580002-242610769 GCA_964016885.1 Eledone cirrhosa
GAATGGAGAACAATAAAGAGCGCGTAGATCTCTGTCTCTCTCTTTCTGTCTTTATATATATATGTGTTTGTGTGTGTGTGTGAACCAGCGTTCGTCGCCATTCACTCTCTATCTCTCTGTCTCTCTATCTGATTATCTTGTACCTCTATCTGTATAACGACCTATCTCACTCTCTCTCTCTCTCTCTACATCTCCCTTTCTCTCTTTAGATGTATATGTATATGTGTGTGTGTGATATATATATAGAGAGAGAGAGTTGCAACATGTATGTAGTTTCATAGATGTTTTAGGGTAGTGAGAATGAAAATATAAACAGAGCATATAAATAAATTTACAGTAGAATAACATAACAAATATGTTTTAAATATATACATAAATAACATTACAAATGCCTCGGTAACACTACAAAGGATGATACAATGAAAGATATATCCTTCAATGCTACAATATTAAAGAAAATGCAAAGGAAGGAATGAACAACGGAGCCAACACCAGAGCAAAAGACAGCAACGTCTCGAGTACTTGGCAACCTCTCTAATGATTTTTTAGGCAAGCCAGCACACTCGCAGCGTTGCCTCGGGTGATGGCGAGGCTGATGCACTGAAATATTGTTTTAAAAGACTTTTTAATAGAAATGAAGCAAAATGGAAGCTTAATGTTGAAACTTCGAACTCATGAATTTTGCAGGTTAAAATTTTGCTGGCCCGAAAACTGTTCGCGTATTTTTGTACGCGTAGTTTGTTCGTAACGTAAATAGATAAACAAATGACGCTATAAAAGGGAAATAACTCATCTCTCATCTCTATTTATACATTTGAACTGAAAAATCAATACATTACAAATTCTATTTTTGCACTTGGCGTGGGTCGATTTGAAAATTTGTTTGACCGATGTCTCTGCCGGACCTTCATCTATAAGTGTAGCAATTTCACCGAAATTTGAACGTACCATTAGGAGAAGATGTGTGCCGACCGTTTTAGTAGACAGACAGACAGACATCCTCAGTTTTATATATATATATATATAATATATATATATAAAACGAAAGAGTTGTGGTAAGGAACCAAATTGACCATAACGTACCAGAGTACTCAATACTTAGAGTAGTAGAGTGAGCAATAGGAGAAGGTATGACCCCGACGGCAGAGCTCAAGCCGTTTCGACGACTATTTCTGAAATAGCCGTCGAAACGGCTTGAGCTCTGCCGTCGGGGTCATACTTTCTCATATATATATATATATATATATATATATAGTGAAGGCGTGTGGCTGAGTGGTAAGAGAATTGGATTCGCAATCGAGAAGTTGTGAGTTCGATTCCTGCACCGGGCGGTGCGTTATGTCCTTGAGCATGACACTTTATTTCACGTTGCTCCTTCTACCTGGAGTTGCGACCGATAGATAGTATTAGCAATTGGAAAGACCGACGAAAATATTGTTTCCTCGGTCCGATTTGCCTAAACACTAAACACAGCCAACGTATCTGCTATTAACTAAATGTGTGCACTCTGAACAGTTGATTGCAGTTGCAGTATTAGACGCTGGCCGGAGAACCCTGAATTTATGCCAGCGATCTTCGTTACTTTTATTATTATTATTATTATTGAATGCTATAGTTGACGGAGGCTCGGCTCTGTAAGGTATTGTAAATTTTGAACGCTATAACAATTGTAAATTGTTTAAAACTTTAACCAACTTGTAGACAAAAACACCCTCCTCCTCGTGAGAGGGGTCTTTCTGCCCGTTATTTGGCCCCTCGGGGTTAAATAACTGCTTATTGGGGTTTTGTGCCCAATATTTATTTTAAACAAAAAAAACAACATGGCTACGAAAAAGAATTTTCATAGGTCACTCCCACTCATTCCGTCTTCTTCTTCCTCAATCGTCACTACAGCAGAGAGAAGATTGTCTCTCTCCCGCCCTTCTTTAAATGTGTCTCTCTCCCTCCCTTCTCTTTCGCAAGCGACGCCAGTAAAGAAAAGTCTCGTGCAAAGCGTGCAAGATTTCTCCACGACGACGACGACAACGACGAAACAGGTGAGAGGGAAATACGAAAACCCATTTCATTCGTCTGACGTCAGGAATAATAGCAGTAGCAGCCGTAATAACAACAGCAACAGTGACAGTGAAAACAACAGTAGCAGCCGCAACAGCATCAAAAGCAGCATAAACAACAACAGTATTAGCAGCAGCAACAACAACAACAACCACAGCAACAGCAGCGGCGGCAGTAGTCGTAGTACCTGCAGCAACAACAAAAGTAACAGCAGCTCTGACGACAACAACAACAACAACAGCAGCAAAGAAAAACCAATCTAGTTTGCAGGTATCGCGAAGAACCTGGAAACAATCCTCATAACAAATGAGGAATTAGAGGAAGCGAAAAAGATGGTGACAAAATCTGGACACCGAGCAATCTGCAAGGCAGCGGAAAATTTTTTCGAAACCCAACAGCACTGTACGGTCACGTACCGTACAGTAAGTACAAAATCCCGTAGGGTTGAAAGAGCCACAGAGGCTCAAATACAAAAGGTCTTGGGGTCTGTGTGGCAGCGGAAAACGCATATCATCCGAGGCAAGAAATATGCCACCGTAGACGTACTTTTTGCCACACCCCAGGAAGCGAAGGCTCAATCTGTAGTGACCCTAAGGAGCGAGGAAATGGTGTTGGTGCCCTCCTACTGCGGGCAAAAAATTGTGAGGGTCAAACTGACCCACGTCCCCCCCGGGATGGCCCCTTCTTGGCTGGCCGCGTCTGTCCTCGTCGGAATCGAGGACAAAACAACTGTACTGCAAGTACAGAAAAAAGTAAGAGAAGATTGGGTCGGCACCTCTATTGAGATGTTAATCCAACCCAACCTGGGATGCATCGAAGCTATCCCCGATGTGATAGACTTCGATAACGGCACTCAACTGCCCATAAGTGTTGAGGGCAAACGCCCGAAATGCTTTCGCTGTGGATCGAAGACTCACCTCAGGGCCTTCTGCAACGAGATGACCCTGAGAAAGGAGAAAACCCCCCTCCTTCCGAAACCGGCTCCACGGCTACCAGCAACAGGACAAGCGGCAACCAGGAACGATAGGTCCGTGGCACCCATACCCACGCCACGGAAATCAAAAACAGCAGCAGCAGGGGAAGTATTAACAACAACAACAGCAATACCAAATGCAGCTGCAACAGAGACTCCAGTGCAAACATCACCAACAACAACAAGTGAAAGAGTGGAGCTGGTACCCCTCCCCGACCTCACAGAATCAGACATGGAGTGTGAGGTGGGAGAGGGATGGCAAAAGGTCGTAAGAAGGCACAAACGCAGAGCAGCGCATCGTCCCCTTTGAAAAGGGAGGAAAGAAATGAAAAAGGGTAAAGGCTACTGCAAAGAGACTTACAGCAGCAACACCACCAACACCATCCCCACCCACACTAGCACCACCATCACCACCGGCGGCAACTCCACCGCCAAGAACAACAACACCTTCAACACCACCACCACAAGCACCAACATCGCAAACACAACAACAAAACACACACACCCAGCAACAACGACAAGAAAATAGCAGAACCAGACCCCACCCCCAAAAAAAGAAATGCACAGCAATAAATACACACAACAAGAAACTAATGACTTACATAATTGAACACACAGACATTTCACAGCACCACTACATAATACCAGCACCAATCAAAACACCAACGAACATAAGACTGGTAAGAATAGCACAGAAACAATACACAAACATTAAAATGAAATTCCCCAACGCAGTTGCTGATTTCAGAAACCTAGGAGGGACACTCAACCGGAGAGTATATTCGGATATACTCACAGAAGAGCCGACGACCAGCCGAAGGGACGATTTAACGGTCACTTCACCAGACGATCAAGTGGAAAGGGATGGAGAAACCAGCCTTCCTCTCGGAGAAGTAAGGGAAGTGGTCTTTCACATATTTTCCACTCCATTTCAACATGATCTCACTCAGAATAGGCAGCATAAATGAGCGTGGCTTGGGGACGTCATAGAAGCAGGGCGACCTGCTCAACGACCTCAGGTCACTAAACATAGATGTAGTGGCCATCAGCGAGACCAGAATCTCCGAAGCACGGGCCTTCGCACCGATATTCGGCGGCTACGATGTGTACGCATCTCCCAGCCGTCATGGATCGGGGGAGGAGTTGCTGTGCTTTTTCGGAGAGGTTTGGATCTCGCCATACGGGCCATCTTCCTGGACCCAGAAGGTATGTTGGCGGTGCTGGACGTGACCAGCGGAGACGGGCAAGCTTTCAGGCTAGTGGCCGTCTATGCCCCGACAGGAGCAGGGCGGCCTGATTTCTTCCGGCGTCTGGAGACTTTTCTTGGAAGGTCCCGCTCTTTAGTGTTAGTGGGCGACTGGACCGGGATGTTATATTCACGCTGGGACTGTGTGGGATTAGCGGATAGGGAGGATGGTGCAAGAGCCTCACCAACCTGCTCAGGCGTTTTGAACTGTCTGACAGGTACCGATTTGATTTCAAGAATGTGCCAATGTGGACTTGGACATACCGTATCAGGTCATCCAGATCATATCTAGATAGAGTATTTTGTAGGGAAATAGATAGGTCTAGCATAGGCTGTCCACAATTCAAGATAGTCAGCTACACGGACCACAAATTCGTGATCTGTGTGCTTGACTTAGATAGGCTTCATAGACGAGGACCGGGCTACTGGAAGCTAAACGCGTCCTTACAAGCGCGCAAGGCCTACGTAGACCGGATTAGCGAACTAGTTAAGCGAGCGTTGACGGGGGCCATCGTCAACAACAAGTGGTGGTTTGCTCTGAAAAGAGGGATTAGAATAGAGTCCATTAGGTTTAGTAAGGCTTTAGCTATAGAGAAAAATAGAGCAGAGGGAGAACTAGTTAGAAAATTAGACGAGACGCATAGCAAAGGTATCGCGACCGACGTACCTGCGGCGAAATTGGCCCTTGACCAATTCTTCAATGCAAAGCACGAAGGCTGCGTTGTCAGAGCTAGGGTGCGTGCTCTCAGACACGAGGGGACGAAAGCCGTTCAATGGGCCCGAGTGGGGGAGGCGCGTCGTTGCAACAAAGCCACGATCCCGTTTTTGGTGGACCACGACGGGCGCATGTTACTCGATACCTGGCAAATATGTGAAGCTTTTCAGCGACACTTCGCTCAGCTGTTCGGGGTCAATAGCGGGCCGGATCGAGGGATGGACTTTAGTGTCTACCTCGACGGACTGCCGCGGCTCTCGGCCACTGAGGCGGAGTGTTGCGAAAAGCCGATAACAGCCGCTGAAGCACGGGAGGCAATGACTGGCTGCACAAGGGGTAAATCGCCTGGTTTGGATAGTCTGCCCTATGGACTTTACGTACAGATGCCAGACTTGTTCGGAGGCCTCTTGGTGGACGTATACTGCAACTGGCAACAGAACAGGAGAGTTCCCGGCTCTGTGAGCCGCGGAGCGGTGGCGCTGCTTAGAAAGGATCCGAACAAGGAGGATAACATAGATAATTTCAGGCCCATAACTCTTCTAAACACAGAGTTCAAGATTTTGCCCAAGGTGCTAGCAAAGAGGTTGGCGCTTGTCGTTGGTGGTCTGGTGGGAGAGGCGCAGACATGCGCCATTCCCGACAGATCTATCCACGACAACCTCCACCTCATGCGATACATCGTAAAGAGGGTAGCTAGGGAACCTGGCACGGGTGGGTCCTTGATCAATTTAGATCAGTCGAAAGCCTTCGATAGGGTCGACCATCGTTACCTAGCGGCAGTCCTGAAGGCGGCTGGCTTTGGGACCGTCTTCAGAGGCTGGATCGCTGCCATGCACCGCGACATCTGCTCTGTGGTGAGAGTGAACGGTCACCTTTCGGAACCGTTCAACATCATGCGCTCGGTCTGCCAAGGATGTCCCATCTCGTCCCTCTTGTACGTATTGACTCTCAAGCCATTACTGTATAAACTGGAGACGTTGAGGGGGGTCCCACGGGAACTAGGATGCGGAAGATCCATGTCAGCATATGCGGACGATGTCACCGTAGTGGTGTCGAACGCCAAACACATCGAGGCGATCGGCACTACACTAAGAGAATACGAAGCGGTGACAGGAGCAATGATCAACCCGGAAAAGTCAGTGGGCCTGCAGCTCGGCACCTGTAGAGGCAGGTCCATGCTGTCCAACAGCGTCGTCGGGTGCTGGACGGACGGACCGGTTAAATTGCTAGGGGTCTGGTTCGGTCCAGACCTCCAGACGGACAAAAACTGGGACGAGGTGACGCGCAGGGTGGCTTCTCTCACCCAGAAATGGGCCGCGAGGAAGCTATCCCTGAAAGGTCGAGCGGAGGTGGCTAACGCGTACATCGCGTCCGTCATCTACTACCGCCTGACCGTCGTACCTTGTCCTAAGCCCCGCCTGACTGCGCTGAAGCGTTTGCTCTTTCGCTTCTTGTGGAAGGGACGCGCTCCGATGGTCAGGCGGTCCATCTGCTGTCAACACCCGCTACGTGGAGGGCTGGGAATGCCGTGGTTGATGGTGCGCTGACACACGCTTAGGCTACGACATCTCCACCTCTTCCTCGACGGTGACCAGGTGTGGTCGCCGTTTGCTAGACGCGTCTTTCTCCAGCTCGTCTCCTTGACGGAGCTGCAGTCCTGGGTCAAGCGAAGACGGAGAGGGAACGCGTGGAGACTAGAATGTCTTCAGGCGCTAACAGCCCTCGACCAATCGGGCAATGTGATCGGTGGAAACTCCACCTCAGCGTTCTATAGAGGATTAGTGGAGGGGAAGAGCGACGACGTACTTGGGGAAACTCTAGGCGTCGACGAAAATCAACTAGCCAATCTCTTCGGAAGAACTTTATGGCCGGGGCCTATCGACAACTTCCAGAAATCCCTGGCCTGGCAGTGCTACCGAGGAGCTTTGCCAGTTCGGGATAAACTCTACAGGCATGGAGGTGCCATCAGACGGGCATGTCCGAGATGCGCGCAGGGCGACGAAACCGTCCTGCACGCACTCGTCCAATGTCCGAGCTTTGTAGACTTGTGGGTTTATGTCGAACACCTGCTGTGGCGTGTAGGCCGGATCCGGCTATTAGCTGCGTCCATCGTGAGGATTTACCCGCCCTCTTCCTTTAGCCGGGAAGGGAAGGCAGTTTTATCTGCCATGGCGAAAGAGATATTATGGTGGACACGTTTTAAAGGGCTGAAGACGAGCACTTACCTCTTCGGTGATGCCCTGATTAACTTTTTCAAATTTCATTTGAAAAGGAAAATCAGGGTAGAGAGGGAAGTGCTCTCTTCCCAGCATTTTGTTGAAAGATGGGTGAGAGAAGCAAGAATGGCCCGAGTGAATGGGCCTACTCTGAGTATGTGTCTGTAAATTAAAGGTGGAAAACTGGGAGAGGGCACTTGCCCTGGTGGTCAGGGTTACTGTGGCCTTTTAATGGGCTTTCTCCACAAATGTCCCTCGGAAGTCTCCCCCCTATTGGGGAATATTTCATTGTTATTTTTTTGTTACATCCTCTGTTTTTGTTTTTTACACGCAGAAATCCCATTTATACCGTCCTGTATTGTCCTGTACTGTCGTTAATGTCTACTTTATGTAAACCCTTGTGGTTAATAAAGAAACCATTATTATTATTAGTAGTAGTAGTAGTAGTAGTAGTAGTAGTAGTAGTAGTAGTATTAGTAGAAGTAGTTGTAGTAGTAATAACAGTAGTAGCAGTAGTAGCAGTAGTAGTGTTAGTATTAGTAGTAGCAGTAGTGGTAGTAGTAGAAGCAGCCTCAGCAGCAGTAGCAGCAGCAGGAGCTTTATCAGCAGCAGCAACAGTAGTAGTAGTAGTAGTAGTAGTAGTAGTAGTAGTAGTAGTAGTAGTAGTAGTAATAAAACAAACAAAATTAAACAATGCTTTGTATAACAATCAATACGTACGTGTGTGACATTTATTGTTTATAGAAATGTAAAATATTTGAGTGTTCATTTTAGCGAAGCTGAAACAGTATCATAAATGATGACAATAACATTGACAAGATATAAATGTAGAAGATTATAGAAAAATCAGGTAAATTATTAGAGGAGCGGAAAAAAAATATACGTACATACAGCTATACACGTAACAACACACACAAACGCACACACACATATATATATATATTCTGTCCCGATAACTTAATTTATTTATCGCTCGCACTAATTTTAGGTACCTAGTCTTTAATGCGAAGAAATACCAATGATAATCAGCAGGCTACTGATGAAGGACGTTCTTGTTTCTCGGTCTATTTTTATTCATATATATATATATATATATATATATATATATATATATATATATCCAAAATTAAGATAAATTGAATTAAATTAAATTAAATCAAATTAAATTAAGGGTGTCATGTCAGATAGACATGCGCCATATCACCCGTAAAATATGCTCCAAGATTCTAATGAGTAGAAATATATTCTAATTAAAGAAATATATTTCACCAATTAATCTACTCATTAGAATCTTGGAGCATATTTTACGGGTGATATGGCGCATGTCTATCTGACATGACACCCTTAGTTTAATTTGATTTAATTTAATTTAATTCAATTTATCTTAATTTTGGATATATATAAATACGGCCCCTTAATTGTAGAGCTAACTCAGTTGAAAGGACTTGACTGCTGTTTCTAGTTGTCGATAACCCTATTCACGCCACTGGGCGAAGCTGGCATGATGTGTGTATTTTTAGTGGATACAGCACGTGTTACTGGCCAGTCGCTGATTCGAACTTAATGCGTAAACACAGATCGCTGGACCGCTTCCTTGTTGAAAATCCAGGACCTGGCTACTGTCGTTTACCAATCGATTAATTGGTGAAATATATTTCTTTAATGGAATATATACGAGGAAGATTAATCAAATTATAAGGTATCTATTTTTGAAGTTCTAGTTAAACTTTATTTAGTTACCTACCTAGCTATGTGTGCTTACACACTTTTACAAATTATCCCCTGTGATTGTTTCATATGTTTAATTATATGTCAATCAATTTCTAGTTCATATATATATATATATATATATATATATATATATATATATATATATATATATACATAATATATATATATATGTTTATATATATTATATAATATATATATATATATATATATATATATATATATATATATATATATATATATATATATATATATATATATATATATATATATATATATATACATAATATATATATATATTGAATTTGGCCGGAATATCGCTAAAAAGCTTTCTCCGATATTGTATTATATATATATATATATATATATATATATATATATATATATATATATATATATGCACACACATCTGTCTATATCTATATCCACATGTCTCTCTCTTTCTCTCTCTTAATATATATATATATATATATATATATATATATATATATATATATATATATATAAATATATACAGAGTGAGAGGGAGGGGAGTGAGAGAAAGAAAGAGAGAGTGAGAGAGAAAGTGGGTGAGTGAGAGAGTGAGAGAGAGAGTGTGTGAGTGAGTGAGTGAGAGAGAGAGAGAAAGCGTGAGAAGAAGTGAGAAAGTTATTCTAAACACATCAAAAGAATGTAATAAAAAAGTTAATACTGAAATATTTCCAAGACGAAATCAAAGCAAGAAAAGTGGAAGAGAAATTGCAAATATATGCCATAGGCTCAGCAATATTTCTAGTACGTCTCGACATGTCGATGGTGGTGGCAATGAAACCACTACTAACAATGGATTGAGAAATAATTATGAAATGGATATAAGAGAAATAAAAGAAACAATAACTAAAAAGAAGGAAGAAAAATGAAAGAAAAGAACGTTTTCAGAGAACAACAAATATAACAATACGCGGAAAGAAATATATACAAATTAAACTTGAAATTGGCGCAAATGAATCATACTACGCTTTTATATCTTTAATATAGATACATATGCAATTTTTCAGGAATATATCGTGAGTTAAAAACGAAAAAAAAAATAAAGATAAAGGAAAAAAAAGAGATTCGAATTCGTAAACAAGTAGCGAAAGAGAACAAACAAACCCATTAAAATATGAAACATTTTCTTTACTTTATCCACAGCAAGCGAAAATTTGTCACAGTAAAATCTTTAGATTTTTTTTTTCATTATTGCGTTTGCTTTCACACTTCGAAATGCGTGCAAAATAAGAAGAAAACTGAGAAAGATTTGATAGCAAAAATGGATTCTAAAGAATCGCTTTCTTCCTACCTCTCAGTATTCCACATCTAATTAATAACTTCCTTTTGATATTTTCTCTAGCTTCTACTATTTCTGCTTTAGGAATGTATATGGACATAAAGGCCTGTGTAAAATGGATCCATTCATCTATCCGCTCTCTCTCTCTCTCTCTCTCTCTCCCTTTCTCTCTTTCTCTCTCTCTCTCTCTCTCTCTCTCTCTCTCTCTCTCTCTCTCTCTCTCTCTCTCTCTCTCTCTCTCTCTATCTAAATAACAAAGTCTGTCTTTCTTTTTGACAGTCTCCTCTCTCTCATATATATATATATATAAGAGAGAGAGGAGACAGTCAAAAAGAAAGACAGACAGACAGAATATATATATATATATATATATATAAGAGAGAAGAGACAGTCAAAAAGAAAGACAGACAGACAGAATATATATATATATATATATATATATAATGTAGGAGGTGAGTTTTATTGTAGTACAATAAAGCAATGCAGATATCGGATAAGAAGCACTCTACAGTTTGTAGGACTGGAGTATGCATAATATAAGATCAAAAGATGGTTAAAGGAGTTCCATGTATTTTATTATGCGCATTTCAAAAACAAACATCATCATGCAATAATATTTGTGTTTTCATCAGATAAAACAGGAGAACATGATATGAAGGCTAAAAAACACTTGTGGATAGTGCAGTTTTAAATCAACATATCATATGTTGATTTAAAACTGCACTATCCACAAGTGTTTTTTAGCCTTCATATCATGTTCTCCTGTTTTATCTGATGAAAACACAAATATTATTGCATGATGATGTTTGTTTTTGAAATGCGCATAATAAAATACATGGAACTCCTTTAACCATCTTTTGATCTTATATTATATATATATATATATATATATATATATATATATATATATATATATATATATATATATATATATATAAGTTAAAACAATGAAATAAAAAATCAAGTCATTAGAGATATACTTCACTGCTTTACGATCGTTTCTAGATGGTGATAATACATTGTATCTATACCCAGTTATTGATCTATGTAAGTTTACAAACTATCAGATAGAGAGAATATTTACTTACATGCATATCACCAGCTGTTTTCAAAAGCAATCAAATATTCTCTCTATCTGATAGTTTGTAAACTACATAGATCAATAACTGGGTATAGATACAATGTATTATCACCATCTAGAAACGATCGTAAAGCAGTGAAGTATATCTCTAATGACTTGATTTTTTATTTCATTGGTTTAACTTATATCATGACTCTGTTTTCCTTTTAATGTTTTATTGTTTTCTGAGATTTATCTTAACCTACAACATTTTCAACATATGGATTACATTGAGTTCTTCATACAGAATAGACCCCACAACTTACAGTGGATACCTCTGTGTATCTACATACACACACATATATATATATATATATATATATATATATATATATATATATATATATATATATATATATATATATATATATATACTTAATATACATACTCTGCTATGTATTGAGTACCTTACTTACTGTGGTTACCGCCGATTCAACCCACGATATATTTATAATTATATACATTTCTCTCTCTCCCCCTTCCCCTCTCTCTTTTTATTTCTTATACACACACGCTCTCTCTCTCTCTCTCTCTCTCTCTCTCTCTCCCTCTCTCTCTCTCTCTCTCTCTATCTATCTATCTATCTATCTATCTATCTTTCTATGTTACTATCTGTACAAGTGTCTACATTCAATATATTTCCAACTTACAATTTGTACCTTTCCTTACACGGTAAAGCAATATCAAACAATTTAACTGCATATGAAGAATATTATATATATATATATATATATATATATATATATATATATATATATATATATATATATATATATGTGTGTGTGTGTGTGTGTGTGTATGTATATATATAAACTAATTCCTCCATTAACCCACTTCTGAACTACGATACAGAAAGCATGACATGCTTTTACATTCGATGAAATATTTTTAGAGAAGAAATGAAATTATAGCTACTCGCAGCATCTTAAATATTTCCTTTGCTGACCAAGTGAAGTTACTGTCTTTGTCTCACCAAATCGCATGTCAATGTTTTGTACATGTTCAACCACCATTGTCATGGCAAATATTCTTAAACGTTTTCATATCTAATCTAGTTAGACAGTTCTATATCAGGGGCAACGCATTATTAAACTATCACTTGCATTTTATTGACGACCTCCGGGAATTCTGTCACCTTTATTTTGTTTTCTGGGTTCCTAACACTTAGATGCAGAATAATGTGTTATGTGTTTCGTCAATGTTATTATATCCTCTGTCTTAGCGAAAAGATCGATAACTTTGATATTTTATTTACTTCTTTACTCCAACAAATTAATGATTGACTAGGCAGTCATATTTCTATGTAACTTATTACTTAAATATTTCATCAACTTTTTGCAGTAATTTAGTAAGACTCTTAACATGTATCTCCATTTTCGGTTTGCAAGTAATGACTTTTCTTGTTATCTTTTCTGGAATGAGTAGCAACTTCATCTATTCTATATTTATGGCAGATCAAAAAGAAAGAAGGAACGAACCCATAACAATTATGAACTTTTATAATTATAACTTTATGAATATGGTTTTGTATTTATGACTTTAGATGTGAATAAGGCTGTACATTTAAGAGGGTTAGAATATGTCGATTGAAATATTCCATGTTACTATCAATAGTTTCGAATAGCCTTACATATTAAAACTCTCACAATAACAACTACTAAATACATGTCTGAGTTTCCAAAACAAAACAGACGATAATTATTTTACAGTGTAACGGTTCAATAAAATATTGAATCATGGAAAATCGATCTTAGACATTAATTTGCAACGTGTTTGTTGATATTCTATAAACTGTAAATGATGTAGTTGACGCAAATCTAGTGATATCCGGATTTCACTTCTTTCAAATTTGCGCGTTCGGTGATTAAAGGGGTGTTATAACAATTAAGACAAGAGAAACTTAATAGCAACTCTCTTTCCCTCTGACTGATACACGTTCATTGACTAGAGCAGACATGGGCAACCTTTTTCGTGAAGCGGGCCGCATGAGATATGATTCATCACCAGGCGGGTTGCAAGCGCTAATTTACATTCGTGCCCACATTTAAAAAAGGGTGG
The DNA here is from genome assembly GCA_964016885.1 of Eledone cirrhosa. Taxonomy (NCBI): domain Eukaryota; kingdom Metazoa; phylum Mollusca; class Cephalopoda; order Octopoda; family Eledonidae; genus Eledone; species Eledone cirrhosa. The sequence continues at coordinate 242,593,423 of OZ024742.1, forward strand.
TAACTGAGGTTGTTTTGATTTGTTTCTTCAGAATTCGTACACGTTGTTTTCCTCGATTGTAAAAATGATAGAAAGATAAATTGCGACTGAAAAGTTAGAGTAAAAAATTCAGAAAGATTTCACTTAGGTGACTTAGGCGAGCCATACAGAAAGCTTCCCGGGGCGCAGGTTACCCATGACTGGACTAGAGATTTCTTACAATTTGGTACAAGTCTCCACATTTTGTGGGATGGCAAAGTCATTTTAATCAACCTCCAACATTTGAGGAATGCTTTTGTCAATCATGGAAGGGATGAAATGAAAATTTGATTTGATCTTAGAATATAAAAGCAAGCATATAACTCGTAACTTGTAAGCAAGCATATGACATATAACTTGTAACTTGCTGATTTTACAATTATAATATATACCTTGCTTAATTGATAATGATAATGATCTTCTACATTAGCGCGTGGTCTTCTTCTTCTTCTTCTTCTTCTTCGAAAAATATATTGCAGTCTCCAAAACCTGGCGAGTCCTGTCAGAAGCAACCGTTTCCAACTAATCCCCAAGCCAGACCAGAAGAGCTCATGGATGTTATCCAACTATCTTGCTCGGGGTCTACTCCTGGGTCTCCTGCCAGGTGGTGCTGCCCGTAAAATCTGTCCAGCGATTCTTTCCTGAGACATTCTAACCGTATGCCCATAGTATCGGTGCTGTAATCTCTCAATTCGGAGAAGTAGCGGCTTTACCTGAAGCGACTCTCTGATCTCTAAGTTACGCACTCTATCGCGTAACGTTACTCCAAATACCCTTCGGAGGAACCTCATTTTGACCGCTTCTATTCTCTATCATATTCTTTCGCCATTACCCAAGATGTATGACCATAGGAAAGGGTTGGAATAAATAGCGAATTGAAGATAGTGAGTTTGGCTTTTACGCCTCCCTCACGTCTTCTGATGACCGAATGTTGAAGCTGGCGCATTACTGCACCAGCTCCAGCAATTCTTGCACTTAATTCAGCCTCCTGTCTTTTATCACTTGTGAACACGGCCCCAAGATACTTGAACTTCTCCACCTGCTTCAGTAACGTTTAAATCGATTCTCAGCATACTACTGATATTAAATTGCACAATCTCCGGAAAATAAAAAAGCAATCTCAAATCTCATAAGATAGCTGAGTCTGTAATGATACTTAGCTAAATATCGTGATGTACATTATCGATAATCAGTAATGATGATTATATATAACATTCGCACAGAGCCATGGTTTTATTTGGAAGGAAGGTGGAGGGTGGGGTAGTAGTAAATTAAAGCGATCCCGGCACTTGATTCGGTTTAAAGGTTTCAAATGTTTCACCATAGTGCTGTGATGACGACTGGGACTGAGTTACAGTTTCTCATGACACCTACCAGGCCGGGCCTTTAACCAGATGTTGTTCGAAAGCCCTTACTGACCTTTACTTCAACATTTTGAGCGTTTATTTTTATCTGAACACCTTTTAAGGCTACAGCCAGCCATTCACATAATCCAAAGATTCTATGAAATCGAGTGATACCTGTACGTAAAGTTTTTTATAGTGAGGAAAAGCCTTGCTCTGATCCAATCCTACTCATTGAGCAACAATAGCTATCATCCGAAAAGAAGAACAGATCAACACCTGAATTTCCCTGTCCTAGAGAGATATCCTAATTAGGATCAGGGTCTCTCACTCCCAGTGAGCGCACTCAGACACGAACCTGCCTGAGTGTTTCTATGTCCCTGCGCATAGTTTATGTATACATATATATATAAATACATATGTACATACAATTGAATGGCCATTGACTCTCATGAGTTCCTCCGTCCATTTTGTCGGGTTTTGTTTTTCACACACACACACACACGTACACACGCATACACGCACACACACACATACACACACACAGACACACACACACATACACATATATATAATATATAGATATAGATATACATCTATATATAGATATATATATGCCGTCGGGGTCTTGAACATTTTCCTATTACCCACTCTACTACCCAAAGTATTGAGTACTCTGGTGCCTTGTGGTCCACCTGGTTCCTTACCACACTTCCTTCGTTATACACACACACACACACACGCACAAACACACACACACACACACACACACACACACACACACACACACACACACACACACACACACACACATATATATATATATATATATATATATATATATATATATTGAGATAGAGCGTCCGTGATGTTTGCTCAGATCAGAGCAAACATCACGGACGCTCTATCTCAAAATCATTTTTGAAAAGCATTAGAAATGCGCAACCGGTAAAACTTAAAACCAAAACTTAATACTAACCAATACTATTACTAATTATCACTTATTCCTAATTAAACTATTTTTCACTGTGAACAATTTGTCAGCATTTTCTATTCCGTTTACCAATATATCATAACTTGTGTGTTACACCTCTATTCTTTTATATATATATATAAAAACCTAATTTTAGGTTTAATCAATACATATAAAATATATATCAATAATGTTTGTCAGTACAAAGCTCAATAATCCTCTGATCAGAGCATCTATAATATAAACGATATGTAACTAGATATATCAATTGAGAAACAAAGTAGTATTTAGTATATATAGAGAGAACAAATAATATTTAAATTTCAATAAATACTCCTAGTTGTTAAAATTGTGATATACTTACATATCAGATATTGAGTTAGAAACTCGAAATAGTCTCTTACAATTAAATAGCTCTAAGTAAGAAGTTTTTCTGAGCCGTGTAATATAATTAAATATACAAGAGAGATAAACACAAATATAAACATACATGTGTTCGAATTGTAAAGGACCAGGTTCACTAGGGTGAAAAAAATACTAACTATAACAATATGGTTAATTTAAAGTAATAAATCAAGAAAAATAAAAACAAACCTATATTGGGCAACTGCCTGAAACACCTAGAGAGTTATAGGAACTGTTTTGCAAATTATTAAGCGAAGTTATCACCAACTTTCTGCTCATCAGTAGGTGTTAAAAATTAGCAATCCTTTCACTTCTAAGTATATCAGGGGACTGAATAGTGTGCGAATATGAAATAACGCACGTGTCTTCAGAGCCTAGCTTGTCTCATAAACCTATGATGTTAAAAATAGCAGTCGGGTTTACACGACATTTAAATTAGTTCAACGAGACGGAGCCGATAATATCAGATATTGAGTTAGAAACTCAAAATAGTCTCTTACAATTAAATAGCTCCAAGAAAGAAGTTTTTCTGAGCCGTGTAATATAATTGAATATACAAGAGAGATAAACACAAATATAAACATACATGTGTTCGAATTGAGGTTCATTAGGGTGAAAAAAAAATAATTTATGAAACAGTTCCTATAACTGTCTAGGTGTTTCAGGCAGTTGCCCTATATAGGTTTGTTTTTCTTTTTCTTGATTTATTACATTAAATTAAGTCTGGCAAACCACATTGTTATAGTTAGTATTTTTTTCACCCTAGTGAACCTGGTCCTTTACAATTCGAACACATGTATGTTTATATTTGTGTTTAATCTCTCTTGTATATTCAATTATATACTTACATAGACAGATCTGTTTCTGGGAATCAAAAAGGAATGCTAACATTCTATCACAGTAATTAGTATCGATCACCAATTATCGATTTTATTAAACACCCTAAAATCACGATTCTTTAATCAGTGTGTCTAGGTTTGTTATATTATATCTATCTTACGCTGCATTAAAATACTAGTTTTTACAGTCATAAAATATATAAGAAAAAACGAGGGAATTTCGTTTACACGTATAACGTATTTATTTTGTATCGACCTGTTACGCGTGTTTGGCAGAGGATTGGATCAAGGTCATCCATAGGAGCTATGGACCCGACTCCATCATATGTACATACATACACACACACAAACACACACACACGCACACACAGACACACACACACACACACATGCACGCGCACACGCACACACACACACATATATATATAAACACACATATATGTATATATTTGTGATTGTCTAAACATGCATTTATGTATAGCGTTTTGTTATGCAATAATTACTACAAAAATTTAATAGGAATGTGAAAATACTATCAACAGTTGAATTTTCTCTAAAATTGCATGAAGTTTTAGCAAGAATGATAATGTTGTTATTAATTCACAATGTTTGATTATGCTTATAATATAATCTATTTGTTGTATTATTTAAACCATGGCCGAAAAACTGAAAAAAAAAACAAAAAAAAAACACAAAAAAAAAAATAAATAAACAAACGAGAAATCAATTAAAAATCCAAAAATTAATAAAAATAAATATACTTTTGTATCGGATTTCATATATTTTATTGAGAAGTTAGGTCTATAATCTGAGAAGACGGTTTTGATGCAATGAAAAATGAAAGACAGTTTCTGTTAAGGCCAGCTGAAGTAGACTTATATTTATTTTGATTCTTTGGAAGTTTAAGTAGTGAATGCAAAATACGATAGTCACCGATTCCCAGAGTAACATCTGTGTCAAAGATGAAAGAAAAAGAAAAAGAAAAATATCTTTACGCAATCTTAGTCTGAAGTGTGTCTGGGTAAGAAAATGCAGAAGATGAGTGTCAGGAGATCAAATTAACAGGTGCAGCATAACAAAGCACGTATGCGAGATATTCAAGCGATGGGAGCAAGACAGCATTAAATGTTCGACAGAAGAAATGTTAAAGGGGACCTATATAACGATTAGAATTGTAGTAGATATTTAAAAGAAAGTCTGCAGTAAATGATCTTTTCGTAGCAGATGTTCGTATGTCATTATTCTTCATTAAATTTCATGTCTCCTTCGGCATCTCCCCCCTCCCTCTCTCTCTCTCTCTCTCTCTCTCTCTCTCTCTCTCTCTCTCTCTCTCTCTCTCTCTCTCTCCCTCTCTCTCTCTCTATATATATATATATATATAACGAAGGAAATGTGGTAAGGAACCAGGTGGACCATAACGCACCAAAGTACTCAATACTTAGGGTAGTAGAGTGGGTAATAGGAACGAGTAGGTCCTACTCGTTCCTATATATATATATATATATATATATATATATATATATATATATATATGTATATATATATATATGTATATATATATATATATTAATATAGAAAAGCTTCTACAGGACTAGAAGTGTTTCATTCGTGAGAAATCATCATGAAGCTTCCTGATGATTTCTCCGAATGAAACAGTTCTAGTCCCGTAAAAGCTTTTCTATATTAAAACGTTTATACTCTACTACGTATTGAGTACCTTACTTACTGTAGCTACACCCGATTGAACCCGGAAGGAATAACCCGGAAAAACTTTACAATATAAGGAGTTCAGCAATATATATATATATATATATATATATATATATATATATATATATATTGCTGAACTCATTATATTGTAGAGTTTTTTTTTCGGAATGTTTTTGACTGTTATTTCATGTAAATAGACATTCGTCTCATTCTGACGTCACCAGCCCTGTCTCTACATGTGCGTTTTTCTTCATAATTACGCATGATGTTGAACTAGCCTGCTTTTAAATTCCCTTTTTGGCATATTATAAACAGTGGTCTTTGGTTATCGTGTCTTTGAGCTCTGCTGATGATCGATTCTAACCGTGACCATCCCCACTGAAAGTTTCGTAAAATAGTCTTTTAAGACTATACAGAGCATTTGTAGATTTTCCAAATTGAAGGATGAGTATTTTAGACTTTATTTTATTCTGAGTTAAGGGTCTATTGATTTTTCCCTGGATTTCACCAAATCCTGTGGATGAATCTATATCCTGATTCTTTTTTAATTGAGTTCGAATTATTTTCCCACATCTTACGTTAACTATTTTCCATTTTGACGCTATAGTCACTTATATATTATGGAACACTGTTCGAAGAAGATAGACGTGTTTTTGTTTCACTCCTGCATTTTGTCGGAATTTATTACGAGAAGCGGTAGGTTTGTTTAAGCTACTTGTTATTTGTTGTGTTTAACCCTCGCCTGGGCCTGCAGACGTTGGGTAAAATAAATTTCGCCCCTTTTTGGGGCGAAATTTGATAGTTATAGGTTATCGATAAAAAGTCGTTTAGTGACAACGGACGCCATTAACACGACGCATACCAAGCCCCCCAAGGAAAGTGATAGAGAGAAGGTAGCAGCACAACGCTGTAAGCCTTCCCTCCTCACTCCCGCAAAAGACACCACGGAATCAAAAGAAAAAATTGTGGAAATGGGTGAAAACCCCAAAAGTAACAATTACACAAATAAGAACAACAATGACAATAACAACACAACCAACAACAGCAACAATGACAATAACAACACAGCCAACAACAGCAATAATGACAACACCAACAAAGGAAAAAAGCAAGCCAACACGATAACAACAACAACAATGATAACAACACGAAAGAAAAAGGACCCACAGCTGCAGTCTCCTTCGCACAGGCGGTCCGAGAAACGCAGACATACAAGGCACTGGACATCTCGAATGCTAAGAAATTGCTGAAAGAAGCAAGGAATTCTGTAAGTTTCGGGGAAGGTGGGAAATTCACAATTACCTCCCCCGAAGAAATTAGAAGGGACACAATCCTCAGGACCGTAATTTTTAGGACAGTTTCGAACGCGACTAGGAAACCGGTTCAATTGTCCCAAAGCGAAATTGAGCTGGTCCTAAGTAGTGCCTGGAAGGATATCGCTTTCATACAGAAAGGGAAACTGTATGCAAGCATATCTGTTTTAATGCAAGATGAATTGGCGGCACGGAAATATTCTGTGTCGCCAATTGTATCCAAAGCATACACCTTTTTCCCCCACATATTTGGGGAAAAGAACTCAAAAGATAAGAATCTCGGGCATCAGGCCAAATGTGAGCATTTGGTGGGTGCTAACCGAATTCTTAGAAGATGAGGACACAATCCTTTCGATAGGCGAATCCACCGGGGGCGTATTCAGCGGCAATAGCTTTGAAGTTCTGGTCCAAATGAAACTAGAATGGATAGCAAGAATACCGCAGCGTGTGTCCCTGGATGGAGTCGCCTTCATAAACATTTCTGTTGAGAGCAGGCGGCCTTCATGTTCAAGAAGTGGTCACCTGAGGGCTTCCTGTTCCCTTTTAAATGCCCCCCCCCAAGAAAAAAGACGCTTCTGCCCACCCCACACACAACAACACAACCACCACCACCACCACCACCACAACAACACGAAAAAATAACAACACAAGACACTGTCCCACCCAAGTCCTCCCCACCTAAAACAAATACAAAAGCAACCACAACAAAACCCCAAAATATACACCTCCCCAACAATACGGACGAGGACTCCTTATCAACGTCACCCAGTGACGACGAGGGAGAACCCTTTCAACCGGTAAAAAGAAAGAAAAGAAGGCACCACATTAACAAAAATACAACAAACACACAGCCACCAGCACAAACAGAACAAATATCACAAACAAAAAACCCACCCCTCCCGAAAACAACACATACTACAAAACGCAAACACACACAAGAACAACAAACAAAAACAAACACAACACAACAAAAACAGTATACATACATCAACACAAACAACAAAACACTTGTGCAAACAATAGACAAAGAACCTTCGGTGGAAACCGAAGGGAAAATGTTCACCAACGCGACGACTAAACCGCATTTAAAAATGTTTAGGGTCCCAAAGGACACCTACGCAATGCTCAAACAGAACTTTCCCGATGACGTGGGGAACCCCTGTACTAGACCTAGCAACCGCGTCTTCTTGAAATGTTTCCCCACCACCACCCCAGACACCCCTCCCCCACCACACACTGATGTCCCCACCACATCCCAAACCACTACCCCACCAAACAACCCTGCCGACACCCCCATGGAAATTGTGCAGCCTGGTCCCCAGGAGAAGGACAGGTAGGTGTCTTTTCCTTTTTCTCCACTCTAAACTCTTCACCACCAACATGGCTGTTATAAGAGTTGGATGTTTAAATGTGCGCAGCCTGGGATTATCCTGGAAGCAGGACAAACTCTTAAATGACCTCAGGTCGCACAGAATGGATGTGATAGCTATTTTCGAGTCCAGGATCAGCAGCGAGCACCAACTGGCCCCCATCTTCAACGACTTTGATATCTATGCATCTCTCTGTTAGCCGGGGGGTAGGGGCGGGGTGGTCGTTCTGCTGCGAAAACACCTGGGCCTCGCCACGTGGAAGGAACACCTGGACCCGGAGGGCCAACTGGTGGTTCTAGACGTCGGCAGTAGTGAAGGTGGAGCCTTCAGGCTGGTGGCAGCGTATGCCCCATCGGGGACACCGCGACCGGACTTCTTCCAACGCCTAGAGACTTTTCTGGGAACGTCTCGCTCCTTGCTTTTAGTGGGGGACTGGAATGGTATCCTGGATGCACGTTGGGACTATGTAGAGGCATATCCCGATAGAGGGGGGTGTAACACCCCCAAACGGTTAATCGGCCGATTTGATCTGGCCGATAGATATCGACTAGATTTTCCGACTGTGCCACTGTGGACGTGGACTAATCGCAGCGGAACATCTGGGCCGTACCTAGATAGGTTCCTAGTTAGAAATAAGGATAGGGACATATTAAGCTGTCCACGAATGTTCATGTTTGACTATTCGGATCACAAGTTGGTGACCGGAGTGGTCAACCTTGATAGAATCCATAGACAAGGACCCGGTTACTGGAAGCTAAACTTGTCCTTACCGACAAACAAACCTTACAGTAAGCGGATTAACACTCTAGTTAAGCAGCGGTTGACGGGGGCACTTGTCAACAGCAGGTTTTGGGGCTCTCTCAAGAGAGAAATTAGAATAAAATCGATAGGTTTTAGTCAGGAATTAGCATCAGATAGGAATAGAACTGAAAGGGAATTGATAGATAGAGTAGAAGAGGCGATTAAGAGTGGCAACGTGGCCAGCGTGCTGGCGTCAAGAACGGCCCTAGACCAGTTCTTTGACGCGTTGTCAGAGTAAAATACGTGCTCTGGGTAACGAGGGAGCCAAAGCTGTTAGCTGGGCCCGAGTGACAGAGGCAAAAAGTGGAAACAAGTCCATGATTCGGTCTTTGAAAGACCAGGATGGACGCGTGATCCTTGAACCTGAGGGGATGTGCGCGGCCTTTCAACGGCGCTTTGCACGACTGATCGGGAGGGGCGGCGGGCCGGGTGAGGCCATGGATTTCGGTCCATACCTCGACGGTCTGCCGCGGCTCTCGGACGAGGAGGGGAAGTCCTGCGAAAGACCGTTTTCAGCCGCTGAGATGGGGAAAGCGCTGAGCCAATGCCGCAAACGCAAATCTCCCGGCCTCGATGGTCTACCATACGAACTTTATCTAGCGATGCCGGACTTGTTCTCCGATCTCCTCGAGGCGGTCTACTGCAACTGGCAACAGAACGGGAGAATTCCCAGTTCTGTGACCAAGGGCGTAGTCACGCTGGTGAGGAAGGACGAGAACAAGGGGGATGACATAGATAACTTCAGGCCCATAATGCTGCTAAACACAGAGTTAAAGATTTTGGCCAAGGTGTTAGCGAAGAGGTTAGCGCTTGTCGTCGGAAACCTGGTGGGAGAAGCGCAGACATGCGCACCCGTCCAGGTCCATACACGACAACCTCCACCTCATGCGATACATCATAGAGAGAGAGTAGGGAACGAACCCGGCTTTGGTGGAGCCCTGATCAATCTAAGGCGTTCGATAGGGTCGACCATCGGTACCTGGATGCGGGGCTCGCGGCGGCAGGCTTCAGACCCGTTTTCAGGGGTTGGATTGTTGCAATGCACAGCAGCAACACCTGCTCGAGGGTCAAGGTGAACGGCTACCTCACGGAGCCGTTCCAAATCGCGCGATCCATCCGATAGGGATGCCCTCTCTCCTCCTTCTGTATGTGCTGGCTCTCGAGCCACTACTGCTGAAGTTGGAGCTGTTGCAGGGAATCCCCTTGGAACTGGGATTGCGGAAAGTGGTGTCGGCCTACGCCGATGACGTGACAGTAATGGTGTCGTGCGCCTCGGAAATCGGGCAGATCGGCACGTTACTGGAGGAATACGAAAGGTTTACAGGAGCCAAGCTGAACCGGGACAAGTCCGTCGGTTTGCAAGTCGGTACGTGGAGAGGCAAACCGATGCCCTCCGACGGCGTCGTCGGACGCTGGACGGAGGGACGGGTGAAGCTGCTCGGGGTCTGGTTCGGACCGGACTTCCGGGTGGAGAAAAACTGGGACGAGATAACGGGCAGGGTGTTTGGACTCGCCCAGGAGTGGGCCGAGTGCAAACTATCCTTGAAAAGTCGAGGGGAGGTGGCGAACACTTATATAGCGTCCGTCATCTACTACCGCTTGACCGTCGTGCCTTGCCCAGCGAAAACGCTCGCCAAAATGGAGCGCGTGCTCTTCCGATTCCTTTGGAAGAAGCGGGCCCCTTTGGTGAGAAGATCGATCTGCTGTCAACACCCTTCGAACGGAGGGCTGGGGATGCCATGGCTGACGATGCGTAGACACGGATTAAGGCTACGGCACCTCCAGGTATACCTCACCGGTCAGCCTGTGTGGGCCCCTTTTGTGAGGCGAGCCTTTCCGAGACTCGTCTCACTCACGGAGCTGCAGTCCTGGGTCAAGCAAAGACCGAGAAAAATGGGCGACTGGCACATTGAATGTGACCAGGCGCTTACAGCGCTCTGGCAAGCGGATCCGGCAATCAGTGGAGTCTCAACCTCAATATTCTATAGAAGGTTGGTGCGCAGCAAGTGCGACGACGCTCTCGGAGAGGCTCTGGGCATGGAGGAAGACGACCTAGCCAGTCTGTTCGGTAGGACGTTTAGCCCGGGACCGGTGGACAATTTCCAAAAGTCCCTGGCTTGGCAGTGCTACCGAGGAGCTCTACCCGTTCGTGACAAGCTCTACAGACACGGGCACCCGGGTAGGGACCCCTCGAAAAAGATCTGTCCGAGATTCGTGCGTGACGAGGAAACCGTCGCACACGCATTCGTACACTGCCCGGGCGTTTCTGACCTGTAGGTCTATGTGGAACGACTACTGTCGCGGGTGGGACCAATCCGGTTGACCACCGAGTACATTATCACGATCAAACCGCCTCCCCCCTTCAAAAACGGAGAGGCGGTTTTCCTCTGTGTGATAGCTATGGCGAAAGAGGTTGTATGGTGGACGAGGTTGAAAGGGCTGAGGTCAGACACTTTTCTCTCCGGCCAACAACTGGTCCTTTTTTTCAAGTACCATTTTAGAAGAAGGATCAGAGTGGGGAGAGAGATGCTCTACCCCAGCAAGTTTTATGAAAGGTGGGTGAAAGTGACGAGAATGGCCCGAGTGAATGGGCCTTCTCTCTATATCAGCCTGTAGGTGAAGGAGGAGAAGAAAGAGGAGAGGAAAGGAGCACCCGCTATTTGTGCTCCTGATGAGGAGTGTTGCACATTTTTTTCGGGGGTGTGTGCGACCCACGTCAACGCCATATTAAGGACTTCGATTGTTGAATTTTATTTGTTATATGTTTTTACACGTCTTTTGAAATGTATGTAAATTTCCCCCTCCCCCTTGTATTTGTCCCAATCTTTGATGCCCTGGTGGCAAATAAATAGAAAGTTATCTATCTATCTATCTCTCTTGGTAGCTGGACGCACACAATTTTGCTGATAAGTTTCTGTCAATTTATTTACCAAAAACAGAAATTCTGGTTTAAAAAAACACATTGTTTTGTAGATTAACCCCCAGGCTGAATTGTCAGCTGGGTGCCAATCTCATTTTTCGCCCCCACAGGGGCGAAAATTTAATTTGAAATTAATTTGAAAATTGTTAAATTTTTTTAATATTTTGCCATCAGCTATGACAAGCGTACAAAGAACGCTAACGAACATTGAAGAAGGAAAAACAAAAGAAAGAATAGACTTAAACGTTGCTAAGAATTTTGCCTGTATCGATGTAGTTGACAACAAAGTTTTGTGTAACGAAAGTGAAGTAGACAACACAAACAAAATTGAACCACACAGTGTACAACAGACACAAAAATCAACGGGAAAAAACAATTGACACAACTATAAACGGAAAACCCGACAACCATAATAACAACAACAACACCAAAAAAATAAATTTTACCAAAACAGTCACAAATAATAATAACGTTACCTCTAACTCCGCATGTATTGGCGTCAACTTGGAAATCAATATGGACAACAAAAATAAAAACAAGATCGAACCACACATGGTACAACAGACACCAAAAACAACAGAAAATAAAACCATTGACACAACTACAAGCGGAAAAACCGACAACCACAACAACACAAAAAAAAAACTTTTGCGCAAACAGTCATCAAGACACAAGAGTTCAAGGATCTCGATATCTCCAATGCGAAACAGATGCTCTCTGAAGCAAAGGAGTTTATCACTTTCGGTGAAAACGGTGGATTTCAGATAAACTCACCCCCAGAAATTCGTCTGGAAACATTTCGAAGGACAATTACCTTCAGAACTGTTTCAAATGAAACAAAACGACCAACATTCCTCAGTCAAGGGGAAATTGAGGCAACCTTGAAGGAGATATTGCTAGACATTGACTTTATGCAGAGGGCCGAACAGTACGGGAGTATTTCGGTACTCCTCAAAAGCGAGGCCCTTGCACAAAGATACTCAATGACGCCAATACTGTCACAAAAATACACCTTTTTCCCTACATACCTGGGAAAAAGGACACAAAAATTATAGTTTCAAACATACCATCAAATATTAATATTTGGTGGATATTGGCAAGATTTTTAGAGGAGAGAAAAGACACTATTCTCTCCATCAAAAAGTCAACTAGACACACCTGGTCTGGTACAAATTTGGGGATTCTGGTGCAAATGAGCCAAGAAAGAAATCCACAAAATACCAGAAAAAAGTGCTGGTGGACAACAACAGCCACATAAACATTTCAGTGGAGGGACGAATATGATATTGCTTTCGTTGCAATAGCACCACACACCTAAAGGACTCCTGCCCTTTAGAAACACGCTCAACCAAAACAATACAAAAGAAAACACTGTTACCAACACCAACACCAAAAGAACCACCACCACCACAACAACAACTCACGAAACAAGCAAACACACCAAAGCCAACAGCCACTCAACCAACAACAACAGAAAAAACAGACAACACCCCTGAAGAACACAGCCCCACCCCACATCACTCCATCAAACACTACCACAAACACACACACTGAAACACGACCACAACACAACATACCCCTACCCCACACTCCTGACGATGATTATTCACCGACAGATGAGGCTGCTTCTCCTTCTTTAAGTGAAGAAGAAGGAGAGCCGCGGAAATCTAAAAGACAAAACAAGAGACACCGCAAAACCCCCGAAACTCCAATCACCAACACCAACGCACAACCACAGACACAAACAACAACACAAACAACACCACAGTCAAACATCCCCTACCAGCAAAACCAACACCAACACCACCCCAAAACAAACAATAACACGCATACATCAACACAAACAAGAGTTTGATGGAGGTCATCTCCCAAAACCCCAAGGTGGAGACGGAGGGCAAAACTTTCGTCAAGGCAGAATCGTCTCCACACCTTAAACTTATAAGGGTTTCTATGGAGACCTATAGTGACCTGAAAAATTAATTTTTGCAGGACGTGGGCAAAGCCTACCAGAAACCCATCAACCACGCCCTGTTAAAATGTTTCTTCACGCCACCCACACCCCTACCAGAACCCAAATGGAGATTGAACAACCCGATCTCCTGGAAATGAAAAGGTAAGTGCACCTTTTCGTCCTTTTTCTCCAACTCTTCTTCACCAACATGGCTAGTTTACGAGTTGGAAGCGTGAATGTGCGTGGCCTAGGGATGCCCTGGAAACAGGGCCAACTTTTAAACGACCTTAGGTCACACGGTATGGATGTGATAGCCATCACCGAGTCCAGGATCCACAACAGGCAGCAACTAACCCCCATCTTTGACGACTTTGAGATCTACGCATCTCTCTGTCAGCCAGGAGGAGGAGGGGGGGTGGATGTCATGTTTCAGAAGAACCTGGACGTCGAAGTACAGCAAGTACACTTGGACCCGGAGGGTAGACTGGTAGTCCTAGACGTGAACAGTATCGGAGGTGGAGCCTTCAGACTGGTGGCCGTTTATGCCCCGACCGGGCAATCGCAATCACGGCCAGACTTCTTTAAGCGTCTAGAGCCTTTTCTGGGAACGTCTCGCTCCTTACGTTTAGTGGAGGACTGGAACGGTATCCTAGATGCACGATGGGACTATGTGGGAGCATGTCCCAGTAGAGGGGGTGCAACAGCCTCAAAACTTTAATAGGCCAATTCCAACTGGCCGATAGGTATCGACTGTATTTTCCGACTGCACCATAGTGGACGTGGGCAAACCGCAGCGGGACATCTAGATCGTATTTAGATAGGCTCTTCATTAGAGAAAGGGACAAGGAAATGTTAAGCTGTCCACGAATGTACATGGTTGCTTATTTAGATGACAAATTAGTTGTCTGCATAGTCAACCGTGATAGAACACATAGACAGGGTCCCGGATACTGGAAGCTGAACGTGCAGTTGCCGGCACGTAAACCTTACAGTGAACGGATAAGTAAACTAGTCAAGCAACAGTTAACGGGAGCCATCGTCAACAATAGATGGTGGTACTCTCTCAAGAAAGCAATTAGAGTAAAATCGATAGGGTTTAGCAGAGAGTTAGCCCTAGAGAAAAACAAAATAGAGAGAGAACTAGTAGCCAAGGTAAAGGAGGCACTTAGAAGTGGCGACGCGGCTAGAGTGTTAGCGTCGAGAACGGCACTGGACCAGTTCTTCGATGCGAAACACGAAGGCTGCGTGGTCAGAAGCAAAATACGTGCTCTAGGAAACGAAGGAGCGAAAGCTGGAAGCTGGGCCCGAGTGGCGGAGGCAACATTGGCAACAAGTCCACGATTCGGTCTTTGAAAGACCAAAACGGACGCGTGCTACTTGACCCCAAGTAAATATGCGTGGCCTTTCAGCAGCACTTTGCGCGACTGTTTGAGCAGAACGACGGTGAGCTAAACGGGGCAATAGACTTTAGTTCATACCTCGACGGCCTGCTGCGTCTCTCGAAACGGACGCCGAGTTCTGCGAAAGACCGATCACGGACATTGAGATACGGGACGCTCCGGGCCGCTGCGGGAAACGCAAGTCACCCGATCTAGATGGTCTACCCTATGAGTTTTGCATAGGCATGCCGGACTTGTTCTCTGGCGTCCTCGAAGCCGTCTACTGCAATTGGAAGCAGAACGGGAGAATTCCCAGTTCTGCAGGCAAGGGCGTAGTAACGCTGATCAGGAAAGACGAGATCAAAGAGGACGAAATTAACAACTTCAGGCCCATAACTCTGCTCAACACAGAGTTAAAGATTTTGGCCAAGGTGCTAGCGACGAGGTTGGCGCTTGTCGTCGAGAACCTGGTAGGGAAAGCGCAAACGAGTGCAATCCCGATCAGGTCCATACATGACAACCTCAACTTCATGCGATACATCATAGAGAGGGGCGGGTAGTAAACCCGGCTTCGGTGGGGCTCTGATCAATTTGGATCAGTCTAAGGCATTCGATAGGGTCGACCATCGATACTTGGAAGCGGTTCTCAAGGCGGCCGGTTTTGGTCCCGTTTTCAGAGGCTGGATCTAGTCGATGCACACCAGCATCTTCTCGAGGGTCAAGGTGAACGGCTACCTATCGGAGCCGTTCGCAATCACGCGTTCCATTCGACAGGGATGCTCTCTCTCCTCCATTCTGTATGCATTGACTCTAGAGCCACTACTGCGAAAATTGGAGCTGTTGCAGGGCATCCCTCTGGAACCGGGACTGCGCAAAGCGGCGTCGGCTTATGCCGACGATGTGACGGTAATGGTGTCGAGCACATCGGAAATCGGGGTGATCGGAAACTTACTGAAAGAATACGAAACGCTGACGGGTGCAAAACTAAACCCGGACAAGTCTGTCGGTTTGCAACTCGGTACGTGGAGAAACAAACCGACAGCGTCGCTGGACGCTGGACGGACGGACCGGTGAAATTGCTCGGGGTCTGGTTCGGTCCAGACGTCCAGGTGGAGAAAAACTGGAACGAGGTCACGGCCAGGGTGTTTGCGCTCACCCAGAAGTGGGCAAAGTGCAAACTGTCCTTGAAAGGTCGAGCGGAGGTGACGAACACTTTCATAGCGCCCGTCATCTACTACCGCTTGACTGTCGTGCCTTGTCCCCTTGAACACCTCGCAAAGATGGAACGCATGCTCTTCCAGTTTCTGTGGAAGAAGCAGGCTCTGTTGGTGAGGAGATCCGTCTGCTGTCAGCACCCTTCCAACGGAGGGCTGGCAAGGCCGTGGCTGATGATGCGCAAGCATGCGCTGAGGCTGCGGCATCTCCAGGTATTCCTCACAGACCCCCAACCGGTGTGGACACCGTTTGTGAGACATGCTTTTCCGCAGCTCGTCTCGCTGACAGAGCTGCAGTCCTGGGTCAAGAAAAGATCGAAAACGATGGGCGCCTGGCACATTGAATGCGATCAGGCGCTCAGTCCTCTGGCAAGCGGGCACAGCAATCAGTGGAGACTCCACTTCGACATTCTATAGAGGGATTGTACGTTACAAGGGCGACGACGTGCTCGGGGAGACTCTGGGCGTCGAAGACGATGAGCTCACCAGACTGTTTGGTAGGACTTTCCGCCCGGGACCTATGGACAACTTCCAGAGGTCCCTGGCTTGGCAGTGCTACCGAGGCGCTCTACCAGTTCGTGACAAGATCTACAGGCACGGACGCTCCGGCAGTTGATCCTTCCAAGAGGACGTGTCCAAGATGCGCGTAGGACATTGAAACCGTCCTGCACGCAATTGTACACTGCCCGGGCGTAACCGAAATGTGGAACTATGCAGAACAACTGCTGTCGCGTATGGGACAAATCCAGTTGACTGCCGAGTCCATAGTAAGGATCAAACCACCAACTTCTTTCAAAAACGAAAGAGAGGCGGTTTTCCTCTGTATAATGGCTATGGTGAAAGTGGTTATATGGTAGACGAGATTGAGAGGTCTGATGACAGAGGCCTTTCTCTCCGGACAAAACTCATTCCCTTCTTTAGGTACCACTTTAGAAGGAGAATTAGAATGGTGAGAGAGTCACTGTACCCCAGTAAATTTACTGTAAGGTGGTTGAATGTGGCAAAAATGGCCCGAGTGAATGGGCCTTCTCTGTATATAAACCTGTAGGTTGAAGAAGAGAGCAAAAGGAAGAAAGGGGCACTTGCACAACACGCTCCTGGAGTTGAGGGT
>OZ024742.1:242620969-242640969 GCA_964016885.1 Eledone cirrhosa
TATATATATATATATATATATATATATATATATATATATATACGATTTTTGAATGCGGTAAGAATTTCTTTCTTATATCAAAGTTTAATGGGCTTCCACTGATGATTTATAAGCGCCCACCTAAATATATTCTTACATGAATATATATTAGGCTTCTACATAAACTGGAAATATTCTCCCAACTTGTAAAAAACTTACAATGAAACAATTGTTTGGAAAGAGAGATATACTTTAACTTTAATTATATCTCATAAAATAATACAACTGGTTTTTCCACATTATACATATTGTTAGCACCCCAAACACTTAAATTGAGTTTATATTTAAATATAACCTAATGTTTGTTGAATGAGATGGTTACCAGTCAGAGTTTAGCTTTAAACTATCTCTGTTATTGTATTAAATATTTACTCTTGATTGGCCAGAGGTGTTTATTTCCAGGTACCTTATGAATTTGACTTTCCGTATTTATTACTGTTGTGAAATGTTGGGGTTTTTTTTTGTTGTAACTTCCCTGATTTTTAGCCTAAGAAAATATATACATGCCTATGTATATAATTACATGCATACATTTATTTTCTTTAATTAATTGAGTTCTTTACACGAGGAATTGATATTAGTTTTGAAATAACTAATTAACCCGCGTGTGTTTTATATTTTACTCTTAATTCGGCCGGAGATTTACATTCCCATTTGCCCTTTAAAGCATAACTCTCTGTATTTACTGCGGTTATGAGATGCGGTTCTTATTCGGGTACAACTTCTGATTTTAGCCTAAGAAAATATCTATATGCGTGTGTAATTTATACACGCATATATTTATTTTTTTTATTTTCAATTGAGTTCTTAACACGTTGGATTGATAATGTTTTCGAAAAAATTAATTAACCCGCGTGTATATTATTTTTTTCCTCCTTTCGTGGATCGTAGTTGTCTCCCCTTCCCGCTTCGTGTCGCTATGATACTTCCTCAGTCAAAAACTGCTGGAATTCAAATTTCGCGATCATTCGATGCGGGAAGGAGCAACTTAACAAACACGATTTTTGACTGCGGTAAGAATTTATTTCTTATATCAAAGTTTAATGGGCTTCCACTGATGATTTATAAGCGCCTACCTAATTATATTCTTACATGAATATATATTAGGCTTCTACATAAACTGGAAATATTCTCCCAACTTGTAGAAAACTTATAATGAAACAATTGTTTGGAAAGAGAGATATACTTTAACTTTAATTATATCTCATAAAATAATACAACTGGTTTTTCCACATTATACATATTGTTAGCACCCCAAACACTTAAATTGAGTTTATATTTAAATATAACCTAATGTTTGTTGAGTGAGATGGTTACCAGTCAGAGTTTAGCTTTAAACTATCTCTGTTATTGTATTAAATATATATATATATATATATATATATATATATATATATATATATATATATATATATATATATATATATACGGCAGTTTCTGTCTAACAAATTCCATTCACAAGGTATTGGCCAAGTTGATGATATAGTAGAAAGCAATTGTCCAATATCCCGTGACGTGGGTCTGAATCCAGAACCATGTGGTTATAAATCCCACTTCTTCACTGCGCACCCATCTCTTGGTAATATTTATTGTTAATAGTGAATATAAACTTCGAAAATACTATTGGTTTCACAAAACTGAGTCCGCAATTTAGTGGACATACGCTACCCCCTATATATATTACGGTTTTATATATTTTATATATATATTATCCTTATCGGGCCCTCTTCGGATTTTAGTATTCACATTTATTATTATTACTATATATATATATATATATATATATATATATATATATTTAGGAACAAGTATGACCCCGACGGCAGAGCTCAATCCGTTTCGACGGCTATTTCTGGACTAAATAAGAATTATTAGCCTGGTAAATAAATATTTACCAAATTTCTCAAGGGGAATTTCCTTATATGGGAAGATAGTAATCGTCAAGATGATTGGTTAAAATTTGGTATAAAATTTGGTTAAAATTTGGTATAAAGACAGATAAATCTATCATGGCATTTGGTGGGAGGTAGGGGTGGCTGAACTTGCCAGTAGAACAAAGAGGGAGTGGGGAAAGCCAGTCAGGCGTTGAAAGTGAAATCTATACAGCAGATTCTAAGGATAGTGTATAAAAGGTCGAAAACTTGTACTGGAGAAAAGGATGGGGGGTTGAAAGAATAGATAGGTCGAAAGGGAGTAAAATAAAACTATTTATAAAAATAAATATATAAAGACAATATTGATAGTGAGAAATGAAAAAAACAAAAACAGCTGCTAAAAATTAGTAGGTATTGCTAAGCTATAGAAAAGTTTAATAGGTAGAGAATGGGAAAAAATGAGATGGTAGTTGGTAGTGAAAAATGTTTAAAGCCGGCTTTACAGGGGTCTAACATCGCTGCTATAAATAGTTAATAGTTTCTTTTCACTTCATAAAACTTGTTTGTAAATAACATTATTCTTTCTGCATCTTCTCTTTAACATGTGTGACACCACACTAATACATTTCACTATCATTTGATAATGCATAAAAATGCTGAAACCGGTAATAGACAATTATTAAATATATAAATAGATAAATAAATGCCATTGTTAAATAATAAATAAATCAACTAATACCTTAACACTTCACACAGAGTAAAACATTTCGTTTTAATCATTTTCTAACCCAGAAAAAAGAGAGATAGAAACAAAAAAGGAAACAATATATTTTTCTTCCTAATAATCGTCTCTTTCTCCCTGTTTTCACATATATATATATATATATATATATATATATATATATATATATATATATATATATATATATATATATATATATATAAAACGGTAGATGTGTGTGTGTATGATTTTTATGCATTTCCACATTCCTCTACCGATTTTGATGATTTGTTTTCCAGTGTGCTCCAAATTTACCAGGGCAGGTCAACGCGTAATTACTTTTGCCAAAGATTTCCTGCTTCTATGAAAAACATCGATAAAACTAAATACATGCTGCAACCATCTCTCTTACACGCTTCATTCCTCTCACTACCCTCAATCTCCTCCGCAACTCTCTTTAAAGGGTTACTGCATCCGTCTCTGAAGGAACGCGACACAAACTTTGATAACCCTCTCTCTTACACGCATCATTCCTCTCACTACCCTCAATCTCCTCCGCAACTCTCTTTAAAAGGTTACTGCCTCCGTCTCTGAACGAACGCGACACAAACTTTGATAACCCTCTCTCTTACACGCTTCATTCCTCTCACTACCCTCAATCTCCTCTGCAACTCTCTTTAAAAGGTTACTGCCTCCGTCTCCATTACAGTTTAGAACAACAACAAATCTTCTCTCTCTATAATAGATCATTCACCCTCTTCGTTCGTCATACATCAAATATCAAAATTTAAAAATCCGATAACACTAAATACATACTGCTCTTTCAACGTTACATTTTACATCAAATAACAAATATTCAAAAGCAACAGATGAATTTATAAAACAACAAACGTAACAATAACGACGCTGAAGCGTTCATTTACTTGAATCTCAGCAAAAACATTATATTTTATTGTTGTCCTTTTTGTAATTTTTCTTTCTTTGTTTTTCTCAATATGAGACAAAAAATTAATGAGAAAACTTTTTTAACGAACGTCCGATTTCGATGATTTATTTTCCAGTTTGCTCCAAAATAACGCCCCTGTTTACGCTCTTTTGTGCTATAACTCAGACAGGCTTGGCTTACAGGTTTGACCTATTATTTCACGTGCATTCTTCATAGATCTTACTTAGTACTCACTTACTTAGTACTCACCGTTCAATTGAAAGTTTTGGCTACTCCCCCTTTCATGCTCCATTACCTGCATAAATATTTACGTGTTCGGTCCTGCTACAATATAATACTCACTTTAAACTAATTCAAAGTTCATTTGAAAATTTTCGCTACCAAACACATTCTTTGAATCTACGGTCATGCCACCCAAAAAAAGACCACGACATAGTTACCAAACTAAAGCTGCTTCTGCCGCCAAACGAAGAAGAGCTACAGAGTTGTCCGTAGAAAAATTGACTCGGTTGTCACAAAATGCAACTCTAAATGCAATTACCCGGGAAACAGAGACAGAAAAAAAGAGGAGCATCCACCTTTCCGGAAATGCATTTGTAACTAAAGTTGCACGTGCAGCGCAAACTGATGAACAACATTCTCGATGACGAAGCAAAAATGCGGCCTCCACCGCTGCGGCACGTGACGGTGAGGACGAAGAACACCGTTACAGTCGACGACGAAGAGATGCCGCCTCAACTGCTGCATCACGTGCTGCCGAGGACGAAGGGCAGCGTTCCAGACGTCAACGTACGGACGCCGCTTCAACAGCTTCCGTTCGCGCATCAGAGACTGCGCAAATTCAATGACAAAGGCTAAGCGCCAACGCACACCACAGGAGTGCTAAACGAGGTGCACAGAGGATCAGTTGCACTCAGTGGTCTCATAAGGCTTTCCACTATGACCCAACAGTAAACTATGCACTGATGCCAGAGGTTCAGATTGGATCCATGTCTGTCATTTGCCAATATTGTCGGGAAAAAATATGGCCTGGGGAGACTTCAGGGATGTGCTGCTTTGACGGCAAAGTGAAACTGCCTCCTCTACAGGAACCACCACAACCTTTGAAGTCTCTACTGACCGGTGCCACAGCGGAGTCGGAACACTTCCTTCGATGTTCCAGGAGATACAACGTTGTCTTCCAAATGACCTCTTTCGGAGCTAACATCATACGCGAAGACGTCTTCATGCCTACCTTTAACGTTCAAGGATGAATTTACCACAGAATCGGTTCGCTACTGCCCGCGACAGACGGACAGCCCCAGTTCCTACAGCTATACTTTGTCACTGACTATTTGGACCAAGCGGAACGACGTGCTTCAATTTCGCCTGGCACAGAGATGAAAATGCTGTTACAACTCCAGAGAATGCTGCCCGAAAACAACAACTACATTCGCAGTTTTAAATGCGCATTGGAGGCTGCTCCGTTGCCAAATGTTGCTGTTATAATCAGCGCTGACAGGAAACCACCAGGCACCCCCGCCAGACGTTTTAACACTCCCACGTGCAATGAAATAGCTGTGCTTCTTCATGGATAACAGTACAACAAGCAGGACATCATACTTCAGTGTAGGGACAATAGTCTGCAACGGATCAGTGAGACGCATAGGTCCTACGACGCATTCCAATATCCCCTACTTTTCCCATTCGTTGACGACGGATACCACTTTGGAATTCCTTTGTGCAACAGCAACAAATCTATTTCCTCTATGCAATTTTACACCTACCGATTCATGGTCCGCGAATGCTGCTTTAACCAACTCCACCGTGCAAGAGTACTCTTCAACCAGAAGACGCGTGCTGTAGACGCGTGCGCAAAGATGGAATCTGAAAAGCTGTGCTATATAAGGAACAATCAAGTACGCCTTCGTTCGGACAGCTACATTCACTTACGGGATGGAGTAAGGAATGATGTCGATCCCGAGAACCTAGGAAAACATTGTATCCTTCCGTCGACCTTCATTGGGAGTCCCCGATACATGAGTGAACGCACACAGGATGCTAAGACGTACGTGCGTCTCTACGGCAGACCGGATCTCTTCATCACTTCAACATGCAACCCTAAGTGGAATGAAATTACCGCGGAATTATTCCCCGGACAAAGGGCGTCAGACAGACACGATCTTACGGCACGGGTCTTTCAGTTGAAGTTGACAAAACTTATTGAACTCCTAAAATCGGGTAAGACCTTTGGACCTGTTAGGTGCTACTTATATACTGTTGAGTGGCAAAAGAGAGGCATGCCACACGCTCACCTACTCATTTGGCTGATAACGAAAATCAACGCAAGCAGCATTGACAGCATCATTTCAGCAGAAATACCCGACACAAAATTGGACAGAGAACTCCACAACATCGTCACTGCTCACATGGTTCATGCGCCATGCGGATACGGTTTCAACATGAATTCTCCATGCATTAAAGAAAGAAGGTGCACCAAGAGGGATCCTAGGCCATTCCTCCGAGAAACTCGGACGGTGGCGATGGTTATCCATTATACCGCCGCAGGGAGCCAGCGGACGGAGGAATTGTTGCGAAAACACCACATCACAACGTCGACAACCGATGGATTGTACCCTACTGCCCACTTCTGCTTAAATTGTTTAACGCCCACATTAACGTTGAATACTGCCACTCCGTCAAATCGATAAAGTACGTCTGCAAGTATATCAATAAGGGTCCGATGCTGCGTCCTTTGGTCTTACAATGGAGAACAACCGGGACGAAGTAACTCGATACCAGGTCGGCCGATACATCAGCAGCAATGAAGCGTTCTGGCGATTCTTCCACTTTGCAATACACCGTAACTACCCCCCAATCAAACAATTGGCGGTGCACCTTGAAAACGGTCAAAGAGTCTACTTCACCGCCTCCATCGCTGCTGAGATAGCAGAGGAACCCAAGGACACCACACTTACGGCATTTTTTAAGTTATGCCGAAACGATCCCTTCGCCAAGACCATCTTCTACTCTCAAGTGCCATCATACTACACATGGAACACAGACAACAGAATGTGGTTAAGAAGGGTGAAAGGACAACCCGTCGAGGGACATCCAGACATTAAAATGTCCCCTACTCTTGGGAGAGTGTACACCATTCATCCAAACCAACAGGAATGCTTTTATCTCCGCCTTCAACTGCATGACGTGGTAGGACCGACATCTTTGGACGATCTGAAAACAATCATCGGAGTATTTGTACTTCATTCCGCGCAGCCTGTCTTAGACGGGGTCTACTGGAAGATGGCGCTCAGTGGGATGCGACATTGGCGGAAGCAGCTACAATACGCTCAGCGCAAACTCTTCAGCAACTCTTTGTGGTGCTACTGCAGACATGCGAGTTAAGCGACCCTGCATCCTTATGGGACAAATACAAAGAGGACCTTTCCGATGACTACATACACCAAGGACAACTGCTACTCCCACATTCCGACGTACGACTCAGCGATGAATTCTTCAACAAAGCTCTCATCGAGGACAAAATCCTAACTGCCAGCGGAAATGACATTCCATTCTATGGACTGCCAAAAGTTCAGCGAACGGGCTCCGACAAACTTCCGACGGGCATAATTCAGGAAACTGCCTACGACGTCCACGCCCTCGAACTGTTCATCAACGAAAACGAGCCGAAATTGTTGCAGAACCAACGGCAGGCGTATGACACAGTTTGCACTTCCATTCGTCAACGCAGAGGAGGTATCTTCTTTTTGGACGTCCCAGGAGGAACTGGTAAAACATTCATCAATAAACTCCTCCTCGCCAAAGTGCGACAGCAGAAAGGATTCGCCCTGGCTGTAGCTTCTTCTGGCATTGCCGCAACTCTGCTGCCCGGAGGTAGGAGAGCTCATTCTGCATTTAAACTGCCATTCAACACGACTTCAGACGACACAATAACCTGCAACATCACCAAGGACTCTGACAAAGCTGAAGTCTTGAAAAGATGCCACCTAATTGTGGGGGACGAATCCACATTGGCCCATAAGGGTCCCTTGAGGCGTTAGACAAGACCCTACGAGTCATCAGGGAATGCAACCGGCCGATGGGAGGAGTACCTCTACTGCTGTCTGGCGATTTTCGATAAACTCTTCCAGTTGTTCCAAAAGCCACCAGGGCCGACACTGTGGGGGGCTTGCATTAAGTCATCTCCCCTGTGGCAGGAAGTGACAATCCTGACCCTCACAACAAACATGAGAGCCCAACTGCTAGGCGACCACTCAGCAGCCGACTTCTCAAAGGACCTCGTAACAGTTGGTGACGGCACTGCACCTTCGGGTGCAGCTGGAGAAATGGCAGTCTCGCAAGTAGGCACCGTTGTCGACACTGTTGACGGACTCACAGACTCTGTCTTTCCCGATATGGCGACCAACTACAAAAACACGAGTTGGTTATGCGATAGAGCCATATTGGCTCCCAAAAATGTCTCAGTTGCAAAAATCAATGAGGACCTTCTGCAACGCATTCCTGGAAACCTCCGTACCTACAAATCTGTGGACAAAGTTGACGATTTTCCAACAGAATTCCTCAATTCCTTGGACCTCTCTGGGCTGCCACCTCATGAACTGCGCGTCAAAGTTGGGACTCTAGTCATGCTGTTGAGGAACCTGGAACCACCACGTCTCTGCAACCGAACACGGTTAGTGGTAAGAAACCTCCTGCCGCATGTAATTGAAGCCACAATTCTCACGGGTTGCGGCGCTGGAGAAAACGTCTTCCTACCCAGAATACCATTAACTCCATCAGGTTGGAATGTCCCTGTATTCTGCGCCGACTTGAATTCCCCGTTAAACTTTGCTTCGCGATGTCAATCAACAAGTCCCAAGGCCAAACGCTATCAACGGCAGGCCTGCATTTAGCCCAGCCGTGCTTCTCACACGGCCAATTATACACTGCATGCTCAAGAGTGGGATGCAAGCAGAACTTATTTATACTTGCGCCCAAAGGCAGAACAAAAAATGTGGTCTACATAGAGGTGTTGTGACTCCTCTATTCAGCACCACTGCAGTCTTGCCGGTCTGACATATAGTGAGTAGATGCTATTGTTGTATATTTTTAAACTTACCCGTATTTACTTTCAATGTCTCAATATGCATAATTGAGTGGAATCATTAAAAGTACTTTAAAGCAATTAAACTCCGAGCAACGCCGGGCACTTCTGCTAGTATATATATATATATATATATATATATATATATATATATATATATATATATATATATATATATATATATATATATATATATATATATACATAGTTATATATATACATAGTTATACTTGGGGAGGGTCATATTGTTATAATATTGCCAGAAATAATAACAGAACACACTGACTGTTTGGTTTGGGTTGGTTTTCACTTCCAGCCCAAACCAAACAGTGAATGTGTTCTGTTATTATTTCTGGCAATATTATAACAATATGACCCTCCCCAAGTATAACAATATTTGTTTCGACACACGATTTCCTATCAAAACCTTGCAAAACAAATATATATATATATATATGTATATATATATATATATATATGTGTGTGTGTGTATATATATATATATATATGTGTGTGTGTGTGTGTGTATGTGTGTGTGTGTGTGTGTGTATATCTATATATATCTATATAAATATAAATATATATATCAATATAAATATAAATATGTATATATATATATATATATATATATATATATATATTAAAATAACAGACATTCGTATGCGTGCGCGTACAAGCGTTGCGTGGGTTCTGTATGTGCGTGCGGTTTTTTTTTTGTTTACGTCCGTGTATTTGTATACCTATGGCGAGTGTTTGCGCGTATACTTGTGAATGTACGTATATGTTTGCGTGTATGTATTTATTTAATTTCATTTACCTCTGTATTTTATTTATTTTATTCTTAACTCTGATGCCGAGAGTCTTTCGGTTTCCTAGTTAGAATGTTAGTCTACGACTTCAGTTATACCATTTACGTGGTTTTGTCTTTGCGTGCAATTGTTCTCCCGCTCCAAATAATGACGTATTATATTCGTTTTTTCCCGTTCTTTGCTTGGGAACGTTTCCACGAACCAAAGTATCGTCTTCCTGTCTTCCTCCGGTTGCAACGTTTTTTGAAATATTCACTTCCGCGTTCACTGATTGACTTTGCTAGTTTCAGAAGATCCCGTTAAAGGTGAAAGCAGCGATTCTTTGCTTAAACTTTAATCTGTTATTTTAATAAATATTTGCTCTACGGTTCTTATATATTTGATATATATTTATCCTTTGGATTTTAGTCTTCAAATTTGTTATTATTACTATATATATATATATATATATATTTATTAAAATAACAGATTTTAGTCTTCAAATTTATTATTATTACTATATATATATATATATATACAGACACACACTCATGGTAAAAAGGGAAAAATAAAGAGTGTGCGTTTGTATGCGCGAGAAAGAGAGAGGGGGAGAGAAAGAGATAAAGAACTGTGAGAGAGAAAGTGAAAGAGAGAAGAATGTGAACGCGTGCATGTTATCATTTACACCGACCAAGAGGTGTGAGTTTTAATTGTCTGGTGATACTTGTCTGTGTAAATATTTATCTGTAATCTTAAATTAGAAAAATATCTTCTTCAACGACTGTCTCAATTGAATAAACAAAATGTCGTCTTATTTGTTTGTCCTAGCAATATTGTTTTCCCAGTCTGAGATGGTTGTATCAACGCAACAACACTCTCTTCTAAATTTTGAAGATGAAAATTTGTGTTGTTACCAATAATTATCACTAACCTAACAATATGACACCTTTCTCTTGTCCAAAATCATTAACAAAATGAAGCAAACATTTCCTCAGTGGATTTAGCATCTCAAGAGATATTTTTCACCAAGAACTGTTATTACTTTTAGAAAATTCATTTTCTAGAAATGCTAAAATTTGAATTCGCACTCTATTGCTAAAGACTATTGACTTAATATAGTAATGTTTTAATACAGGAAAAATTTTTTTTATGATATAAGAATTTTTTTGTTTGTCCATTATTCCACAATATTATATATTATTATACTTGGTGGATTGGCAGTATCGGTAGAGAGCCGGGCGTCATGCTTTGCAGCATAGAGTTACGCTCCTTTACGGTGTGAGTTTAAATCCCGCCGTGGTTAACTTTGCCTTTCATCCTGACGGCGTCGATAAAATAAAGTACCAGGAATACACTGGGATAATTGCTGGCCTTGCGCCAAAAGTAGAAACAATTATATATTATTATACTTAAGGGCGGTGGATTGGCAGTATCGGCAGAGAACCGGACGCCATGCTTTACAGCATAGATTTACGGTCCTTTACGGTCTGAGTTCAAATCCCACCGAGGTTAAATTTGCCTTTCATCCAGACCGTGTCGATAAAATAAAGTACCAGTAATACACTGAGATAATTGCTGGCCTTTTGCCAAAAGTAGACACAATTATATATAGACAGTCGATTGACTTTCGTCAAATCGGACCGAGGAAACAATGTTTCCGTTGATCTTCCCAATTGCTAATACTCTCTATGGGTCGCAACTCCAGGTAGAGAGACCGACGTGAAATAAAGTGTCTTGTTCAAGGATATAACGCACCACCCTGTCCAGGAATCGAACTGACTACCTCACGATTGGGAATCCAATTCTCTTACCACTCAGCCACGCGCCTTCACACAATTATATATTATTATACTTAATTCCGGTGGATTGGCAGTATCTGTGGAAGGTCGGGCGCCCTACTTTGTCGCATAGAGTTACGGCCCTTGAAGATCTGAGTTCAAATCTCACCGAGGTTAATTTTGCCTTTCATCCTTATGGGGTCGATAAAATAAAGTACCAGTAATGCACTGAGATAATTGCTGGCTTTGTGCCAAAAGTAGAAACAATTATACTTAATTGCAACATATTTTACTTCCTTACTGCTACGAACGAAACTATGATGAATAAAATAAATGAAAAAAATATATATATACCAACATTAGTAAGGAATATTAACTAAGAAGATATTTGCAAGGGATGGAAATGGAAGTTCATATTTTATGCATTTGTTGTAAAATGAGGAAAAAACCGTTTTTTTTTTTGCATAAAGTATTCAACCTGAATCCAACCGATATATTTGACGATAAGTTATGTTCTGTGTATATATCTCCTTCCATCAATTGCGAAAAGAGCTTTAGATGTCATGTCGAAGAACTTTATGTAAGACCACTTTATATATGTATGTATATATATATATATATATATATATGTATGTTCTTCTGATTTTATAATTTCACAAATTTTTACCAATAGAGAGAGAGTTTCTAACATAGACACAAGACTCTCATTGGAATTTACACAACATCAACTAGGTAGATTATGTATGCATGCCTGCATGTGTATATATGGATGTTATTGTATGTGTGGATGTGGATGTTTTGAGTTGTATGTGTGCATGTGTATATGCTTTGTATCTGTACATGTGTATATGCAGTTATTAGATGCAAAATATTTGGAATGTTTTACATATTTTTACTGTTCCATTAATGGATTGTACTTGTAATTTCCTAACTAGTTGTGTTCGTTCTGTTCCTGTGAAGCCTAGCTTCTCAAGATTTATATTTTAGGCAGTTACTAACATACCCCAGTGTCCCAATAATCACAGGCATAAATCTGAAGGTGTAATCAGGGTGGAGTATCTGCAGATTTCTCATCAGTTCTGCATAAATATTCTCCTTTTCGCTAATCTTTGATATTATATTGGCATCTGCTGGGCAGCTAATTTCCACTACTGTGTATGCTTTCTTCTCACTGTCCCATTTCATGATGTCTGGTCTGTTATGTCTGCATTTTATTGGGGTTTTTACTGGAACATTCCACCAGTACTCTTTCATATTATGTATATATATATCTTCCACATTGCTGTAGCTTTTAATGTGTTTATTATCGGGGCTATCTTTTTTACGAACTGCATTGTACAGTGTTTTGGCCACTACACCATGCCTCATAGGTAGATAGTACCGCGATGACATCTTTGGAAAGCTGCTGATGACATAGGTGATATCCTCGATGTTAGTTCTGCAGAGTCTGCACTTGTTATCACATCTAGGTGTTTGCCTGCATCCCTATCTCTTTTGGAAATCAGGTATTTCGTGTTAATCTCCTGTTCTTGGATTGCGAAAGCGTATCCTTCAAAGTGAAAGCCAATATAGCGGTTGTTGGTCCAAGATAGACTACTTTCCTTATCTATATTACTCTCACTCTGGAGCTTCCTGGCAACATATCCATGCATGATTTTTTGCTGATATGCATGCAGTTTTTCAACCATGGATTCACTGCGATACTGCTGAACGACTTCCCTGGGTGTGAGTTTTTGATTATCACACGGGGAATATCTCTCGAGGAGTTCCTTCCCAACTTTCATGATCTTATCTGTTTCATGCAGATATACTAGCTCAAGAAACGGGCTCCTACGCTTCGAGGTTCGTAGATGTAGTCGGAGAGATATGATGCGACATTCAAATGTTGTCTGGACTGATGTTAGGCCTCTGCCTCCCTGCTTACGTTTCAAGTAAAGGCGGTCTATGTCACTGTTGATGTGGAAGTTTCCGGTGTTGTTTAGTATTTTTCAAATTCCAACATCAACTGCTCGGATTTCGTCTATCGTCCAATTGAGTATTCCAAACGTTGGTGTTAGGACAGGCACAGCAAACACATTGTGAGCCACTGTTTTGTTTTGCGCAGAGAGTTCCGATGACCAGATCTTTCTTAATCTGGTGTAGTATTCCCTGGTTACGCGTTGTTTATTACAAATACCATTATAGGATATGTTCTCATCTCTCCCCAGGTATCTGTAACCGTCCTCATCAGATATCGGTAAAATAGTTAGGCCATTGATGACAATGTTGCTAGATTGGGTTGTTGTGACAAGGTTGTAAAAGAAAAGAAATTGTCATCCCTTGAATCGCAAGAATGTTTTGCAAATTTTGAAGGTGCCAACTATCGCAGCCATTTATAGACTATGAATTAGGGAGCTGCGCTCTTTGTCCGCAAATCCAAGTTCAGTTATACATTGGTCCAAGCGGGTTGGTATATAACCCGTAGCACCAATAATGATGGGTATGAAGCTAAAGGTGTATCTTGGATACTAGATTTGTAAACTCTTCATCAATGGTCCGTAGATGTCCTCCTTCTCCTGTAATTTTCTGACAACGTTTACATCAAGTGGGCAGCTGATCTCCACAACAGAACACGTTTTCAATGTGTGGCCCCAAACAACAATATCAGGCCGGTTGTGCTTTAATTTGGTGGCAGTTTTTATTTTCAGGTTCCACCAGTATTCCTTAGTGCCATCTGTCTCAATATATTCTCCCTCGTTTGTTGTTAATTTTGTTTTCCGAAGTGCGTTCCAGATAGTTCTAGCTATCCCATCGTGTCTCATGGGGAGGTAGTAGCGAGATGACATCCTTTCGCAGCTGGCAACAATGTGGCTTACATCTTCGATCTTTGTTTTACATAGCCTACATTTATTGTCAGCTGATGGCTCTCCTCTTTTGTGCAGCAGATATTTGGTAGGGAGTTCTTGTTCTTGTATTGCATAGAGATATCCTTCAAGGTGTGATGTCATAAACTTGTCGGAACTCCATGCCAGACTTTTTGAATGGTTTATCCCCTCTATGGTCTGTGTTCTTGCCTGTTCATGTATGTATGTATCTGTGTATGTATGTATCTGTGCATGTTTTCTTTTTATTTCATCTTTAACGTTCTATTAATAACTTCTGGACAGCTACCTATGTATGTTTGTATGTATGTACGTATGTATGTATGTACGTATGTATGTATGTACGTATGTATGTATGTACGTATGTATGTACGTATGTATGTATATATGTCAGGTCACCAGTTGGTGCTACTAGTAACATGTATCCCAGTACAACTTGTCTCGTGGTCGGGTCGTTGGCGACTAAACTGGCAACCCCACCAAGGTTTCTTGGTGAGGAGGGTGACTTTGGACATCCTGCAGGACTAAAAACAAAATCTGTCAAAGGGCAAAGGAGCTCTTAAGAGTCAATGGCCATCCAAAATCACCGGGAGAGATGACCCCTTAGCCTTTGTCAAGGCAGAATTCTAGGAGAAGGAAAACTCTGATATAACACCTGCAACCCTGATGGTATCCAATGATGTTGACTTGTTCTTCTTTTTGGTAAATATCATCTTGGTTAAGAGAGTGGGACTGGCTTTGTGCAGAGCCTTTGTTCACTATAAAAGCTTCACGGCACAGGCATTGCTTTGTATCTGGAGATCTCTCTGCACTTGTCGTCACATGGTACCATGGGCCCAGCACTATGTGTCAATAATTGTCACAAGTGTAGTGTTTGTACCAGAGTTTTCAAGTCGCTGGCTGGACTAAAAAGTCACACTTGTTCAGCGCATCGGTAGGGGTTCTCCTACATGGATATAAAGTAGTTGCCGTACTCGAAAACGAGTTGGCAGCCACCACCATGTATGTATGTATGTATGTATGTATGTATGTATGTATGTATGTATGTATGTATGTATTTATGTATGTATGTATGTATGTCGGGTCTTTGGCGACTAAACCGGCAACTCCACTAAGCTAGCTTGGTGAGGAGGGTGATATTTGGACACCCTGCGGGATGAATTACAAGACCTGGCAAAGGGCGGAGAAAATCGCAGAGTCAACGGCCATCCAAATAGTAGTTCTGTGTTTTGTATTTTGTTTTTTTCACCTGGGAGTGAAAGGCCCCAGTTGCTGTCACAACACCTTTCTAGGAGAGGAAACACTGAAAAAAAAAACAAAAAACCTGCGGCTTCGGAAGCATCCGATGATGTTGACGAGTCCTCTTTTCGGGTAGTGTTTTCGATGCTCAGAGAGTGGGATTGGTCGAGTGCAAGGCCTTTCCCCACTTTAAAAAGTTTCAAAGCACAGGCATTGCTTGTTCAGGATGTTACAGGTTCGTGTGCTGGCTGTAGCCTAAAAGTGCACCAAACTCTATAATCTGACAAGAGATTGCAATACTCTTAGCATGTATGTTTGTATGTCGGGCCGTCGGTGACTAAACCGGAAACCCCATCAAGGTTGCTTCGTGGAGATTTTGGACACCTTGCGGAATGAAAAACAAGACCCGCCAAAGGGCGGAGGAACTCAGGAAAGTCAACGGCCATCCAATACATTTCTTTTTGGCGGAGCGTGAGAGTCCTCGTCTTCATTAAGATATTTTCTAGGAGAAGGTTACTATGATAAAAGACCCGCGACTTCATTTGCATCCAACGATGTAGACCAGTTCTTCTTTTTGGGTAAATGCATTTGTAAATGCATTTGATGTTATGAGAGTGGGATTGGCCCTGTGACAGCCTTTCCTCACTTCAAAAAAGGGCCAAGCATAGGTATCGCTTGATATATGACATTTTTTGTGATGCATGGGATGGCATGTCCCTAGCAGGACTAAAAAGCCACCTCCATGATGCTCATGCTTAAGTATCAAGCGATAGCATTACTCGCATTCCAGTTGCAGCCATCATGCATGTATATATAGATGCATACATGCATGAATGTATATACGCATGTGGCGAAGATGGAGTAACTTATTCCAAACCCACGCCCTTTTGTATGGAAACTTCATGGTATGTTTTGCTATGTATATCTACCTATATACACCTCACATACACACACCCTTATATATGAACATATACACATCTATAAATATATATTACACATTTATATAGATATATATTGTGTGTGTCTGGGTATATGGATATGTTATAGTTAAGTTTGGCATGACACTTCCTAATAAACATCTACAACCCTGTAATAACATCTTAGTAGAAATTTACTAGCCATTACTTTTATGAAAAAAGCCAAACGTTACTTTTATTTTAATGATCTTTCTATTGCAGCATAAAGTAGTTAATTAGAAATCCTCATTTATAATTAAGAGTCCATGGCTTTCTATCTGTTCTATATAGAAATTACATTTCTGTCATAAGAGAAAATTGAAACCTCTATTCTTTTAATGACAAACGAAATCGCCAACAGTCACACATACACTAATTAACACACAGTTATTAATGCATACACTTATTAACGCATATACATATATGTTTATATAATGTAGGAAATTATTGGAATGTTGTTTAAAATTCATAAGAAATAGAAAATGTTGACAGATGTGTAAATGATATTTGTTTAGTTCTACCTTATGGAAATAGTCTACAAAAATATATGTATTACAAGTGAAATATGTATTACAAGTGAAATGCAAATATAGCCGTACGCGCCAAATATTTGAGAAACTGCCTTCTTTGATCAAAATCAGGATTATATTTATATATGAGGAGGAAACAATTGAAATCCTTCCCCAAGCAAAAACGGAATAACATAAGCAACCAAATTTAAAGTGTTGTTTATGTGGAAAAAACATTCTCTTGGAATTATACTGTAGGGAATTGACTCCTGAAACTTTCTATACGAGGAGAAAATACAGTATATTTGAATATGGAAAACATATCTGTGAACCTATACAAAGTATGTGCTTCCTCGAAGTGTGGCTGAACAGAATGTAGACTTTGGGAATCAAGGATTTTCACAGCAGAATAAACAGGCAAACTGAGAAATTAAAAGATAAAACGCTTTCTTTCTTATACTTTGTTCTAGAGAGGAAGTCCGGATAACGAATAGTAAATATTTTACAACTGTATAGAAAGCAGTGTAGTTATATTATATTTTCAAAGCAATGATGTTCTGTATCCGTTTCAAAACATGTCTCGTGCTAGTGAGTTTAAAATAGATTAAATATAACAAAACTTTTCATTATTTTAAAGTATATGTCACATTTTGAAATGCATCATTCTGTCGGAGTTGTTTATCTTCTCACCAGTGACCCAAAGTAATTATATATTTATTCAGATGAATCATACTTGATTAGTTACACTTAAAATGTTCTAAATTTTCAAAATTGTTTTGTATATATTTTGTTTAGAAAATGTTTTTATTGACTTGATGCGAGAGATTATAATTTGTGGCAGAATCGGTAGAGCCTCGGAAAACATGGTTTATGACATACTAGCAGTGGTATCCGGCGTTGCACGAGATAAGGTATTTTGGAACACGGGCCGCCAATAGACCTAATCGTGTAAAAACTGCATGCCTGGACAATATGTAAAGAAAATAAACCGAATACTCTGTTGGTTGGATAATCTTTAAGATTTTCCTCGATGAAGCAGGAAAAATGCAGGTTTTCACCTAATGCGGGCCCTAGGGGATCAAGAAAATGAATTTTTTTATGTGCATAATAATATGCCTTGAAATTTCGGGAAAATCGGCTAGACGTAACGCCTCCAAAAAGCCCTAAGAAGCTGAAAAAATGAAGTTTTTCACCTAATAACATAACAAAGTTGGATTTTCTTTGCTTACGGTATGAAGAAGAGACTGACTAATACATAGTTACAATTTCAAGGAAATCGGTCTGACGTAACGCCTCAAAAAACCCCTAAAAATGTTTAAAAACGCAGTTTTTCACCTAATGCGGGCCCTAGGAGATAAAAAAAAGTTGAATTTTTTATGTGCATAACACTCCCTGAAACACAAGTAATACACATGTAAAGTTTGAAAAAGATCGGTTGGGTACTTCTCGAGTTTTAGGGATTCAAACTGACACACACACACACTCTCTCTCTCTCTCTCTCTCTCTCTCTCTCTCTCTCTCTCTCTCTCTCTCTCTCTCCCTCTCTCTCTCCCTCTCTCTCTCTCTCTCTCACACACACACACACACACACACACACACACACACACACAGACATCCTCAGCGAAGTGACGTAATGCAGACAGTCAGACATACAGACAGATATTATAAGGGCGCGACGTTATATGTATGTATCTATCTAAAAAGAGAAAGATTAAGAATTATAGGGCGAGATCGCTAAATCGCCTAATACGACTAGGGCATTGAAAATTTGAAATTTCTTTTTGCCCAGAACACTCCCTGAAACATAAGTATTACATGTATAAAGTTTGAAAACAGTCGGTTTGGTGCTTCTCTACAATACTAAGCGGTAAAACCTTTATTCTCGTAAAGGCACGTAAGTAAACAAACTGAAGCTATTACAGCCAGACATACAGACAGATATTATAAGGGCGCGATGTTATATGTATATATCTATCTAAAAAGAGAAAGACTAAAAATTATAGAGAGAGATCGCTAAATCGCCTAATGTGGTCCCTAGGGCATAGAAAATTTGAAAATGTTTAGCTCAGAAGACTCCCTGAAACATTAGTATTACATGTGTAAAGTTTAAAAACAGTCGGTTGGGTGGTTCTCGAATTTTAGGGATTCGAACTCACACGCACACAGACAGACATCCTCAGTTTTATATATATAGACTAGCAGAAAACCGCCCACCGTGTGGTTTTCTGCTAGTATATATATATATTACACACACAGAAATGTATATATATTTCTGTCTGTGTATATATATATATATATATATATATATATATTACACACACAGAAATGTATATATATTTCTGTGTGTATATATATATATTTCTGTGTGTGTATATATATATATATTACACACACACAGAAATGTATATATGTTTCTGTAGCACTCCTCAATTCCCCCCTCTCTCCCTCCCGCTATCCCCCCTCTTGTCGTCTGTCTCTTTCTTTCACTCTCACTCTCTCTCTACGCGTGCGCAAAAAACATTCGCACGCGCGCACGTGTTTTAGCGTCTATTCACTCTTTCTCTCTCTCCCTCTCTCCCTCCCGCTATCCCCCTCTCGTAGTCTGTCTCTTTCTTTCACTCTCACTCTCTCTCTACGCGTGCGCAAAAAACATTCGCACGCGCGCACGTGTTTCCACTGTCGGACACACAGACAGAGAAATTGCTGGTTATATATTATAAGGAGATAGTCACAGCCTTTTACGTTCCGAGTTCAAATACCGCAGAGGTTAGTTTTCCCTTTCATCCTTACAGCGTAACGCACTGGAGTCGATTTAATCGACTTTCCTCTCCCCCACAATTGTGCCTAAATCAAAAACCAATATTATTAGATGACAATAGGGCGGTGGATTGACAGTATCGGTTGAACGTTGGACAATATGCTTTGTAGTATAAAGTTACGGCCCTTTAGGTCCTGATTTCAAACCTCGCCGGGATTAGCTTTGCCTTCATTCTTACGGGGTCGACAAAATACAGTACCAGTAACGTAATGAAGTCGATTTAATCGACTTTGTCTTCCCTTTAAATTAAAGACTTTGTGCCAAACATAGAAACAATTATTAGATGACAATAACACGCTGTTAAGTTTTGTCTATATTAAAAGTGCATATTTCATACACAATTTGAGGCTGATTAAAACACATTGAATTGAGTAGGATAGTTTTCGAA
>OZ024742.1:242645969-242683469 GCA_964016885.1 Eledone cirrhosa
TTTTATTTACGTAGATTGGAACACGAATTAAGTTAATAGATAATTGATGCAAGCTAAATATTTGATTCTATGAGTAGTGCAGCAGACTTAGAAAAGAAAAAAAGCGCCCAAGAAATGTATACCATTTAGACTACTGTCACCTGGCAAAGGGATGTTGTTAAAAGGAACACAGGAACTTAAACCTTCTTCTTCTTCTTCTTCTTCTTCTTCTTCTTCTTCTTCTTCTTCTTCTTCTTCTTCTTCTTCTTCTTCTTCTTCTTCTTCCTCTTCTTCTTCTTCTTCCAGCGGGTCCCGTCAGAGGCAACCACCTCCTACATATCCGGCTGGATCCCCAAGCGAGACCAGCCAAACTCATGGATGTTATCTTACTTAGGGTCTGCTCCTGGGTTTCCTGCCGGTTGGTTTTGTACGTAAAATCTGACCAATGATTCTTTCCTGAGGCATTCTAACCCATTCCTTTAGTATCGGACCTGTGATCTCTCAATTCGGAGAAGTAGTGGCTTTACCTGGAGCAACTCTCTGATTTCTGAGCTATGTTCTCTCTCAAGTAACCTTACTTCAAATACCCGTCGGAGGAAACATATTTCGGCCGCTTGTATTGGCGATCGTATTCTTTCGGTTACTACCCAGGATTCATGACCATAGGTAAGGCTTGGCAGGAATACCGAATTAAGGATATCGTGTTTGGCTTTTACATCTACCTCCCTTCTGATTATAGAATGCTGAAGCTGACACACTACTGTACCAGCTCCTGCAGTTCTTTTCAGCCTCCTGCCTTCCATCACTCTTGAACACGACCCCAAGATACTTGAAATTCTCTACCTGCAACAGTGGAACTCCATTCACATGTAGTATGCACTGCGCAGGCTTCCTTGAAAGAACCAGTGTCTTAGTTTTAACAGCCCTGATTTTCATTCCAGCCATGCAGCACTCGCCATCAAACCTATCGAGTGCAAGTCGGAGATCACCTTAAATCTATCCAGCAAAGATTGCAATATAATTGCACCTTTTCAGTTCAATTCTATCATGAATAAAAGCATTATAGGATATGACGTTTCCATAATTTTCGGGAGGAACACATAACACGTACATATTTATAATTTTATTTAGCATATATGAAGATATCCACCGAGAAACATATACATATACACCAGGTCCGAACAAAAAAGAACCAAACTCCCACTGTCGCTGCTTCCATCTCTCTCGCTCTCACCATCTTTCACTATTATGAGCAAATGGAGCCCCACACGCTAGCCACCCGGCGGCCCCGGTAGACAGAATAGAGAAGGCGTTTCCTCGAAGGATGTTGAGACGTGCTTGAATAGCTAATCCAGCGCGATTTAATACTTTGAGTCGGGTATTATAAAATGTCTGAAAGCAAATCATATCATATTTTGTAATTTGTTTCCTGATGTAGAATTGAAATTTTGTCTTCTAGTTCGCTTTAGCTAAATTTGATCTCAGAATTGTTGTACATATATCATCATTTTTGCTAAGGCAACAAATTTTGAAATCTTAGGTGTTAATAAATCTGCGTGTTTTAACATATCACTATATTCACAATATTTTTTCATTATTATTTTATTACTTTTTGTTAATTCTATCCTAAATTGTCGGATGGTGAAAGAAATTGTGTTATAAACTAACATCAAACGTAAATCTTCCTTTGATATCCACGAAAGATTGTCACGAAATAAAACAAAATTAACAGCCAATAGTCAATATGCAAAAAAAAAAGAAAAAAAAAAAAACAGAAAAAAGAAAAAAAAAATGAAATACAGCTAAATGCCTTATTTCCCTTTGATTTAAATTTTACACCGGTTTTTCCAAACTCATTCTATAACTTAGAAGTTTTAACTGACAAGACAGATGATATTTATTACCGATTCAAAAATAACATTATAGAACCGCAATGGCTTTGACAGACATAAAATACCTAACAATAGCTCTGCCAAATCCAGCTATTTTTATTTTTAGCTTAGGGATAGTGGCACAATTTACTTATAGTAGATTACTGCGATTTTACGAAGACCTAACATGACAGTCTTTTCAATTGTAGGTATTAGTATTCATACTGCTCGATTGTTATTATTATTATTATTATTATTATTATTATTATTATTATTATTATTATTATTATTATTGTTGTTGTTGTTGTTGTTGTTGTTGCTGTTGTTGTTGTTGTTGTTGTTGTTGTTGTTGTTGTTGTTGCTGCTGCTGCTGCTGCTGCTGCTGCTGCTGCTGCAGTTGTCGTCGTCATCGTCTTCGTCATTAATTTTTTGTTATTAATATTATTTATTGATTTATATTTTTCTCCTTTACTTAGTATTTTCTGTGTGAGATATGATTTCTACGTTGGCTTCGGGTGAGGAAACTTTAGTGAAAAGAATGGCAAGTACTTCTGAAGATTTCACTCAGAATATCTTTTAAGTGGAAAGGAAACAGATTTTTAGATTGCAATAGCTATTTGTAAGGTTAAAAATATCTCTCTCTTATTTTTTCAGTATACAAGTATTTTTGTCTTTCTGTCTCTCTGTCAGCATATCTTCTTTAGTAGACCTGCAACGATTCTTATCCATTTTTTTCGGCGTTTATATATTCACCAGTTTGCTTCTCTTCATACGTTTTACAGTTTTAAAATTCACAAAGGCTTCCTATCTCACAACTCATCATTCTTTCTGTTTTCACGTCGTGTAATGACTTTAATCGAATGCAGTAAGGGAGTAAAATATATTAGACATTATAAATATCAATAAAAGATAGAGTTAGTGTAGGAACAAGAACCAATATCTATCGCTTGTTGGGTGCTCACGTTACCGACTATATTTCATCTTAAATTAGACTATTTTTTACAATAATTTTATCGGTAATATTTAATCTCTACAAGATAATTCATATTGTATGTTTGTTGCGTTTTTCTGATTTATATTGCTGCGTATGATACCTAATAGCATTATAATCACTGTAGTTGGCAGTGGAGTTGTAGTATATCGATAGAGGGTCGGACACTCTGCTTTGCAGCATAGAGTTTCGACCCTTTATAATCTGAGTTGAAATCCCGCCGAGGTTAACTTTGCCTTTCATCCTTACGGGGTCCATAAAATAAAGCACCAGTAACGTACTGGGGTCGATTTAATCGACTTACCCCTCCCTTAAAATTGCTGGCCTTGTGCCTATATAAGAAACCATTATAATCACTGTAGTTATTTAATAGCTTCAAAAATGTTAAAACGTAATACTTTTTGTAAAATAGTTTTACTAGATTATTCATATTTTAATCCTACTGAATTCAAAGCATGGTATCTGATGTATTTCCCAATGTCTATCTCACTGGTTGATTCTTTCTCTCCTTATCTCCTAAAATACGCGCAACCACACAGACACACGCGCAAATAAATATATAAATATATGCATGCATCCACGCATACACACAGACAAACATACATATACACACATTTATACACACACATATGCATACTATCATAACACCTGCTCTATGGACGGAGAAATTTATATGTTTTATGCTTTAATTCAATATTCAAATTATTCACGTCAAACTAATGGAACATCGCTTTAGTTTGCCATATGTATGTATGTATGTATGTATGTATGTATGTATGTATGTATGTATGTATGTATGTATGTACTAAAAGGTCACACTCGTTCACTGCATCGGTAGGGGTTCTCCTATATGGATATAAAGTAGTGGCCGTACTCGAAAACGAGTTGGCAGCCACCATGTATGTATGTATGTATGTATGTATGTATGTAGTACTTGTATGTGTGTGTATGTATATATATATATATGTATGCAGAGATGCACTTTGGATAATATTTGGAAAAGTAGGATGTCCATCCAGGTTCCAGGTTTGTGAATATGCTAAAGCACATGCAGAGAAATATGAAAGCTCAAGTTACCTTTAATGGTCAATTATGTGGGGAAATTCCAATTGACAACGGAGTAAAACACGGTGATAACCCTGTTCTTACGCTTTTCTTCATCTTCTTTGCTGCCTTGCTCAAACATGCTTTCCATGATTGGGACAAAGGCATTCTCTTACGGTTCAGAACTACCGGAAAGGTTTACAACTTAGGTTTAATGCCAAAACAAATTTCTTCAAAGTTTGATCAAAGACCTTCTTTTCGGCGACGACGCTGACTTCCTAGCACATACAGCTGACATGCAGCATCTTATGTATTGTTTCCCATCCTCATGTACAGCATTTGGGCTTACAATCAGCCTCAAAATGACCAAAGTAATGTTTAACCCTGCTCCTGGAGAACGATATACTGAGCCTAATACCATGGTTGGTGGAACCAGGTAGGGAGTAGCAGATAAATTTGTCGACAAATGATGGCTCCTTGGATGCTGAAATACAACTGCGCTTCCAGAAGGCCTCTGTTGTTTTCAGAAAATTGGAAAAGACATTTTGGGATAATCGGAACATTACCAACAATACCAAGGTGTGCGTGTATAGATCATGTGTTCTGTCTGCTCTTTTATACTCCCCCGAAACCTGGACGCTATTCCGTAAACATATCAAATTGTTTGAGCGTTTTCAGCGGAAATGACTAGGGCGCATATCATCAAGTGACAAAACAGAACTCCTGACATCGATATCCTTGTTAAAGCGGAATGCCCAAGCATTTTGAGTCTCTAGTAACGTCTCAAATGATAGGACATATCGTCCGCATGAAATATAGCAGGATCCCAAAGCAACAGTTTTACGGTAAGTTCCACCTTGGCAAAATGCTTCAAAATGATGTACAAGGACAGCATTAATAACAACGTCAAAGAGCTGGCATTTGATATAGACAACTGGAAGGAGATAGCTCTAAATAGGGCGGAATGGAGAAAGCGCATAATGCGCAACTGCAAAAGGTTTGAAGAATGCCGTCTAGAACATAAACAACTGATGCGTCAGTTGCGGAAGGGTTATGCTCTCAGTCTTGATAAAGATATCAGTTGGACACACACACACACACACACACACACACACACACACACACACACACACACACACACACACACACGCACACATACACACACACACACACATATATATATATATATATATATATATATATATAGGAACGAGTAGGACCCCGACGGCTGAGCTCAAGCCGTTTCGATGGCTAATTCTTTTTTTTTTCTTTTTAGTCCAGAATTAGCCGTCGAAAGGGCTTGAGCTCAGCCGTCGGGGTCCTACTAGTTCCTATTACCCACTCTACTACCCTAAGTATTGAGTACTTTGGTGCGTTATGATCCATCTGGTTCCTTACCACATTTCCTTCGTTATATAAATATATATATATATATATATATATATATATATATATATGATGCTGAGGAGGATATTAGAGGGAGGTAGAGCAAAGTGCCTTCTTGCAGTCATGGTTTTAATTGACTTTAGGAAGGCCTTTGATTCTGTGGACCGTCACTGCCTGATGATCTTACAGGCTTATGGAATCCCCAAGAGGATAGTGGACTTGATATCACTGCTCTACACCAACACCAAAGCCCAAGCCATTACACCTGATAGGATGACAGAGTTTTTTGAGATACTGGCTGGAGTGCTCCATGGAGATACATTGGCTCCCTACCTTTTTATCATCGTATGTGCCTCGCGCTGGAGAAACACCAGGACTCTGGCTTTACTGTAACACCGGCTCAGAGTAGGAGAGTTAAGGCGAAAAAGATATCGGATGCTGAACTTGCCGACGACATAGTTCTGGTGACAAACACAGTGAAGGAGGCAGAGGATTTGATGCAGGAGGTGGAGACTGTGTCGATGAGTGTGGGGCTGAGAATGAGTGAGATTAAGACGAAGTATCTGGTAGAGAATATTAAGAAGCCAGAGAAGATTACTAATGTAGGCGGAAAGCCGCTAGAATTGGTTGAGGACTTCCTGTATTTGGTAGCAAAGATTGGAAATACGGAAGATGATGTGGTCGAGACGAAGAGCAAAGCCTGGGTGGCGTGCCACAGCTTGAGATCGGTGTGGAAGTCGGACCTTCATAAAGACCTGAAGATCCGTCTCTTCGTTGCTACGGTGGAGTCTGTGCTGCTGTACGGGTCAGAGACTTGGACACTGACCAAGAAACTCACTCAGATGGTGGATGGGTGCTACACGAGAATGCTGAGGATAGCTCTGAACATTAATCAGTATACACTGAGGATATATATAGATATACATACAAACATGCATATATATATATATATATATATATATATATATATATATATATATATATATATATATATATATATATGTAGGAGGTGAGTTTTATTGTAGTACAATAAAGCAATGCAGATATCGGATAAGAAGCACTCTACAGTTTGTAGGACTGGAGTATACATAATATATAAGATCAAAAGATGGTTAAAAGAGATGGTTAATCTGTACCTTTTCTCACTGTGCCTAACATAGAAACAATTATTACACAATACACTATATTCTTACTTTATATCACCTTGAAAAAATCCTTCGTAAACATAAACACATTTTTTTGACGTTAGATTATTCATCCTCAATTCATTATTTTTTTCTCCCTTTCATCTAACTTATTCATGCTCATCTCACAATATATCCTTACTTACATTACTTTTGTTTTTTTAATAATACATATCAACATTTTCTTTCCATCGCACATATTATTAAACCCTTAAATATTATTCTTAATACATATTAACATTTTCTTTCCATCGCACATATTATTAAACCCTTAAATATTATTCTTAATACATATTAACATTTTCTTTCCATCGCACATATTATTAAACCCTTAAATATTATTCTTAATACATATTAACATTTTCTTTCCATCGCACATATTATTAAACCCTTAAATATTATTCTTAATACATATTAACATTTTCTTTCCATCGCACATATTATTAAACCCTTAAATATTATTCTTAATACATATTAACATTTTCTTTCCATCGCACATATTATTAAACCCTTAAATATTATTCTTAATACATATTAACATTTTCTTTCCATCGCACATATTATTAAACCCTTAAATATTATTCTTAATACATATTAACATTTTCTTTTCATCGCACATATTATTAAACCCTTCAATATACAAACCTTAACTTTACATTATTTTTCTCTTCGTTAATTTTCAAATTCTTTTAATTTATACATTATCTTCCAACGGTTTTTCAACCTCTCTATGTAAAACAATATATTTTTCTCAGTTATAAAAGCTATCTCTCTCTCTCTCTCTCTCTATCACCCATCTCTCCTCCTCTCTCATCCTTCCTCATTATACTCCTCCCCCTCCACTTTTTACTCTCATCTCCTCCTCTTTTTCATCCTTTCCAACCCCCCCCCCTAAAAAAATGTTTTCC
The DNA here is from genome assembly GCA_964016885.1 of Eledone cirrhosa. Lineage (NCBI taxonomy): Eukaryota > Metazoa > Mollusca > Cephalopoda > Octopoda > Eledonidae > Eledone > Eledone cirrhosa. The sequence goes on from OZ024742.1 coordinate 242,653,333, forward strand.
CAATATCACACATCAATCTAAAACTACTTTTCATATGTTGATTTAAAACTGCACTATTCACAAGTGTTTTTTAACCTTCATATGTCTTCCTATTTTATCTGATGAAAACACAAATATTATTGCATGATGATATTTGTTTTTGAAATGCGCATAATAAAATACATGGAACTCTTTTAACCATCTTTTGATCTTATATATTATATATATATATGTATATATGTATATATATATAAGTTTATCTCAGGTTCAATCGGGGCTAACCACAGTAAGGTACTCAATACATAGCAGAGTAAAAATATTTAATAAAGAAATGGCTTCTACTGGACTACAACTGTTTCATTCAGGAGAAGTCATATATATATATATATATATATATATATATATATATATGTATGTGTGTGTGTGTGTGTGTGTGTGTGTATATATATATATATATATATACTCTTTTACTCTTTTACCTGTTTCAGCCATCCGGCTGAGGCCATGCTGGGGCACCGCCCTTGTTATATAAATATATATATAGTAACAATAATAAATGTTAAGACTAAAATCCAAAGAGGGCTCGATAAGGATAAATATATATTAAATATATAAGAACCCTAGAGCAAATATTTATTAAAATAACATATTAAACTTTAAGCGAAGAATCGCTGCTTTCACCCTTAACGAGATCTTCTGAAACTAAAAAAATCAATCTGTGAACGCAGAAGTAAATATTTCGAAAACGGAAGGAAAACAGGAAGACGATACTTTGGTTCGTGAAGACGTTCCCTGGCAATGAACGGAAACAAGCGAAGATAATACGTCGTTATGTGGAACGAGAGAGCAATTACACGCAAAAACAAAACCACGTGAGAAATCATCAGGAAGCTCCTGATGATTTCTCACGAATGAAACAGTTCTAGTCCTGTAGAAGCTCTTCTATATTAAAACATTTATACTCTGCTTTGTATTGAGCACCTTACTTACTGTGGTTACCTCCGATTCAACCCGGAATAACTTATATATATATATATATATATATATATATATATATATATATATATATATATATATATATATATATATTGTTATACTTTGGGAGGGTCATGTATATATATATATGGTGTATATATATATATGTATATGTATATGGTGTAGGTAGAACAATTGAAACACTCAGTGTCGGAACTGTCGGAGCTGGCTGAGGTCCAACACACACATATACATACACACACTCGTATTTTCAGTATCATATCTCTTTCACTTACTTTACGCTCGCCTTCTCGTTCTCGTTTCAATTTTTCCACAATGTATTTTTCTTTCAATTTTCCCCTCTCTCATCGATTATCTTCAACGTGTAACTACGTACGTCAAAAACGTAACATTCTCACTTTCTGTCTATTCTTCTGATTACATTAATAGAAGGTTTAGTATTATAAACGTGTTCGGCTAAGGACATTTTCCATCTATCACTATTTTCTATATTGATTCATAAAATTAAATGCATGGGTTATTACTCTGACTGTGAATGTAAAGAGCTAGATACATGTATATTTTGTACTAATTTATACAATGCAACATGATCGTTCATAACAGACATGAAATATATTATATGTTTCGAAAGAAGTTTGGAGGAAAACGTAGTTTCAGGTATTTTGGGAGACAATAATATTTACTTTGTACTCATTGTTGATATAGAATGTACACAAGTTCACATTTATATAGGACCTTTACTAAAATTCTATATCAATGTTCAATGTGTATTATGTTTTAATTGTTGTGGTATACATACAATATATGCCATCATTTACTGCGAAATATCTTTAGTTTCAATTTAATTCTACTCTGATTCCACTTTAGCTGGAACAGTACATTCTGATATGTATTGAGAATATATTTTTTACTAAATATGATGAAAGGAACACGTCCTACATTATATAATAAAATACTGGTTTATGGGCAATAATGACTTTTCGAGGCGTTAAAGTGTTATCTCATTTTTGTTTTCATTAGCAGTATCAGTAAAGTGTCGGACAACATGATTTGTCGCATATAGTTACGGCCTTTTACGTTCTGAGTTCAAATCCCGCCGAGGTTAGCTTTGCCTGTCATCCTTACGGGGTCGATAAAATAAAGTACTGCAATCAATATAAATGACTTTCCTCTACCCGAACAATTGTTAGCCTTGTGTTAAATCAGAAACCATTATTGGAAATATTCCTACTGATTTTATTAATGAAACTTTTGCCCTAAACTACAATTTAATCTCATATTTATAATATTGCTTCTAAATTTAATGAATCAAGTACAAAACTGAATCATTATTTGAATTAAGATAATATTTAAAATTGAATTCTTACATATATGAATGCATGTACATATGTGCGGATGTGAAGGGCATCTGGTGATGTATACATAGATCTGTATATGTATTTTTGTGCAGAATGCAGTCGGTTTTTTTTCACCCAATATATATCCCCCCTCACATTTTCCTCCCATTACTCCCCATTACTCTCCTTTGCACCATCTCTTCCCCCTCTCTCTCTTTCTATATATATATATACATACACATTCGGTATACAAGAATGCAATCCACTTCTAGCACTCAATGTCATATTACTATAAAACAAGGATGACGGAGTATATTAATAAATAGGGAAATGCAAAGTTGAAGATGTTAGGGTCCTTTATTAATTGAGCCGTTATACATATTTCAATGACGATAGATATCGTGATTTCTTCAGACAACAAAAATTGATTAATAGGTAACATTTCCGAGGCAATATAGAGAGTCATATATATATAAATGTAAAAAAGAATTATAGAGAGTGAATGTGAGGAAATGCAGGAAAAAAACGCAGAAAAAAAATATCTCTGTAATTCTTTTTTACATTTATATGACATTTATATGATTCTCTATAACTGGCCCTCACTCAAACATTTATCACGGATTTTTATTTCCATTTTTTTCCTGCATTTCCTCTCATTAATTCTTTTTTTTACCTTTTTTTACTTTTATAAATATATATTTTTTCCTTTATTCTCTTTATAATCCCATTTTTCCCGTTCATCCTTACTCATTTGTACCTTTTCTTACATTTTTCCTTAAATCATTAATGTATCATTTGTCTCCACCAGATTGACCAGATACCAACTACTGGATTATTTATTTCTTACATTCGTTACATTAGATACTTTAAATATTGCCTGCCATCCTCGACAAGAGGCCAGTTTCTTCCATGGGCGGTCATAAGAAGTTAATATCCAACTCTGAACCCAATCTCTTATACGAATATACACTTTGCCAGTTAGATTTTATTCTTATCATATTGACTGTTGTCCAGTTTCCCTGACTTCTAAATTTTAACTCTTAACGTCTGAATTCTAAAAAATATATTTTTTTTTTTTGGGGGGGGGGGGTTCGGGTTGTGAAACCTTTAATATTTTCTATAAGTTATATTAACCATAGCAGTAGGTAACTTTCCCAATTTGGGGTTGATGGTCTGTATATTATCCAGCGGGTTTGAATGCACTAAATTCTGCTGGCCACCAAAGCTAGTAGTGAATACATTTTGGCTCGTCTGAACTCCCATTCACCTTATAGAGTTGTCGACCGAGGTGGTGGGGGACTGGTAGATGGAGAGAACAAATAAGGTTGGTGGTATTCTTGGTTGTAGTTGAGTGGTCAGCCACACACATATAATTAAGCAAGGTTGTCGGGGTATCCTGAAAATGTACAAGGGAGCGGGTACTCAAAGCAAAAAAATACACATTTTTTTTAGTCCGCTCCCTTCCACCCAAAATTGCTTCGGAAATGTTACCTTTTAATCAATGTTTGGTCTCTGAAGAAGTTACGATATCTATCGTCATTGAAATATGTATAACGGCTCAATTAATAAAAGACACTAACATCTTCAACTTCGTATTTTCCTCTTTATATATATATATAAAATAAAATAAAATAAATAAGTCAAATATTTAAAATTTGGCATCGTTTATTACTGCTATATATATTTCGGTGACAGCCATCTTTGGCTGTGACCTCTTCAGGCAGTCCGAATTTGTGTGGAAGAGAGGAGTTCACATGTTGTTGAGGTGTTTAACTTTGTCAATACTCTGATATGCCCAGTTCCTGGTTGGGTCGTTATTTCACTGAGGAACTGGAATCATATGAATTTAAACAAACGAATTTCAGCGTCAAAGAAGATCTTCTCCTCCCATTGGTCAGTTGTGAGAACATTCCTCAGTCAAAAGTCTATAGAAATTCGTTCTGAGGCGAGGCAATCTGTAGTGGTTGTTCTTGTTATTGTTAAGTACATCTGACCTCTACTCTTATGTTGGTAGTGGTGTTGGTGTTGGAGTCAGCTAAAAAAAATGATAAAGTGGTAGAAGGAATAAGATGGTAAAAGAACAAAATAAAATAAGATAATCAAATAAAATCTGTGTGTGTTATACCCAATCTCAATGTTAGAAAGATTTGTAAGGTCACTCCTCCCATTGGTCACAACTGACCAGTAAACTTCGGACTGCCTGAAGAGGTCACAGCCAAAGATGGCTGTCACCGAAATATATATAGCAGTAATAAACGAAGCCAAATTTTAAATATTTGACTTATTTATTTTAGTTTATTTTACATTACTCCGGAGTAACCAAACCAACCTGCGCACTTCGTCGAGTGCTCCAATCTGCATACTCAGGTGTTGGTAGACAACCATTATATATATATATATATATATATTAGAAAGTGAGTTTTTTGGGGTTTTTTAAATGAAAAATAACTGAGGTGTCCTACACGAGTGAAAGTATAAAGAAAAAAAGATGAAATCGAAAATGCAACTGGAGTCTTATTTTTAAAAAATATATATATATTTATTTGGTTCCCTTACCGGTTTCGCAGTTCTTCAAAAGTAGAGTTGAGATGGAAGGTCTGTGGTTTTTCTCACATGTGAGTAAAACCACAGACCCTCCATCTCAACTCTACTTTTGAAAAGCAGAAGAATTACGAAACCGGTAAAGGAACCAAATAAATATATATATTTTTTTTAAATAAGACTTCAGTTGCATTTTCGATTTCATCTTATTTTCTTTATATATATATATATATAATATTAAGGATACTATTTATAGTTATGTATATTATAAACTTTTTATAGTTATGTATATTTTAAACTATAAACAGGGAATGTCAGTAATGTATTACTACCTTATTACCAGTAAGATAAATATCTCAATGTAATAACATCAGTTGTTCTACAGAGCAGTTATATAGAATTCACAAGAATCAAAACTATGAACATAATGCTATGAACTAAATGCTTTGAACATAGCTTTGATTCTTGTGAACTCTCTCTCTCTCTCTCTCTCTATATATATATATATATATATATATATATATATATATATATATATATATATATATATATATAATATATATGTATATATATATAAATATATATATATATATATATATATATATATATATATAATATAAAACGAACACACTCTGCTCTGTAAGAACATAGAGTGCTCAACCGGCATACCGCCTATGGAAGCATCTTAGCTACCATCAGACACACACATATATATATATACGATATATTAACAAATGGAAACTATATTTTTAAAACCATATTTATTTCATTATACATATTTCAAGGACACCAAGTTAAATTATGGTGTGCTTTCATCAGATAAAATATAATATAGATCAGTTTTATAAATAAATATTGACATACCCTTAAAGAATGCGACCATTTCTGTTGGAAGCTCCCGGATTGTGGGGTTATTAAATTTATTTAGTCTATTATGCAAATTAGTATCGGATATGTTTAAATCACATTAGATTTAAAATAAGCCGTTGAAGTATGGAGAAAAGGGAAAGAAAAGAAAAAGAGAAAAAAAGAGAAAAAGAGAAAAAAGAGAAAAAAGAGCAAACTCTAAGAGGACAATAAGAAAACAAGAGAAAGAGAAAGAGAAAGAGAAAGAGAAAAGAGAAAGAGAAAGCCCTAAGTGAGACGTTTTTGTATTAGCGTAACTTTTAAGATGAAGTGAAAAAATAAATATTTATTGGATGAGTAATATTTCTGAAGACAGCATATATATGTGTAGGTATGTATATTCCCTCTGATAGTTTGTAAAATGTTTACATAGATCTATATGATATACATACCAACACACACATATATATCCTAGAAACGATCGTAAAATGATGAATTTTTTAATATAAGGAACTGTTTCTTTGTTTTTATTCATTGTTTTTATTAATTTATATATATATATATATATATATATATATATATATATATATATATATATATATATATATATATATATGCATACATAAATACATAGAAATTGCTTATACACGATAAATTGTCCTATTTGTTTTTATATTTATTTGTCAATCAACTGTAATCATACTTGCGGACGTTTATACGCATATGAAATATATCCCCTTCACATTAAATGGAGTTTGTCATTACGTTTCAATCATTTTGTAAAGAATTGTCATTTGGTTCGATAATTTTGATGCAATAATTTAGATTACTCAGAAGAATTTCACATTTTCAAAATATAAATTAGGAATTTAGCAGCTTCAATTTATAACTTGAAGATGTTAAATGTTGTTGAATGAATTAATTCCGTTCTTACATCGGTCATTTTAGCTTGTCAAATAATAGTTACTAGTGCATTGGTTGTTAAAGAAACTATGTTCATCAAAACTTATCGAATTACATTTGCCTTTCCTGTTTGTATTATGAATTACATTTCTTCACACATTTTAGAATATTTGATAATCAGCACGTCTCGATGGTTTAAAGTATGTTTTTTTTATATATTTATTTGCTATTAGCTGTAAAATAATTACGAAATTGTTTCATTGGAAGTGCAAGTCTCTATGTTTATATGATTATGCAGCATTCGGCTAATTCTTTGGAATTCTTTCTTCACAACTATTTCTTCAAATTATAATTTCCTGTATAACTATACTACATCATACAGATTCGACAAATTTCTACAAATTGCTGACGTTGACATAAACATGCTCATCAATAGTTACTTTCAACAATAGTCAGATACAGCACATTTACATGACCCTATCATATGAAAACTTGTAAGCTGTAAAATAATATAAATTTCAGCTTATTCATAACAACACTTTAGTCAGCAGCGTTAAGTAATTATATATCTACATTTTCAGACTGTTTCTATCCTCCAGTCATTAACATATAAACAAAATATACTTCCTGATATAAATCTATAGCATTTTCTTATCCTTTCCGACTCTCAGTGCGAAGAGTTTCTTCGGAGATTATTAGCTCACAACTAAGTCTTCGGGTTCAGTCAAACTGCGCGGCACTTTGAGAAAGTATCTTCTACCATGCTCTTGGATTGACTATGGATGAAATTTGGAGATAGGAAACAACAAGGGAGTCCGTCTGAGGAAATGCTCTCTTTCCTGGTTGGTAAATTAAATCCATAACACGGTGTAACACAATCAATTTGTGAAGTAAACTATGTTGAATAGATTCGGGTTGGGTCTTCGGTTGGAGAATAACTCCACCATTTTTGCTATTCATGAAAAAATGCACAGAACAATGTTCTTCTTTATATAATTATTGTAAAAAAGTATATAATTCAATTAAATACAAGATGTAAGCCCAACATATTTTTCCATCTGAATAACAGTAAACTCTAAGAAAGGTAACAATAAATTTCAAACCCTAAACATGGTAAAGAGAAAGATATAAACCAAGTACTCTCACATCACATAATCACATATAATCAATCGTTTGGAAAAGACAATACTAAGATCGTTTATTGCCTTGAAAAGAACAAGCTTTTAAATTCAAACTAACGTGGCTTTAGAATGGATACACGTTTTAATTAATCCCATTATATGCTTTGGAAAATAGGGCAGAAGACCAAGTACATCATACTCTTCTACTCAGAAACGTTTCGAACGTTGATAGCTATGGAAAAGTAAGTTGGATAATTACGTTCCGAATAATATATTATAGTATGCGTTACCTAGAAGACTATTGTCAAGTTCTACAAAAGACATGAGTGGTATTCTCCAAAAAATAGTAGCTACTCGTAGGTTCTATCTTTATCGTTTATATAAACTGTCTAGGAAATAATTTCCAGCCTATAAAAAGAACCTTTCTTTTGGCAATGCTAAACAGCACTGAAAGAAATACAAAGTGAAATCAACCAATCTCATCTCCCATTCAAATTTCAATTCTAATAAAAGATTTTATGAGTAGCCAAATATGCCACAAACATCAAAAGTATTCAAGTTTAATTAGGAAAATAGGACAAACCGATAGTTTTCTTTCCTCTCCGAAAAATTCCTTAGGGATCAAGATATTATTGTCAATAAAAACTATATTTTTAGGCCCACATTAAATATAAAATGGAGGTTACCAAGAAGAGTTACGTCTGAATACTCAGAAAATTCCAGTAAAAGAACTCCAGTAAATGAACTTTGCATTCATGCTCTATAGGATTAGAAATAGGATTTTGTTTACTGCTGAATTTAATCTGAACGCGCGTGATGAGAAATTGTTGAGGAGTATCAAAATGATATATGCTGTAGAAGCAATAGAGAATTTCTTACACCTTACAATAGTTACGGAAGGAAGAACAAACACCATCGTAATTTGTTTTGTGTGATTATTTATTTAAAATATAGAGGAGAGATAAAATACAAAGTAAAAAGTGAGAAGAAGGAAGCGAAAAAGTATGAGCGTTGAGTTGGTTGTTCGACATACCAGTATGGATGTAAAGTATCTTAATGATTCGAAATTAGATAAGATCGTAATTACAGTATAATGTTGAGGAGTTGAAGTGTAATCTAAATACTGAGTGACATTGAAAATACTTAGTTACTAGTGGAAAGATAATAATGGAGATAAATTATCCACGCCAATATTGAGAAATGAAGATGAAGAATATATTGATGATGAAGATGATGGTGAAGATGATGATGATAAAAAGAATAAGGACAATAAGTGTGACACCACAGAATATATAAACACAGATGAAATGTTTAATGCATTAGAAAAGGACGTAGATGTCAGACATAAAATTGAATTTTCGATTATCAAGTCTTTTTATAGGTTACTAGCAGAATGGCCCGGCGTTGCTCGGGATTTACTCTAGGGTTCTTATATATTTGATATATATTTATCCTTATCGAGCCTCGTGAAATAAATACGTTTGTTTATATTGTTTTTTATTGTGTATGCAAAAATATATGTACACGAATATATATATATATATATATATATATATATATATATATATATATATATATATATATATAACAGATTAAAGTTTAAGCAAATAATCGCGGCTTTCATCCTTAACGGGATCTTCTGAAACTAAAAAAATCGATCTGTGAACGCAGAAGTAAATATTTCGAAAAAGGTTACACACTATATATATACAAACTATATATATACACACTATATATATACATATACACACACACACAGCGTCTTAATGTCGTAATGCAGAAAGCCAGACATACAGACAGATATTATAAGGGCGCGACGTCGTAGCTATGTATCTATCTAAAAAGAAAGAGTAAGAATTATAGAGAGAGATCTCCAAATCGCCTAATGCGGTCCCTAGAGCATTGAAAATTTGAAATTATTTTTTCTCAAAACACTCACAGGACCATAAGTATTATATGTGTCAAGTTTGAAAACAATCGGTTGGGTGGTTCTCGAGTTTTAGGGAGTCAGACAGGCATTCTCTGTTTTAGACATATAGATAACGAAGAAAATGAAGGGAAATAAGTAAACGCAGTATCTAACACAGGGTAAAAATTTGACTCACTAGAAGTTTACATCAATTAGTTTACAGTCCCAGTAGCATACATTCTCTTCATCTCCTTTTATAACAACAACAACAACAACAATAACTACTACTACTACTACTACTACTACTACTACTACTACTACTACTACTACAGTGTTAATTCTACTGCTATGATTTACTGTTTAACATGTGTGTAGAAAGTGTAATGTATAAAGCTCTCTCTCGATGGTCTTGAAGATATAATTAAACGCGGTGCCAAAATGGTCAACATTTTCAAATGTATCGATGATACAGTTCTTACTGTTAGTAGTTTAGGTGAATTGAGAATTCCGATGAAAAAATTGAAAGAAAAAATAGAACAGTATTGTTAATTCCTTAAATGTGACAATACTGGAACAATGATTATCTCAGGAACATATCTGATAAAGGCTGTCTTTTTGTAATTAATTATAAAACTGTCATAGTGATGGGTAAGGTTTTCATTAGTGGATTTATTGTCACAGATATAAAGAAGTGACATATATAATTACAATAGCGAAATCTGTTGTTATCTGTTTAAACCTTATTTGGAAACAACCAGCAATAAGTAAAATTAAAAAGTTGAAATTTCTCCACACCTGTGATATTTCGAAGATCATCGTATGAACTTGAATACTGGACTCTTAAATAAAACCAAAAGAAAAAAAAACAGCTTGTAAATTTATAGGTCGGTATTATAGGAGAATGTTCCGAGTTATAGAGACGGTAACAGGGATAAACCGGTGTGAGTTGAACCATAGTATTGAAAACATATTTGTAAATGAACTGGACATGAACGAATTTAGGTATTTGGGGCATATTTAGGTATTTTATCTTTGGTAAAAGGTGAAGAATGAGACTCAGTAAACAAACTAGAAAATAACGGGATTTAAGATACAATTAATGCGTGCAGTAGGAGACAGAGATGATGGGAGAAGAATTATCAGACCGGCTAATTATACTCCAAGTATTATCGGTTGCAGATACTTGTATGATTATCAATAAAGTACGATTTAACCCTACTTTCCAATCGTAAGATCTCATCACTTTCTGGTGAATCCGATTTGAAGTCAGAAAATTGCTCAGTAAAATGCTAGTGGATTGATAAATTATAGTAAATGTAATATTTTAGTGTATTCAAATCTTTTCTTTAAATGAAACTTTTTTGAAGTTTTCAAGTAATTGGAAAGGAAAATTACTGGTTCATATTGTTTACGGCCAAATGTCGAGTGGAAATAAAAACATTGACAAACAAATTGCAAGCAAGCTGTTAATAATGATTTCTAGTATAGGTACAAGGCCAGCAATTTTGGGGGAGGGGTAAGTCGATTAAATCAACCCCAGTGCATTGATGGTACTTTATTTTGTCGACCCCGTAAGGATGAAAGGCAAAGCTAACTACAGCGGGATTTGAACTCAGAATATAAAGAGCCATAACTCTATGCCATGAAGCAGGGTGTCCGACGTCCAACCGACAACTGCCAATTCACCGCTCTAAGGAAGCTGCTAATAATGGGTTTTTTATATAGGCACAAGGCCATCAATTTTGGGGCAGGGGAAAGTCGATTGAATCGACCCAGTGCGTGACTGGTACTTTATTTTATCGACCTCGTAAGGATGAAAGTCAAAGCTAACCATAGCGGGATTTGAACTCAGAATGTAAATGGGCCGTAACTCTATGCTGCAAAGCATGGTGTCCGACTATCTACCGATACTGCCAATCCACCGCCCCAAGGAAGCTGTTAATGGAAATAAAACTTTTAAACTGAGACAATTATTTATATATACACGTAATTCTAACCAGCGTGCAAATAAATATATAGGTTAATAAAATAATGATAATTCTTTATTAAATAATAGAACAACAAAATATTATTAATAATATTCGATACTTGATTTTTGCCATTCATACTTTAACAACATGATTTGCAAAATCGATTGATTCGTATATTGATTTATTTAGTTTTAGTTTCATTAGTTTATGCCGATCAAACAAAATGAAAATGTCTTTGTCTAAATCGAAAGACGCCACTGGAAGGAAGAGAAAAGATTTCCGTCTAATTAATACTTCGAATAATTGCTAGTTGATGGCAGCAGGCAAGTAAAAAGTAAGGAAGACAATAAATCTCAGTGAGCACATATTTCTCAGATTATTGATCATGATTAAAATTGGTAAAAGTTCAAAATCTTCAAAAATAACAGTTCAATCTCAGTTCAGAATAAATTTCTCCGAACTTAAATTTTACTCCAATTAAAGTTCTAGTGACACAAAAGCTTCAACCCAACTAAAATTCATTCCAATTTATTGCAATCACTCAACTCAATGCTACACAAACTTCGCTTAATCATAGCATCAGCAGTATTTTGTTTCAAAGAAAAATCTCAGCGAAATTTTATAATTCAAACTTTAATTAATCTGACCGAAAATTGTCTCAGGATTTTATAACTATTTATAAAATGTATGGAATCCAATGATTTAACGAATTAAAAAAAAAGTAATAAAAGATGGGAATTCTTGTAAGAAATCTAGTAAACACTTATTTGATATCAATTACATGAAAATATTTGCTACCGACCGAAACAAAATGTTAAGAGGTATAGTGAAAATCTTGCTGGTCGTTTTTTGCTATTGCTGTTGTCGTTGTTTAGCTGCAGGTGAGCCAAGATCAAGCTGTTGTTTGATAAAATGTGGTTTAACCATTACCATCCATCGCTTTGAGTGACATTAGGTTGCTATTTCTAGGAGATTGAGTAACGAACTAGAAGCTCCTTTGTTAGCCTGAAGATGACAGTTGATCAATGATGCGGGGAAACATTTAATGAGAATTATTTTACATTTTAAATCCAATTTCACCATGATTGATTTAAGCATTTGTCCGTTCAAGTATATAGAAGTTATATTACTAATATGACGTGTAGTAAACAACGTCGAGAAATCAATCAATTGTAAAAATAATTCAATAATCTAAATATATATCATGGAATCACGCCAACCAGTACTGAGTTACTGCGTTTAATCAAGGCAAGGTAAGAACATTTATGTAGTTACTCGACCTGTCAGAAACAGCAGCCACGTCTCACTCAAAATTACACCCTATCGAGAAAAAAGACAAATAGAATAATGATCTTGGAGGAAATATATCTGAAAATCTGAACGCACACCTAAAACCTGGTCAGAACTGGAACAAACAAGAAGATAAACAAGACTAATTAATTTAAATACAAGATTAATTCACTAGAAATTTAGACTCGAAGACGCAAAGTAAGAAAATATCTTGGAATTTAACTATACTAAAAATAATTATACTGTACTTAAATTCTAGCCTTAAAACTTCAAACTTACGATTCAACGATATTGATTCGGTACAATATTCAAATATCTCTAAGAAATATTTGAAAAGTTGTTATTGTTGTTATTTAAACCCACATCAACTATCGTCGAACGCATCTATGCTCAAAAGAGCCCCAACCCTGGCCTCATGCTGTTTCTTTGTTTATGTGTATTGCGTTCTCCAAATCCCCCCACCCCACCGCAAAAAAAGAAACAAAATTAACAATTTGGTGTGACTTCAAAGAAGGTTTGGTTGGCTACTATTTCCGACAGCTAGAGCGATCACGTAGAAGTAAAACTACGTTAATTCGAAAACTATTTGCGAATATAGTAGCAAGATAAGTAGAAACAGCAGAACGACACCGATATTTATAAACAAATCGGTTAGGAATCATGACTGAGCGTAGAATTTTATAGGAACTACATTATTTTCAATTGAAAATAAGATTTTATATTAATTGGAAATGAAATTATAAAACTACGGCGTTTATCTGTTAATTTGCATTCTTTTAAAAACTTAATAGTTTCCATCTGTATACTCGAAAACTATTTGCAATACTTGAACATGCTACTCCTTTGATGAAATAACTCTCACCACAAAAGATAAATATGTATATTATGACAATCGAAATGGGAAGTATTAGTCGAAAACAATACCTTAGAACAAACATTTGTACTAGTTTGCTTTCAATCCTAAGGTTTTGTTTTCTCTATTTCAATATGTTTGAAAAGTGAATAAAGAGAAACTCACTGATCCGAAAATACGGTTAGTAAGAGACGTTGCTTTACCCCGCAACGTTTGTTACCCGTTTATTCACTATTATATATTATATACGATTTATAGTATCTTTATACGTTTAGAATATTTATTAGATAGACTAATTATAAAGTTTTTTAGTGTCTGGCTTAAACATAAAACCTTTTAGTGTCTAGATGATGTATATAATAGAGGGAATAGAAATTAGAAAAGTATATGATCTTTATGTTAATAAATGAATGGTATTTTTGTTATAAGAGGTCAACGATCTTGTCAAATTATGTGGGATTACATTAACTCTTTTCTTGCACATGGCCTGTTATCGTTCCCTCTAGACATATCTATCTATCATCTACATACATGGTGGCTGCCAACTCGTTTTCGGGTACGGCCACTATTTTATATCCAAGTAGGAGAACCCCTACCGATGCGCTGAACGATTGTGACTTTTTAGTCCAGCCAGCGACTTGAAAACTCTGGTACAAACACTGCACTTGTGACAATTATTGACACATAGTGCTGGGCCCATGGTACCATGTGACGACAAGTGCAGAGAGATCTCCAGATATAAAGCATACATACATACATACATAATAAAAGATATAAATAGATTGACTTGGTGACCTTGCCACGGACAAACGTCTACATCAACAATTATGGGACTGCTGGCTCACCCCTTCCTCACCAACAATATAAAAAGCCCCGGCACCACCACCGACATAGCCAGCAGCAATAACAGCCAACTACAACAAAAAGTATATTATATTATTGTAATGCACTGGGTGATTGCTGGCCTTGTGCCTGGAGTGGAGACAATTATTAATAATTTCATTCTTAAGCCACGCAATGCTCACATTAAGGAACCACTCATGATAATAACAATTTTAAAAAAAACAACAAAAAGAAAACCCCGTGACCAAGAAATACCGGGATGGCGGCCGGCGGGGAATAGCCATGTCTCTAGGGGAGAACGACCCCTCTAGTCTTGGTTGACACTCGTTCTAGAAGTGGTAACACGAAATGATTACCCCTTGGCGGATAAGGATAAAACGCGACAAAATAAAGTAGATGTCTAATGATGAAATCTCATACCGGATCGGCCGTCACCCGGGTAAAAAAGGGCCGCGTCCCTCAGAGAGGAACCAGACTGGGGTCGAAAAATCAGCTAATGGTTCAAACCTTCCCATCACTTCGGAGCTGGAGACCTCCCATAACCGGAATACTCCTACTGTTGGCCCTCCATGCTCACCACCAAGAAATCCAAAGAAAAAGAGAGAAAAATGGTCAAGGGAAGATAATAAAGAAGTCCTTGAGGCTTTCTACACTGCCATGTACTACCCATCAAATACATCGAATACAGAACAAACATATATCAACTGGAAAAAGAAACATCCCGAAAACAGATGCTATATTGACAGTAACAAACTAGCCAATATACGAAGAAATATTGTAAGAAAAAAGTTACTAACTGATATAGAAATTGATCAGATCAAGCTGGTAGCACAAAGTCAGCGAAGGGAAAATGAAGCATGTGTCAGTGAAAACGAGGTAAACTGTAACACTTCGAATCCCAGGGTTGGGGCGGAATCACTGGCAACAGAACAAATTAAAGAAAGGAGCGAAAAAGTGGAGGGAGTGCATGCTCAGGATGAAACTCCAAATGAAAATAATGAGATCGTAAATGATAAAGAAATGAATGAGAATGAACTTGCCAACTTGAAGGATGAAATTATGATCGAATGGATGAAAATGAAAGAATCTGACATGGGGGAACGAGACACCCTCCCTAAGATCCAGAACTCCAAACAGAACCAAAAGATAATACACAAGACTAACATAATTCTCAAAAACATTATCATCACAAACAAACTAAACATTACTGACTTAAATCATCTCTATTATGCATCGGCTAAAGTCACCACTCACTTATGTGGAGTGAAGATGAAAAAACAAAGGAATTCCCACAAGAAATCTACTTGGCAAGATAACATCAATCGCCAAATAAACCTTCTCCGATCTGACATAGAAATTTTAACAAACTATAAAGTAGGTGAACATGTTAAACAAACTAAACTTAGAAAATTGAAAAAAAAGTACAGTATAAGATCAACATGTGACATAGACATGCTGATAGAAACAATCAAGCAAAAAGTGTCGGCCAAAGCTGCTCGTATAAGGCGCTTTGAAAAACGATCTAGATTCTATAAGGACAATAATATGTTCAAAAACAACCAAAGAAACTTCTACAGAAAAATTGGTAAGTCAACAGTAACTGCTAAATCAATACCACCCAAGGAGGAAGTGCAAGAATTCTGGGAAAAGATCTGGGCCGAAGAAAAAGTTCATAACATACATGCCCCATGGATAGACAGACAAATGAAAGAAACAGCTCACCTTGAAGAACAAACATGGGGAAATATAACAGTTGAACAGCTACGCTTGGCTCTAAGAAAAACCAGCAAATGGAAATCCCCAGGAAAAGACAAAATACAAAACTTTTGGATAAATGCCTTCACAGAGTCTCATGAGCTGTTAGCCCAACTTTACAATGAAATAGTTAAGGAGCCAGAAAAGATACCATCATGGCTAGTTAACGGCATTACATTCCTGCTACCGAAGAATGATGAGACAAACAATCCCAAAAATTACAGACCGATAACCTGCTTGACCACAATGTATAAAATTTTAACATCAGTCCTAACTGAATACACATATGACCACCTGATAACAAATGATCTATTTCCCATTGAGCAGAAAGGGTGTAAACGAGGCTCATATGGCTGTAAGGATCAGCTTCTGGTTAACAAAATGATACTGGAAGATTGTCATAATAGACACAAAAATCTATCGATTGCTTGGATAGATTATAAAAAAGCATTTGATAGTTTGCCACACAGTTGGATTGAAAAATGTTTAGAGATTTTCAAAATATCCCCCGTTGTCAGGAGGTTTTTGTCATTCGGTATGAGGACATGGAGAACGACACTCCTTTTGAATAGTGAAACAAAATCACTGGAAGCTGGAGAAGTTAACATTAATTGTGGAATTTTTCAGGGTGACTCTTTATCACCGCTTTTATTCTACATCGCACTTATACCATTAAGTAAAATGCTCAATGAAACAAAACATGGATATAGAGTCTATGACAAAACCATTAATCACCTGTTCTACATGGATGACCTGAAACTATTTGCAAAAAATGATGAACAATTGCAAGGGCTATTATCCACTGTGAAGCAGTTCAGTGATGACATTAAAATGGAGTTTGGACTGGATAAATGCGCCAAAGCAACGTTCACCAGAGGAAAGCTGCTGAAGAGTTCAGACATTAATCTTGATCGGGGGAACGTGATAAGAGAGCTTGATCAAGAACAAACTTACAAATATCTAGGTGTTTGTGAAGGAGACGGAATCAAGCACTCGACAATGAGGGAAAGGATAAGGAAGGAATGTTACCGCAGAGTCAGAGCAATCTTAAGAACGGAATTGAATGCAAGGAATAGGATCGATGCCATAAACACGCTTGCCATACCAGTAGTAACCTACAGTTACAATGTCATCAACTGGTCAAGCACAGAGATCCGTAGGTTCGATACAAAAATCCGAAAATTCTTAACCATGCACAGAATGCATCACCCTAAGGCAGACATAGATAGAATATATCTCCCTAGGAAAGAAGGAGGACGTGGGTTAATCCAGTTAGACATTGCGTTGAAAACTGCAACAATTGGATTATCCACATATCTAAGGGAATCACATGATTGGATGATCAAACTCGTTTTGAAACACGAAAGCACCAAAAGATCATATTCCATTACAAAAGATGCACAAAGATACAGTAATGGACTACAAATTTCAGAAGTCCCATTTACTGCTGAAATGGAAAACACAGAAAAAGCAAAGCAGGTAAAAGTAACTGCAAAGAAAGAACTGCTACAGAAACTGGCTAAGAAATGGCAAGAAAAGCCTCTGTATGGAAAATACCCAGAGCGAGCTAACAATCCTGATGTTGACAAAACTTTAACCCATCAGTGGTTGGCATCCTCTGGACTGAAATCGGAGACTGAAGGACTGATTATATCCGCACAAGATCAGTGTCTGCCAACAAAAAATTACCAAGCCAACGTAATAAAAAATGGGTGCAGCCCATTATGCCGTGTATGCAAAAAACAACCAGAGACCATTGACCATATAATTTCAATGTGCAGTCCTATAGCTCCAACCGAATACCTAAACAGGCATGACAGAGCTGCACAATACATACATTGGATAATGTGTAAGCATTTTGACCTGCCCCATCAAAAGAATTGGTGGGAGCATCAACCACCTCCCATACTTGAAAAAGATCACATCTCAATCTTGTGGAACTTTAGCATCCAAACAGACCGAAAAATAGATGCAAATAGACCTGATATAATATTGAAGGACTTTCAAAGGAGGGTATGCCTGCTAATTGATATGTCTGTTCCAATAGACAAGAATGTATCTATAAAAACATTTGAAAAATTGAGCAAGTATAAGGACCTGGAGATAGAAATTGGAAAAATGTGGAAATTGAGAACTAAAACAATACCAGTGGTTGTAGGCGCTCTGGGAATGATACCTAAGGGGTCTAACGACTACTTATCGCAAATCCCAGGAAACCCGCGTATAGGAGAAATACAAAAGATAGTACTAATGGGAACTGCCCATATACTAAGGAAGATCCTGTCAATATAAGTACATCACAAGTCTAAACACTAAGGATGCATGTGTGAATATGTATGTTCTTTCTTGAACATGGCGGACCTTGTTGTCTCTTGAGGTCACTGGTTGTGACTTGGTGATAACTCGTATAAACATAAAGCAAGATAAATGCAAATAATAATAATAATAATGTTTTCTTTATTAACCACAAGGGTTTACATAAAGTAGACATTAAGGACAGTACAGGACAATACAGGAGGGTACAAAAGGGCATTTCTGCGTGTAAAAAAAAACAAGAAACAGAGGATGTAATAATAGAACAATGAAAAAATTCCCCAATATGGGTGGAGACCTCCAAGAGACATTCATGGAGAAAGCCCATTAAAAAGCCACAGTGACCCTGACCACTAGGGCAAGTGCCCTCTCCCAGTTTTCCACCTTTAATTTACAGACACATACTCAGAGTAGGCCCATTCACTCGGGCCATTCTTGCCTCTCTCACCCATCTTTCAGCAAAATGCTGGGAAAAGAGCACTTCCCCTCTACCCTGATTTTCCTTTTCAAATGAAATTTGAAAATGTTAATCAGGGCATCACCGAAGAGGTAAATGCTCGTCTTCAGCCCTTTCAAACGTGTCCACCATACTATCTCTTTCGCCATGGCCACCACGAGACAGATAAAAACTGCCTGCCCTTCCCGGCTAAAGGAAGAGGGCGGGGCAATCCTCACGATGGACTCAGCTGATAGCTGGATCCGTCCTACACGCGACAGCAGGTGTTCTACATAAACCCACAAGTCAGCAATACTCGGACACTGGACGAGTGCGTGCAGGACGGTTTCGTCGCCCTGCGCGCATCTCGGACATGCGCGGCCGACGGCACCTCCATGCCTGTAGAGTTTATCCCGAACTGGCAAAGCTCCTCGGTAGCACTGCCAGGCCAGGGATTTCTGGAAGTTGTCCATAGGCCCCGGCCCGAAATTTCTTCCGAAGAGATTGGCTAGTTGATTTTCGTCGACGCCTAGAGTTTCCCCAAGTACGTCGTCGCTCTTCCCCTACACTAATCCTCTATAGAACGCCAAGGTGGAGTTTCCACCGATCACATTGCCCGATTGGTCGAGGGCTGTGAGCGCCTGAAGACATTCCAGTCTCCAAGCGCTCCCTCTCGGTCTTCGCTTGACCCAGGACTGTAGCTTCGTCAAGGAGACGAGCTGGGGAAAGACCCGTCTAGAAAATGGCGACCACACCTGGTCAACGTCGAGGAAGAGGTGGAGATGCCGTAGCATGAACGCGTATCTGCGCATCATCAGCCACGGCATTCCCAGCTCTCCACGTAGCAGGTGTTGACAGCAGATGGACCGCCTGACCATCGGAGCGCGTCCCTTCCACAAAAGGCGAAAGAGCAAACGCTCCAGCGCAGTCTGGCGGGGCTTAGGATAAGGTACGACGGTCAGGCGGTAGTAGATGACGGACGCGATGTACGCGTTAGCCCCCTCCGCTAGACCTTTCAGGGATAGCTTCCTCTCCGCCCATTTCTGGGTGAGAGAAGCCAACCTGGTCGTCACCTCGTCCCAATTTTAGTCCGTCTGGAGGTCCGGACCGAAACAGACCCCGAGCAATTTAACTGGTCCGTTCGTCCAGCGCCCGACGACGCTGTTGGACGGCATGGACCTGCCTCTCCAGGTGCCGAGCTCCAGGCCCACTGACTTTTCCTGGTTGATCATTCCTCCTGTCACCGCTTCGTATTCTCTTAGTGTAGTGCCGATCGCCTCGATGTGTTTAACATTCGACACCACTATGGTGACATCATCCGCATATGCTGACACGGATCTTCCGCATCCTAGTTCGCACGGGACCCCCCTCAACGTCTCCATTTGTGCAGTAATGGCTCGAGAGTCAATACGTACAAGAGGGACGAGAGGGGACATCCTTGGCGGACCCAGCGCATGATGTTGAACGGTTCCGGAAGGTGACCGTTCACTCTCACCACAGAGCAGATGTCGCTGTGCATGGCAGCGATCTAGCCTCTGAAGACGGGCCCAAAGCCAGCCACCCTCAGGACTGCTGCTAGGTAACGATGGTCGACCCTATCGAAAGCTTTCGACTGATCTAAATTGATCAAGGACCCACCCGTGCCAGGTTCCCTAGCTACCCTCTTTACGATGTATCGCATGAGGTGGAGGTTGTCGTGATGGATCTGTCGGGAATGGCGCACGTCTGCGCCTCTCCCACCAGACCACCAACGACAAGCGCCAACCTCTTTGCTAGCACCTTGGCCAAAATCTTGAACTCTGTGTTTAGCAGAGTTATGGGCCTGAAATTATCTATCTTATCCCCCTTGTTCGGATCCTTTCTCAGCAGCGCAAACAGCTCCTCGGCACACAGAGCTGGGAATTCTCCCGTTCTGTTGCCAGTTGCAATAGACGTCCGCCAAGAGGCCTCCGAACAAGTCTGGCTTCTGTATGTAAAGTTCATAGAGCAGACCATCCAAACCAGGTGATTTGCACCTTGTGCAGCCAGTCATTGCCTCCCGTACTTCAGCGGCTGGTATCGGCTTTTCGCAACACTCCGCCTCAGTGGCCGAGAGCCGCGGCAGTCTGTCGAGTTAGACACTAAAGTCCATCCCCCGATCCGGCCCGCCGCTGTCCCCGAACAGCTGGGCGAAGTGTCGCTGGGAAGCTTCACACATTTGACCGGGATCGAGTAGCATGCGCCCGTCGTGGTCCACCAAAAACGGGATCGTGGCTTTGTTGCCACGATGCGCCTCTGCCACTCGGGCCCATTGAACGGCTTTCGTCCCCTCGTGTCTGAGAGCACGCACCCTAGTTCTGACAACGCAGCCTTTGTGCTTTGCATTGAAGAATTGGTCAAGGGCCAATTTCGCCGCAAGTACGTCGGTCGCAATGCCTTTGCTAAGCGCCTCGTCTAATTTTCTAACTAGTTCTCCCTCTACTCTATTTTTCTCTATTGCTAAAGCCTTACTAAACCTAATGGATTCTATAATAATCGCTCTTTTCAGAGCAAACCACCACTTATTGTTGACGATGGCCCCAATCCACGCTCGCTTAACTAGTTCGCTAATCCGGTCTCTGTAGGCCTTGCGCGCTGGTAAAGACGCGTTTAGCTTCCAGTAGCCGGGTCCTCGTCTATGAAGCCTATCTAAATCAAGCACACAGATCACGAATTTGTGGTCCGTGTAGCTGACTATCTTGAATTGTGGACAGCCTATGCTAGACCTATCTATTTCCCTACAAAATCCTCTATCTAGATATGATCTGGATGACCCGATACGGTTTGTCCAAGTCCACATTGGCACATTCGGGAAATCCAATCGGTACCTGTCAGACAGTTCAAAACGCCTGAGCAGGTTGGTGAGGCTCTTGCACCATCCTCCCTATCCGTTAATCCCACACAGTCCGAGCGTGCATCTAAGATCCCGTTCCAGTCGCCCACTAACACTAAAGAGCGGGACCTTCCAAGAAAGGTCTCCAGACGCCGGAAGAAATCAGGCCACCCTGCTCCTGTCGGGGCAGAGACGGCCACTAGCCTGAAAGCTTGCCCGTCTCCGCTGGTCACGTCCAGCACCACCAACTCACCTTCTGAGTCCAGGAAGATGGCCCGTATGGCGAGATCCAAACATCTCCGAAAAAGCACAGCAACTCCTCCCCCCGATCCAGGACGGCTGGGAGATGCGTACACATCGTAGCCGCCGAAGATCGGTGCGAAGGCCCGTGCTTCGGAGATTCTGGTCTCGCTGATGGCCACTACATCTATGTTTAGTGACCTGAGGTCGTTGAGCAGGTGGCCCTGCTTCCATGACGACCCCAAGCCACGCGCATTTATGCTGCCTATTCTGAGTGAGGTCATGTTGAAATGGAGTGGAAAAGATGGGAAAGACCACTTACCTTACTTCTCGTAGAGGAAGGATAGTTTCTCCATCCTTTTCACTGCTTTTGGCCTCCTCCGGAAGGATGTCCTTATAAATCCGCCTGGAGAGTCCTTGTCGGAAGTCTCCGATGTCTTTGGGGAATTTTTGTTTTAGTGTCGTGTACGTTTTCTGTGTAATGCGAGTGATTTGTATGTGTGGAGGTGGTGTGAAATTTTGGGTTGTTGTGTAGTCTTTTTCTGTGATGCTGGTGTTGTGTTGGATGTAGTGTAATAATTGGTTGTTCAAATTTAATGCTGTGTAGTGTGTATCGTTTTGGTTGTTTTGTTTTGTTTGCGTGTTGTGGGTTTGTTTCTGTTTCGCTTTTTGGTGACTTTTGTGGTGTTGGTGATGGTGGTGTTGGGGTTAATGATGGTTATGGTGTTGGTGTTTGTGGTGATGGGGTTGGTGATGCTGGTGTGGATGGCGGCATATCTATCCTAACCTTTTTGTTTGATAGTTTATTTGTTTCCCTCTGTATTTTGTTTTTGGAGGTGGAGGAAAGAGAATTTTTTTTCTTTTTTGGTTTCTTTTTTTCTTTTTGCCTGATACTGTTTCCCACTCCTCGTCGTCACAATCTGTCTCCAGTTGTGATAGGCCGGGGACTTGAAAATCCTCCACAGGCGTTGGTTTTGGTTGTGGCGTGGTGGATGGTGTAGGAGCTGGTGCTAGTTCTGGCGCGTTGGGTGGTGGTGGTGTTGGTTTTGCTACTGTTGCTGGGATTGTTACTGTTACAGTTGCTTCTGTTGTTGCTGCTACAGTTGTTGCTGCCATTTTTGCTGCGGGTGGTGTTGATGGTTGAGTCACTGGGGTAGGTAAGAGAGGTGGCCCCAACCTTTTAGCTTGAGGGCAGAAAGCCCTTAGGTGGGTTCCTTCACCACAAACGACACACCTAGGCCTTCTGCCCTCGACGATTGCGGTGAGGTGGCTGCCGTCAGTGAGGTCTATTACCTCTGGGATCTCCTCAATGCTTTTTTGATCCGCTTGGATCAGGAGCTCCATCCCAGATCCGGACCAGTTCTCCTGCTTTTCTTTCGCTATTTCGATTATCTTGGTGTTGGCTTGGATGCCGGCGAGGACGGCAGCTATTAGCCAAGGAATTTCGATGGCCGGTGGAACGTGGCTGAGCCTGATCTTCACGAGTCTCTGGCCACAATAGCTTGGGACGAATGTGATGTCGTCACTTCTTAATGGGGCCATGGAGTGTTCTCTGGCCTCCTGTGGTGTTTCAAAGAACACGTCCACGGTTCCATACTTCTGCCCACGTCTGATGTGGGGGTTTTTTGCCCACACATGTCCCAAAGCTTCTTGGATTTGAGACTCGGATGCCCGTTCCACTCGGCGCGATTTTATATTAATTATTCGATAAGACACGGTGCATAGGCGCCGATGCTCTATTTTATTAGGTGGGGGTGAGACTGACCCTGTACCCATCTTTCTTTACCGTTTTTTTGGTTTCTTCTAATTCCTCCTGAGTTACCTGAAATGCTTCGCACTGTTTTGCTACTCTGGCAAAACTCAGGGTGGTTTTCTTAATGTCATTGTTGCTGTTGTTGTTATCGTTATTTTTGTTATTATTAATTTTTGTTTCAGTTGTGGTGGTGGTGGCGTCAGTGGTGTTCGGTGTGGAAGAGTTCATTTTGGTTGAATGCATTTCGATATCACGAGTTAATTTATTTTTTTCTTTTGTTTCTATTGTCGCGGTGGTGGTGGGGGTGGTGGTTGTCGCGGTGGTGGTGGTGGTGGTGGCGGCTTTAACACCTGCAGTCATTGGTAATGGTGGGAAATGAATGTCTGCCTGAGACAAATTTAAAATATTGCTACTGCTTATATCTTTAGTGTTGGCAAACGTAGTAATATTTACAATGGTGGTGTCGGTGTGAGGTGTTAGTTTGGGAGAAAGGATTGACTCTGAATCAGCCATGATGTTTCAAAGAAAAATTTTTGTTTGATAATTATAAAAGTTTAAATTTTGGGCTCAAGTCCCCCAATCTTTTTGTGTGTCCTATTCGGAAAACAATGTATGTGCATTTATATACATTTAACAATAAAAAATTTCCATAAATGGAAATTTTAAACAAATGAAAACAACAAACCTTTGCGGAGCTCACGATGATACGATTTACTACGTAGGTCGCCAATAATAATAATAATAATAATAATAATAATAATAATAATGATTACTTATCGCAAATCCCAGGAAACCCGCGTATAGGAGAAATACAAAAGATAGTACTAATGGGAACTGCCCATATACTAAGGAAGATTCTGTCAATATAAGTACATCACAAGTCTAAACACTAAAGATGCATGTGTGAGTATGTATGTTCTTTCTTGAACATGGCGGACCTTGTTGTCTCTTGAGGTCACTGGTTGTGACTTGGTGATAACTCGTATGAACATAAAGCAAGATAAATGCAACTGTAATAATAATAATAATAATAATAATAATAATAATAATAATAATAATAAGAAGAAGAAGAAGAAGAAGAAGAAGAAGAAGAAGCATTTATGCATACATACATATATACATACATACACACATACATAGATACATGCATATATGCATACAAACATATATACATAAATACATACATACATGCATGCATATATGCATACATACATACATACATACATACATACATACATACATACATACATACATACATACATACATACATACATACATGCATGCATATATGCATGCATACATACATACATGCATACATACACACAAACATACATAGATACTTACAAACATACATATATACATGCATACATATATACATACATACATACATACATACATACATGCATATATGCATAGATACATACATACATGCATACATACATAAAACATACATAGATACTTACAAACATACATATATACATGGTGGCTGCCAACTCGTTTTCGAGTACGGCCACTACTTTATATCCATGTAGGAGAACCCCTACCGATGCGCTGAACGAGTGTGACTTTTTAGTCCAGCCAGCGACTTGAAAACTCTGGTACAAATACTAAACTTGTGACAATTATTGACACATAGTGCTGGGCCAATGGTACCATGTGACGACAAGTGCAGAGAGATCTCCACATATAAAGCAATGCCTGTGCCGTGAAGCTTTTATAGTGAGCAAAGGCACTGCACAAAGCCAGTCCCACTCTCTTAACCAAGATGATATTTACCAAAAAGAAGAACAAGTCAACATCATTGGATACCATCAGGGTTGCAGGTGTTATATCATAGTTTTCCTTCTCCTAGAATTCTGCCTTGACAAAGGCTAAGGGGTCATCTCTCCCGGTGATTTTGGATGGCCATTGACTCTTAAGAGCTCCTTTGCCCTTTGACAGGTTTTGTTTTTAGTCCTGCATGATGTCCAAAGTCACCCTCCTCACCAAGAAACCTTGGTGGGTTTGCCAGTTTAGTCGCCAACGACCCGACCATGAGATAGGTTGTACATATATACATACATACATGCATATATGCATACATAAATACAAACATACATAGATACTTACAAACATACATATATACAAGCATACATATATACATACATACATGCATACATACATATATGCATACATACATGCATACATGCATACATGCATAAATGCATACATACATACATAAAAACATGCATACAAACATACATACATACATACATACATACATACATACATACATACATACATACATACACACATACATACATACATACACACACACACATACATAAATACATACATACATGCATACATCCATAGGAGAATATTAATGCAGAACTAATGAGAAATCTGCAGATACTCCTCCCTGACTATACCTTTAGATTTATACCAGTGATTATTGGGGCACTGGGATATGTTAGTAACTGCCTCAGTACAAATCCTGAGAGGCTGGGCTTCACAGAAATAGAAAGAACACGACTAGTTAGGAAATAGCAAGTACAATCCATTAATGGAACAGTAAAAGTATGTAAAACATTCCAAAAACTTCTGCATCAAATAACTGCATATACACATGTACAGATACACAGAATATACACATGCATATATATAACTTAAAACATACAGCTCCAAACATATAATAACATCCATACCTGCACACATACATGCATGCAGAAATGCTGACTTATCTACCTAGTTGATGTTGTGTAAATTTCAATGAGAGAGTCTTGTATCTATGTTAGAAACCGACACTCTTTGTCTATTTGCAAAAATTTGTGAAATTATAAAACCAGAACATACATTCATACATACATACATACATACATACATACATACATACATACATACATACATACATACATACATACATACAAGCATACACGCATACATACATACACACATACATACATACATACATACATACATACATACATACATACATACATACATACATACATACATACATACATACATACATACATACATACTTACATACATACATACATACATACATACATACATGGTGGCTGCCAACTCGTTTTCGTGTACGGCCACTACTTTATATCCATGTAGGAGAACCCCTACCGATGCGCTGAACGAGTGTGACTTTTTAGTCCAGCCAGCGACTTGAAAACTCTGGTACAAACACTACACTTGTGACAAATATTGACACATAGTGCTGGGTTTTATATCGGGTTATCCCAGTTTCCTGAGTTGCCTTCTCCTAGAAGAATGCCCTTAAAAAGGCTCGGGGTCCTTCATTCCCAGTGGTTTAACCTCGTGATCGGATGTCCAATCAGACTATTTGTATGTCCCCGTGCATATACATACACATGCAACCATGTATATACACATATATACATATACATACATATGTACATGTGTATATACATATTTACACACTTTTGGATGGCCGTTGACTCTTATTAGTTCTTCCAACCTTTGTCGGGTCACTCTTGAGTGCTACTGGTAACATGTAACCCAGTACAACCTGTCGCATGGTCGGGGCGTCGGCGACTAAACCGGCAACCCCACCAAGTGTAGCGTGATTTTGGACACCCTGCATGACAAAAAGCAAAACCTGACAAAGGACATACATACATACATACATACATACATACATACATACATACATACATACATACATACATACATACATACATACATACATACATACATACATGATTATGATATGGGACAGGGAGAAGAAAGCATGCACAGTAATGGAAATTAGCTGCCCAGCAGATGCCAATATAATATCAAAGATTAGCGAAAAGGGAAATATTTATGCAGAACTGATGAGAAATCTGCAGATACTCCACCCTGATGACACCTTCAGATTTATGCCTGTGATTATTGGGGCACTGGGGTATGTTAGTAACTGCCTCAATACAAATTTTGAGAAGCTATGCTTCACAGGAACAGAAAGAACACGACTTGTTAGGAGAAATTACAAGTACAATCCATTAATGGAACAGTAAAAATATGTAAAACATTCCAAAAACTTTGCATCTAATAACTGCATATACACATGTACAGATACAAAGCATATACACACATACAACTCAAAACATCCACATCCACACATACAATAACATCCATATCTACACATGCATGCATGCATACATAATCTACCTAGTTGATGTTGTGTAAATTCCAATGAGAGAGTATTGTGTCTATGTTAGAAACCGACTCTCTCTCTATTGGGAAAAAATTTGTGAAATTATAAAACCAGAAGAACATACATACATACATACATACATACATACATACATACATACATACATACATACATACATGTGAACCTAACCCCTAATTTCTTTGTGGATGACCTGAAACTCTATGGAAAAACATAAACGGGATGAAGAAAAATCTTAACTTGGTTACGACAGTCTCAAAGGAGTTTGGCCAGGATAAATGTTGATATATGATTGTAAAGCGAGGAAAAATTACAAGCTAATCTAACATGTTTATCAATGACCTAACTGTTTCACCAATATCTGACGAGGACTGCTACAGATACCTGGGGATAGATGAGAATATATCTTATGATGGTATTTGTAACAAAAAACGCGTAACCAAGGAATATTACACCCGATTAAGAAAAATATGGTCATCTGAAATCTCTGCACACAATAAAACAGTGGCTCACAATGTTTGCTGTTCTTGTCCTAACAGCAACGTTTGGAATACTCGATTGGACGATAGACGAAATCCGAGTAAATGATGTTAAATCCCGTAAAATATCAAACAACAACAGAAACTTCCACATCAACAGTGATATAGATCGCTTCTGCTTGAAACGTAAGCAGGGAGGCCGAGGCCTAACATCAGTCCAGACAGCATTTAAGTGTCGCATCATATCCCACCGACAACATCTACGACCCTCCAAGTGTAGGTACCCATCTACTGAGTAAGCCTGTCTACGTGAGACAGATAAGATCATGAGAGTTTGGAAGGAACACCTTCAAAGATACTCCCTGCATGATAATCTAAATCTCACACCCAGGAAATTTGCCCAGCAGTACCGCAGTGAATCCATGGATGAAAACTGCATGCTTAATAGCAAAAAAATCATGCATGGATATTTTACCAGGAAGCTCCAGAGTGAGAGTAATATAGATAAACAAAGTAGTCTATCTTGGACTAACAACCGCTACATTGGCTCCCACTTTGAAGGATATGTTTTTGTGATCCAAGAAAAGGAAATCAATACAAAATACCTGATTCACAAAAGAGATAGGTTAGCAGGCAAAACATCTAGATGTGACAACAAATGCAGACTCTGCAGAATTAACATCGAATATGTCACCCATGTCATAAGCAACCGTCCAAAGATGTTATCATCTTACTATCTACTTATGAGGCATAATGTAGTGGCCAAAACACTCTACAATTCAATCCGTAGAAAAATTTAGCCGACAATAAACATATTAAAAGTAACAGCAATGTGGAAGACATAAACATACATAATATGCAAGAGTACTGTTGGAATGTTCCAGTAAAAACCCCAATAAAATGCAAGCACAACAGACCAGATATTATGATATGGGACAGGGAAAAGAAGTCATGCACAGTAGTGGAAGTTAGCTGCCCAGCAGACGCCAATATAATATCAATGATTAGCGAAAAGGAGAATATTTATGCAGAACTAATGAGAAATCTGCAGATACTCCACCCTGATTACACCTTCAGATTTATGCTTGTGATTAATGGGGCACTGGGATATGTTAGTAACTGCCTCAGCACAAATCTTGAGAAGCACATGCACATGCACACATACAACATGCACACAAATAACTCAAAGCATACACATCCACACATACAATAACATTCATACCTGCACACACACAAATTCATAAAATCATAGAACCAGAAGAACAGACATACATGCATGCATACATAATCACAAACAGGAAGCCTCATATATGTATTCAAAGTTATACCTGTATATATACAGAGTAGGTTACCGAGACTGTGCGAATGTGGAGATAAATATGCCTATTTTTTACTATGAATACATTTTTTACAGGAAACTTCGTATTTTCTCGCATGTTTACATGTCTACATATTTAGAAAGTGTGTATATTTATATACACATTGATGTAGTCCCGGTTACCCTCTCTCTATATATATACAGATATAAATTTATCGTACACTTCGTCT